>CM077147.1:149125565-149597984 GCA_039583875.1 Platanthera guangdongensis | reverse complement strand
TTATTTAATTTCAAGACAATTAGTATGCTGTTTTCTAAGAACTTAGTAAGGGATGCTCCCATTATCAAGTGCATCAAAGATAGCCCCTGTCCTACATGCCAGATGGGCAAACAGACTCGGGCTACCTTTAGAGCGTTGCATACAAAGACTCTTCCCGTTGTCTTTATCTTCTACATATGGACTTGTTTGGTCCAATGCAAGTTCATAGCTTGGGAGGCAAGTCCTATACGCTAGTGATAGTTGATGATCATTCTCGGTTTACATGGGTGTTCTTATTAAAACGAAAGTTAGATACGTTTGACATCTTCACTAGCTTTGTCAAGCAGGTTCAGAACGAATTTAACTGCTCAGTGGTCAAAATCAGAAGTGACCATGGAACAGAATTCGAATCTGGTGCTATGACAGAGTTTTGTGAAGAACAAGGTATCTTTCATGAGTTTTCCTCCCTGCGCACTCCTCAGCAAAATGGAGTTGCGGAGAGGAGAAATAGAAATCTCATTGAAGCTTGCACGCCAATGTTGACAGACGCTTCTCTCCCAGAATACTTCTGGGCAGAGGCGGTCAATACAGCTTGTCATGTACAAAACCGAGCATTGATCAACAAGCATCATCGTAAGACGCCTTATGAGCTACTGAGAGGCAGGAAACCAACCATGTCCTACTTGAGGATCTTTGGTTGCAGATGCTATGTACTAAATAATGGGAAGTACCCGCGTACTAGATTTGGTGAAAAATGCTTCGAAGGCATATTCATGGGCTATAGTTCCCACAGTCGGGCATATAGGGTATGCTTGAAGATGCAGGTGCACGACTTGAACAGCTGAGTCTCGATGAGACTGCTAAAGATGAAACTCCTAAGTACGTCAAAGTTTCCACCTCCACGTCATCTGGGAATGTTGAAGATCAAAACAGAACAAATCTCTTAGAAGAAGGAGAAGCCCAAGAAGTAGTCGAAGCTCCAGACGCCAGACTTCTAGAGCTCCGGCACGTGAGGGATCATCCTAGAGATCAGATCATCGGAGATCCTCGTGTCGGTGTCAGAACTCGAAGAGGTACTATTAACGAGATTTTGCATCTTAGCTTCCTGTCACAGGTTGAGCGAAAGAAGTTCAACGAGGCGAACAAAGATGCGGCATGGATTTTGGCCATGCAAGATGAACTACATCAATTCGAACGTTGCAACGTTTGGACGCTGGTTCCCAGACCACACAAGCAGAATGTGATTGGCACCAAATGGATCTTCAGAAACAAACTGGATGAACATGGTGTCATCATAAAGAACAAGGCCAGGCTGGTGGCTCAAGGTTACAAACAGGAGGAGGGGATTGACTTCGACCAGACCTTTGCACCAGTGGCAAGGCTCGAGGCAATCAGACTGTTCCTGTCGTATGCTTCGCACAAAAGATTCACAGTCTATCAAATGGATGTGAAATCAGCATTCCTGAACGGAGACCTGAAAGAGGAAGTATTCGTCGCTCAACCCCCAGGGATGACAGGAAAAGCACCTCCGGGATGTGTCAATTCCTCGGACGAAGGCTTATTTCATGGGATAGCAAGAAACAGAATTGTGTTGCAACCTCCACAGCGGAGTCTGAGTACATCTCGGCAGGCAGCTGTTGCGCACAACTCCTATGGATCAGAAACCAGTTAGCCGACTACGACCTTCAGTTCAAGGAAGTACCAATGTACTGCAACTCCTCCAGTGCAATTGCAATTGCCAACAATCCGGTATCGCACAGCAGAACGAAGCATATTGATGTGCGCTACCACTTCATTCGGGAGCACGTGGAGAACAAGGACATCTCTCTCTGTTATGTCCCCACGGACAAGCAGATAGCCAATATATTCACAAAGACCTTAGACGAAGCCAAGTTCAGTCTTTTCAAAACTGAATTGGGGATGCTAAACTATGAGGAATGAAGCCTACAGAAGCTCCAAGATCGCGCCTCTAGGGGGAGCCTCTGTCAGGAACTCAAGTGTGAGCACAAGTGCAAGAACTGAGGGGGAGCAAGGGGTCAAATGCTACAGACCCGGATTTGCAGAAGCCGAAAAGGGGGAGATTACCCTCTCGACTAAGGGGCTAAGGTGGCTCCAAAGTTTGCTCTCAAGAAATTGGTATTGGTAATGAATATCTCTCTCAACTCAATTTCAAGTTTATGATTTTCATTCCCATACGCTTTATTCACCTTAGCTTGTAGGGTTTAGGCTTCTTCAAATAGGGGGAGATTATTGGGTATTGTATCCACAACGTACCTGATTTGAAGAAGCCCCTGAACAAGCTAAGGTAAATAGACAATGTATTTGACAAAATATTTCAAGTTGTGCTTGCAGTTTTTCCACGCTAAGTGCACACCAATGTCAGGGTGCAGTAGGTCAATATACACGGGTCTGCACGACGTAATCCCTCGTTGAGCAGATCAGTGTGTTGGCCTACGTGTACTCTCTCTATTGGAGTGTACTTATTTTCAAGTACAGGGCCGTGATCATGCAAGAGCAGACAAGGAGCTAGGATGGGTCAAAGAGCAGCTTTTGGGCGGAAAGACGAAAAATCGTCTAAGTGACAATCGACGAGAATCACCAAGAGATTCTCGCCGATTCGGTGACAATCACTAGTGATTCTCGCCGAATCGTCGAGAATCACTGGCTGATTCTCGCCATTTCCTTCCGGCTACATCAAAGCTTTCTCTGAGCGTGCAAACAAGTCTACATCGTCGAGAGTCACCTTTGATTCTCGACGATTCGACGAGAATCACCTCTGATTCTCGCCGAATCGGCGAGAATCAACTTTGATTCTCGTCGATTTTGCCTTGGTCAATTCTTTGGATCCCGCTGGACCGGATCAAATGTTGAGGCACTGTTTTGAACCGGGGTTAGGGTTTCTTCAGGTGGGACCCATAACGGTTATAATAGAGTATTTCCACCGTATAAATATACGCGTATTTTGAACAGAAAAGACACAGAAAGAAGCCGAGCGACGATCTTGACCTAAAATCGCGAAACTGCTCCGCCGCCGCCGTCGCCGCTCGAGCAAGTTGATCGCCGGTCTTGATCGTGGTTTCATCCAGATCTCCCGGCGACAGAAGCTTAGCCAAGCGTAGCGTCTCACGCGTCTAACCAGAGATCCCTTGTCTCTTGATTTGTTGATCGGGAAAACCTTCCCCGTCCGAATCGATCGAGACGACCGATCCTAGTGTGACCGTTGGAAGACCTTGCTTGCTTTGCTACGAAGTTAGAATCTCCAAAGTACAGCAGCCGCACACCGTCGTCGCCGCCGATCCCGAGAAGCAAGCCGCCGCTCTTCTTGCCGCCGCCGGTTTCGGGGAGATTCTCTCCAAGAGAGATCTAGGGTTGTGGACTCTTCGTGGACTTCAAGAACACGTCGTCAACGAAGAGGGACACCTTAGTCTCCGAAAGTAGTTTGTATTTCTTGTACATTCTAGTTTTACTTTTGTTGTAAAGGAACGTTGGTTCCTAGTTGTAAGGGTTGGGTGCAACCCGTGTTGTGGGAGTGTTGACTCCTACGTGTGGAAGGGTTCCTTCCGATAGTGCAAGGATTGGATTTCAATCCTGTTGGTGAAGAGACTGAGTCGTCCCTTGTTGGGAGATAGGTCGAAGGGGGAAATTGGATGTACCCAAATCGGGGAACCACTATAAATTGCTTGTGTACTCTGTTTGTTGTGCTGTTTTATTTTCGTGTGCAGGTACAATTTTAATTCCGCAAAAACGCTGCACGTCACCTATTCCCCCCCCTAGGTGAAGCTAGTTGACATTAGGTGGACTTTCACCTTCACCCTCTCTAAAGGAAGTATCCTTCATCATATAAAGAAGGTCTCCATCTCCTCTATTCAAAGATGGGAGATCAAGTTGCAGAATCCTTCTCAAGCTGCTAAGATTATTAAAGTTCTAGACACAGAGGATAGGACCCCATCTCCCTATCCATCTCAGGTCCCCAGCTCCTCTGGTGCACCAAATGAGGGGGAGCCTGCTCCTGCTGTTTCAGCCAGGATGCCAACTCCTCCAGCTCCATACTCCTCCACCTGTTACCCCAGGAGGACCCCCTCAGATCAACAACTTCAAGATTCACTCCTCTACACAGATGCTGTCATCAATGAGATGACAGCAGAATTGACAGCAGATTTTCCTCCTCCTCCTCCTCCTCTATCTCCAAAAGCTCCATCCACTGATATACCCAAAGAACCCACTCCAGTGCAATCTCCAGCACAGTCTCCAGCACAATCTCTAGCAAGATCTCCAGCTAAATCTCCAGATACTCACCAAGAGCAAACAGAAACCATCTTCATTTCAGATGGGACATCACCTGAGCCAGTTGAAGCTCCTCTAAGGAACTTAAATTTCTCCATCCCCACAGTCACTGATGTAGGGGATGCCATGATAACAACTACAAGAGCTCAGAGCTCTGTTACCCTAACAGAAATAGAACCTTGGGTAGCTCCTCCTCTTCCTTTTGTTCCATCTACTTCTGCTCCTCCTGCTGCAACTACTACTCCCTCCACAGATTTGCTGCCACAGATTGTCCTTCTCCTTCAAGAGCAGAAAACATACTTTGATACTTGTATTAAGACTATCACAGATAAGGTCACTACTCTAGAAACTGAGATGAGCAGAGGATTTGCTGAAATTCAACATAATACTGATCAGCTCAAACATCTGTTCCAAATTGGTGGCAAAGCATTAGACCACACCATTACTAGTGTTGGTCAAGTCATGGAGCAAGGTCTGACTCTTGCTAATAATCAGATGGAATTGGACAAACGAGCTGAAGCTACCAAAATGAAAATGTTGGATCCCTAGTTGATTTGGGCTAGGTTCACTAGCTTAGGATGTGACCCAACATGTATAGCCAGGGTCAAATTTGTGTCCTAGAGTCTAGGCCAAGTCCTTAGAGTCAATTTCAGATGGACCAGCTATCAACAAGACTATCAGAGACTCAAGACTTAGAAGATTTTAAGACTAAGTAAAATGAGTTCGACGTTCGTCGAACTCAGTTCGACGAAAAGCGTTCTCAGCTCGACGATCTTGAGATAATTCTCTGAGCTGAGCTCGACGATCTGCATTCTCAGTTCGATGAAAATTGGGACACTTCAACAAACTAAAGTCAGGGTAACTCCAGATTTGTCTAAGTCCAACATCAGGCTTTGGTCGACGAACAAGATTCTGAGCTCGACGAACTTGGACCTCAAGTTCACAACTTCTCAGGTCGACGAAGTCAACTTCTCAGGTCGACGAACTCAGTACTCTACTCGACGAATTCTGGAATCAGAGGATTTGTGTCAACACTTAGGGTATGTGTCGACACCAACTTATGTCGACACCAGAAGATTTGTGTCGACACCAGGATATCAGTCGACACAGAATATTTGACTAACTCCAAAACTGTTGCTGATCTCCAGTCGACGAATTCTATTATCAGCTCGACGAACTTCAGATAGAAAAGGCAAAGGTTGTGAAGTATGCAAGTTCTGTTATCAGCTCGACGAACAGAAGCTGTCTGGTCGACGAACACAGAATCTCAGCTCGACGAACTGTTAACTCAGCTCGACGAATTTTGTTATTCGTTCGACGATTCCAGACTTAGGTCTTCTCCAGTTTTCCATCCCTTTTCTTGGCGATGATTCCTGAGTAATTAATGCTCAATCTTCTCGGAATGTTACCGTTAGAACGAGCATTGATCATGGATTATTACATGCCATTTTTCATGGAACAGTTAGGGAATTCATTGATTGTCGCTTCCTTCCCAGGCCGACTGCATTTACTGCTCAAGCATTCAAATTTCGAGTGGTTTTCCAGTCAGTCAGAAGACAAGAAAAGATCAAGCAATCCTGCATATATAGATTACAATCAAGAAGCTTTCAACATACAAGAGAAATAAAGATTGCAGGCAGACAAAGAGGATATACAGTCTTACAGAAATAAAAAGTTTTTTCTGCAATCAGACTAGGCCAGAGAACATCATCAAGAAGAAGAAGAACATATCCATCAAGAGACTTCTTGATAACTTCAGAAGGACAACAATAACTCTATCTGTCAAAGAAGTTCCTGAAGTAATCTCTGGTAAAGGCAATCAAGCTTTGAAGACCTGTCACCCTGAAGCAGTGCTCCAGATTTCCTGATCCATTCAAGATCTCAGGTGGAGCAATCTGCTGAAATCAATCAACTAGTCTTCTCAGTTGTTATTGAGAAAGAGAAGACACCATCACCCCTTTTCCATCTTCTATACAGGGTTTTAAGTCCCTTCAAAATTATTCCTGGTTGCAAGTCTCCTACCAAAATACTTGAGGTTTTGGTTTTTGAGCACCTGAACAAAAGCTCATTGGTGTCAGGCACCTGATCAAAAATCTGAGTGGATTCCTACCAAGGTGGTAGAAGAGTGGATGTACCCAGGTTGGGAAACCACTATAAATTTCTTGTGTCGTTTGGTTGCCCTTTTTCTTTTGTTTTGGCTGTGTTCTGTGATTTGTTAGGATTGTTATATTTATTATTTTGTTGGCTAACCTGTTCACCTAGGATTACAGCAAATGTTGTAAAGATTTTGTAAGAGAGCACAATACTCTATTCACCCCCCTCTAGAGTATTTCTGATCTAACATTCACTTTCAATTGATATCAGAGGGAGGTTGGTTAACCTACCACACCTTAAGAGGTTAATTGGTTCTACATGATAACACCTAAATCATAAAGATCCCTCTTGTTAGATCTGATTATTTTGTTTCCTTTATTAGATTTATTTCTTCACAGAAATGGCTCAAAACAAAGATTATGCAAGCATCAGACCTCCAGTATGCAATCTTAACAGATTTTCCATCTGGAAGGCAAGAATCAAATTGTATATGAATTCTATTTATGAAGACATTTTTGCTTCTATCTTAACAGGAGTACCTCCAGCACCTGTAGCTTCTCCAAGCACCTCTACCAACATGACTGCAGTACCTCCTACAGATAATAATGATGCTTATAAGAAAGCCAAAATTACAGATGCAAAAGTAATGAACATCTTGGCACAGACAATGTCTGATGATATATTTCAGAAGGTGGTTGAGTGCACGTCAGCCAAGGCCATTTGGGACTCCCTCAACCAAATGGTAGTTCGTTCAGCTGATGAAAGGAAAGGCAGAAGATCAAATCTCATATCCCTGTATGAGAATTTTAAGAAGGATGAGGCTGAATCAGTTACTGAAATGTACAGTAGGTTGAACTCAATCATCAATGAGCTTAAAACCTTGGATAAAGATATCACCCTTACAGAGGTGAATGACAAAATCTTGATGTGCTTCCCTATCTCTTGGGACTCAAGAATCTGGCCTATCAAAGAAGCCAGAAGCTTAAATGAGATATCAACTGAATCTCTGCTAGGCAAACTAAAGTCTTATGAGCAGTTGATTAAATCAAGAGAAGCAGCTGAAAAGAAAGCAACAACTCAGTGAGAAAAGATCACAGTATAGCTTTCAAAGCATCAGAGGAAAGTGAGACCTCAACATCCAATGAAGAACTAATGAGCCTCTTTGCAAAAAGATTTTATAAGATGGCTAGAAAGGACTTCAGAAGAAAATCATCCAGGCAGGATGATAAGCCCAAATATGACAAGACACCAACCAAGGATGTTTTGTACTTTGGATGTAGAAAGCCTGGACATTACATCTCTGAATGTCCAGAAAGCCAGAAGAAGGAGAAAAGCAGAGAAAAAGACTCCAGAAGAAAACACAGCAGCAGACCCTCCTCCAGCAAGTACAAAAAGAGAGACAAAGGCTTTGTTGCTGAAACATGGAGTGATACTGAAGAAGAATCATCCTCTTACAGCTCAAGTGAAGAAGAGGAAGAAGCAAGATCAGAGGAGGTTTGCCTTATGACAATTGATGCCTCCAAGAGCAGTTTTGGATCAGAAGGTGAATCTGAAGATGAGGCGGCCTCAGAGTCAGAGGCATATCAGGTTCTTTCAAGGTTTAATTTTAATTCTGATTCCTTTAAAATTGAATTCAAGGCTATGTGTTTAGATTTAATTAGTTCAGAGAAAGAAATAAAAACACTTAGAGAAAAACTAGGAAATCTTGAATCTGTTAACTCAGAAAATCTTAAACTAAAAGATCAACTAACTTTAGCACATGAGCAGATAATTAAATTAAAATCTGATTTATGTGAGGCCAAACAACTTGAGCAATCTCTCAATGGAAGAAGTCTCAAGCTGATGGACATAACAAGCACAGTAAATGCTAGATTAAATGACAAGCTGGGCTTGGGTGTGTCATCAGGTTTTCCCCCCATAATTAAGAAAAATATTCTTACCACACCCATTAAATTTGTTTCTGCCAAGGGAAAAGAAAAGATAATAAACAAACCAATGTCTGAAAACAATCCAAAACCCATAGACAAAAGTAATAGAAATCAGAAAATAGCTAATAAAAACAAGGTTCAGCAGCATTCGTCGAACCCAGATCGACAAAATGTGGCCCGTTCGTCGAACCTAGATCGACAAACGCTGAACGCAAACTTCAGTAATAACAACTCATCTAACTGCAATCGACGAACTTTGTATGGTTCGTCGAGCAGAGGTCGACGAACATGGGGCGCAGAAAATGACTATTGTCATTCTCTGAGCAGAGATCAACGATCTCAGCCCTATTCGTCGAACTCTGGTCGACGAACTTACAAGAATTCGTCGAACCCAGAAGGACCAAACATAAATCATTTCTCTTACAAAAATTCTAAGCCAGCTAATAAACCATCCAATCCAGTAGCTGATTGGGTTATTCCACCTAGGAGATATCACCCTTTAGGTTATAAATCTCAACCTACTTTGTCAGTTATATCCAGCTTTTCTTTTCAACAAAATAAAGGACCCAAGGTAACCTGGGTCAAGAACAATTAATGTTTGTGTTTCATTTCAGGTAAAGAGCTGTCCAAGGGTAAGTCAGACCTGGTACTTGGACAGTGGTTGCTCCAAGCATATGACAGGCAGCAAGGACAATCTATCTAATTACAAGTCCAAGCTAGGACCAAAGGTGATCTTTGGTGATTCAAATAGTGGCCAGTCTGAATGATATGGAGCAGTAAAGATTGGAACAGTTACTTTCAAGAAAGTAACATATGTAAGAGGACTCAAACATAACCTAATATCCATAAGCCAATTATGTGATGAAGGTTATCAGGTACACTTTAACTCTACCTCCTGTTCTATTATCAATAATGAAAACAAAACTATTTTAATTGGAATTAGACAAGATAACATATATGTAGTAGATTTTATTTCTTCCAAAACTGATGTTTGTTTACTCAATATCACTAGTAACCAAAATGAGTTGTGGCATAAAAGATTAGGTCATGTAAACCTTAAAAATATAGCTAGGTTATCTAAAGACAACCTTGTTAGAGGCTTGCCTTCTGGTCCCTACAAGAAGGAAAACCTATGCAGGGCTTGTCAATTAGGCAAGCAAACTAAAACTAGTTTCAAATCTATTAATAAGAGTGATTCACCTAGGATTTTGTATTTGCTTCATGTGGACCTATTTGGACCCATTGCAGTACAAAGCCTAGGAGGGAAGTCTTATACTTTAGTAATTGTTGATGACTTCTCCAAATTCAGTTGGGTGGCCTTTCTGAAAACTAAGTCAGATACATTCAAGGTTCTTACAGATTTTCTCAGGACCATATAGATTGAGTTCTCTACTCATGTTGCATTGATCAGAAGTGATCATGGCACAGAGTTTGAGTCTCTTCTTATACATGAGTTCTGTGAGAAGGAAGGTATCAGGCAGTGCTTCTCAACTCCTAGAACTCCCCAACAAAATGGGGTAGCTGAAAGGAAAAATAGGACACTCATTGAAGTTGCAGGCACATTATTGGCAGATGCTTACATGCCTCTATCCTTTTGAGCAGAAGCTGTAAACACTACTAACTATGTCCTGAATAGAAGCCTTATACATAAGCTGAAAAAATAAGACCCCCTATGAATTGATTAAACGAAAGAAACCTAAAATCACATATTTTAAAGTTTTTGGTTGTATATGTTATATTCACACAAAAAACAAAAGATACATTAGAAAGTGTGAGGCTAAGGCTGAAGATGGGATTTTTCTAGGATACTCCCAAGTAAGCAAGGTCTATAGGGTTTTTAATAAATCATCTCTTAAAATTGAAGAGTCAGTCCATGTATCTTTTGATGAAGCTAACATGTCTTACAAGGAGAAAGAGATTTCTACCAATAGCTCTTTGTAGGTTCCACAACTGTGTGAGTCTATGGATGGACTAAACCTTACCCAAAAGGTGTCAACCCATCCTTCTCCACAGGTTGCTGAAGACAGTGAAGAAGAAAATCAAGTGGAAGTGGATGAACTTCCCTCAACAGCTAATAACATTCCTCAAGAGGAATTAATTATAGAAGCTGTTGCTGAACAAACTCCACCCTCTGATCTTGTCACACTTAGAGATCACCCCAGATCTCAAGTGATTGGAGACATTTCAGCAGGTGTTCAGATAAGGCATCAACTCAACCAAGACTTGATGCATGTCTGTTTTCTCTCTCAGATTGAACGTCTCTCCATCCAAGAAGCTGAGCAAGATCCCCACTGTATCATTGCAATGCAAGAGGAACTAAATCAGTTTGAGAGATGTAGAGTTTGGGATTTGGTTCCAAGACCTCATAACTACCCAGTTATTGGAACCAAATGGGTCTACAGAAACAAGCTAGATGCTCAAGGAAACATTGTAAGAAATAAGGCTAGGCTTGTTGCTCAGGGCTATAGGCAAGAGGAAGGAATTGACTATGACCAAACCTTTGCCCCTATTGCAAGGTTAGAGGCCATAAGAATATTCCTTGCCTGTGCAGCTCACAGGAGATTCAAAGATTTTCAAATGGATGTCAAGAGTGCATTTTTGAATGGAGTGCTTCAAGAAGAGGTTTATGCGGAACAACCTCCAGGTTTTATCTCTCTGACTCAACTTTCTTTTGTATTTAAATTGCATAAAGCTCTCTATAGTTTAAAGCAAGCTCTAAGAGCTTGGTATGAGACCTTAGCAAGCTTTCTTTTAGAGCATAAATTTACAAGAGGAACCATAAATAAAACCCTTTTCACTAGACATAATAAGGACCAAATATTGTTAGTACAAATCTATGTGGATGACATCATCTTTGGGTCTATTGATCCCAAATTATGCAAGAGGTTTGCTGACCTCATGCATTCCAAATTTGAGATGAGTAGCATGGGTGAGCTTTCCTACTTCCTTGGTCTCCAAGTGAAGCAACTCCCTGATGGTATCTTCCTCTCCCAAGCTAAGTATGTTAAAGAGCTTATTAAGAAGTTTGGGATGGGTGATGCTTCAGGAATGAAAACACCTATGGCTACCAATGCTGTTGTGGATTCTAATGCAACAGGGAAACCTGTAGATCAGAAGCTTTATAGGGCAATTGTTGGATCCCTATTATACCTAACAGCTAGTAGGCCTGACATCATGTTTTCCACATGCCTTTGTGCTAGGTTGCAAGTGAACCCCAAAGAATCTCACCGTATTTTCTTAAAAAGAATTTTGAGATATATAAAGAGTTGCCCAAATCTAGGACTTTGGTATCCTGTAGAGTCAGAGTTTGAGTTAACTGGATACTCAGATGCTGACTATGTTGGAAGTAGAGTGGACAGGAATAGTACCTCTGAAACTTGCCAGTTCTTGGGTATGAGGCTTGTCTCTTGGTTTTGAAAAAGCAAACATTTGTGTCTACATCAACTGCAGAAGCAGAATATATGGCTGCTGGTAGCTGCTGTTCACAAATGTTATGGATACAAAATCAACTCCTAGACTATGATGTCAACTTAAATAATTCAACATTATTTTGTGATAACACTAGTGCTATTGCTATAGCACAGAATCCAGTTCTCCATAGTAGGACTAAACATATTGATATAAGGCATCATTTCATTAGAGATAGTGTAGACAAAAAGAAAATTAACCTAATCCATATTCCTACTGATTTACAGAGAGCAGAAATTTTCACCAAATCCTTGGATGAGAAAAATCATCTGTACTTTATAAATCAACTGGGAATGATCAATGGACAAGAGTTAAATTAATTTATGTCTGCATTCGACGAATTTTCCAGCGTTCGTCGAACGGAGTTCGACGAATTAGGGAAAGTTTGAGAGATGTTCGTCGAATGGAGATCGACGAATTCTCTGTGTGGAAACAATTTTCATCGACCGGAGATCGACGAACTTTGCTTCAGAAGATATTTCATCGAACGGAGTTCGACGAACTATGTTCGTTTCTTCTGGATGAGATCGACGAATTATCTGTCTATAATTTATTTTGTCGACCTCAGTTCGAAGAGCTGTTTTCTTTTTCGTGGAACGGAGTTTGTCGATTCATATTCAGGAAAACCCTATATCTAGGTTTTCTTCGACCTCCGTCCCGCGCTTTCAGTTCCTATTGCACTTGATCGTTGTTTGTTTCTCTTGCAGGTCATCAATGGCGATTCCAGCGAGCACCCTGGCTACAATGAAATTCGATACAGGATTTGATATGGACTTTGATTCATTCCAGCATTCTGACCCTATATTTCTCTACATTCTGGAACTTCTAGAAGAGCAGGGCCTCAAGGATTTTATGACCCGGAGAATCAAACTGCATGCCACTGAGATTAAAGAATGGGTATATACTTCTTCTGCTTCTGAGGATAATACCTTGACAGGGACTATCGGGGGTAATATTGTTTCCCTATCCCCCGCCATTCTTTCTGCGATTTTTACGTTGGTCAATGGAGAAGATGATTTGGATATAGATTCTGACGAGTATAGTTCGATGCTGAAATTGATGGGGTTTACTGGGAGTAACCCTAACAAGTTGTTAAAGAAACAACTTTCTGCCGCCTACCAGTTCTTGGCGGATATTGTGGGAAATGTACTGATGGGCAAGCACACCGCACACGATTACATAACAAGACACCGATTCCTTGTCATGTGCGCGGTGGTCAACAAGCGTCAAGTTGATTGGGGCAAGATCTTCTTTGATTTTATCAAGAAGAAAAACAGTAAGAAAGAGGTATGCTTTGGAAGAATCCTGGGGATTTTCCTTCAAGCGAAAGCAGGTGAATTTATGGTCTCCCCGACCATCTTCATCAATTCCAGCAAGCGCCTCACATGCGCTTTGTTTGGCAGATGGGAGAGGACGATCACCAAGCCATCCAAGGCTTCCTCCTCCTCCATCCGAGCTTCTGAGAGCACAAGGGCCATGAAGGCCACTCCCCTCCCTGCAGAAGAGGCTATCCCATCTCCACAACCTATTCCAGCAACCCATCTTCCATCTTCAACCAGTCTTCCATCTCCTACAGCACCCCAATCATAACAACATTCTCATGTCCCTACTCCTCATCCCTACTCCTCGTCCCTCTCCACCACTTGACATCACTGATAGTCCATCTACCCCCCTTCAAGAGAATCCACACCCAACTCCTCCAGCATCACCTCCTCCACCTCATCTGTCTAACATTCCACATTTTCATATACCATCCCCTTCTCCACCTCCACCAGACAACACCATGACAGATGTCATTCCTCATGTGTCTCCTCCATCTGTTCCCCTCACTTCATCTACTTCTCTACCATCACCAACTACCTCTCCATCTTTGGAACCCCCCAATGTATCTACCATCATAACCCTACTCACTTCCCTCCTCAAATCCCTAATCACAGAGGCCATTACACCTCTTGTGAATTCTATCAATTCTTTATCTGCCCAAGTATCTCTCCTTTTTGCTGCCCCCTCTTCATTCAGGGGCCTGGCTCCAGGCTCTCCTGAACCCAGGCAGGGGGAGATGCTCTGTGATGAAGCAGCAGCAGATACAGTAGCAGATGCAGATGCAGCAGTAGTTTCTTCTACAGCAGTTTCAGATGCAGATGCAGCAATTTTGCCAGAATTTGATTCAGATTTGATTGAATTGATTCATTTCATGGATACTGACATTAATTTAGATGAGTCAGTTCCAGAGCAGATCAAAACTGTTGGTGATTTCCATTTGAATCCCACAGTTGATTTGGCTAGTTTGTTGAAAAATTTTGATACAATTTATGTACAGTTCCCTTCCACTAAGCCACAGTTGGCTATTGTTCCTTATACTTCTCCTGTTAGTCCAGCAGTTGCTAAGCAACTCTGTGACAGTTTTGAAATTCCAGTTTTTGCTCCAACCTCTGTAGCTATTTCATCCTCTCCAGAATCTGTGTCAGCACCAATTTTTATTATGGATGACTCACCAATGCCTGATCTGGATGAGTTAATCTTGGCTGATATTAAAGAAGAAAATAAGGCAGCAGCTGAAAGCTCTGTCCCAATTACCTCTTATTCTTGTACAGTCTCTTCTTCAACTACTGCTGAAACTCCAGTTTTTGAAACTTCTGCTCATGCTACAGAAAAGACTGTCATTGATGATAAAGCTTTGAAAGAATTGGATGCTTTATATGATAACCCTCAGGGTTCTGCAAGTGATGATGATGAAGATTATGATGAAGATGATTCAGATGAAGAAGCTACCAAGAAGAAGAAGAAAATGCTGTCAAAGAAAAGGAAGACTCCTCCTCCTCCTGCTCCTAAGCCCAATCCCACAGCTGACACTCCCTACTACATCTTGCATAATGTTACTCCTTATAAGGGAATGCCTGCTTGGATGTGGCTGTCTAAGAATCAGCAAAAGGATAGGAAAAGAAGTAGGAGATATTCTTCTCCACCAGTCCATAGATATAGAAAAGACCCACGTCCTCCACCTCCTCCAGCAGCTGGTGCCACTGGCTCTAGCTCTCAGAGATCTGCCCCTATGCAAACTTATCAGAGACATTAAGGGAGATCCTCTAGAAGCTGTCAGCAAGGGCATCATTCCTCAGGAAATCAACAACAGCATCAGCAACAACAACAACATACTTCTGCAGATCTGAAAGCTAAAAGTCCTGAAAAACCAGACTCTCCTCCTATTCCTTTTGAAGATCCTGAAACAGCCAACACTACTAAAATGGCCAGGTTCCAGGAACTTATTGGTCTCTCCCTGATCAATAAAGCTAAAGTTGAATGTAAAGACATATCAGGTTATACAACTATTTCAAAGTACAGGAAGGAAGAATTAAAAAGATTTGATAAAGCAAATAAACTCTTCAATGTTGATGACTATATGAAGCTCCATCCTGAAGCAGCTGTCCCCAGAGCTACATCACTGAAGATTATTGGGGCAGTTGACATGGTAATGACACAGGCACAGACTTTAGATCCAAATAGAGAAATTATCTTTAAAATGCCAGGAGAGAAGACAAAAGAAGACAAGTCTATGCAGAAGAAGCAAAAGAAGTAATCTTTACTTTGTTTCAATTTCTTTCTGCATTTTCTTTCAAACTATGTTATTTGTTTAAACAAATCCTATGTACATATATATCTGATACATGTGTTAGTAATTCTCTCCCAGATATATTTCTTTTCTTGCTTTGTTTATCTCTGTGTTTATGTTTTGAGTCTATTAGTGACCTCACCCAAAAAGGGGGAGATTGTTAGATCCCTAGTAGATTTGGGATAGGTTCACTAGCTTAGGATGTGACCCAACATGTATAGCCAGGGTCAAATTTGTGTCTTAGAGTCTAGGACAAGTCCTTAGAGTCAATTTCAGATGGACCAGCTATCAACAAGACTATCAGAGACTCAAGACTTAGAAGATTTCAAGACTAAGTAAAATGAGTTCGATGTTCGTCGAACTAAGTTCGACGAAAAGCGTTCTCAGCTCGACGATCTTGAGATAATTCTCTGAGCTGAGCTCGACGATCTGCATTCTCAGTTGGACGAAAATTGGGACACTTCAACAAACTAAAGTCAAGGTAACTCCAGATTTGTCTAAGTCCAACATCAGGCTTTGGTCGACGAACAAGATTCTAAGCTCGACGAACTTGGACCTCAAGTTCACAACTTCTCAGGTCGACGAACTCAGTACTCTACTCGATGAATTCTGGAATCAGAGGATTTGTGTCGACACTTAGGGTATGTGTCAACACCAACTTATGTCGACACCAAAAGATTTGTGTCGACACCAGGATATCAGTCGACACAGAATATTTGACTAAGTCCAGAACTGTTGCTGATCTCCAGTCGACGAATTCTATTATTAGCTCGACGAACTTCAGACAGAAAAGGCAAAGGTTGTGAAGCATGCAAGTTCTGTTATCAGCTCGACAAACAGAAGCTGTCTGGTTGATGAACACAGAATCTCAGCTCGACAAACTATTAACTCAGCTCGACGAATTCTGTTATTCGTTCGACGATTCCAGACTTAGGTCTTCTCCAGTTTTCCGTCCCTTTTCTTGGCGATGATTCCTGAGTAATTAATGCTCAATCTTCTCGGAATGTTACCGTTAGAATGAGCATTGATCATGGATTATTACATGCCGTTTTTCCATGGGACAGTTAGGGAATTCATTGATTGTCGCTTCCTTCCCAGGCCGACTGCATTTACTGCTCAAGCATTCAAATTTCGAGTGGTTTTCCAGTCAGTCAGAAGACAAGAAAAGATCAAGCAATCCTGCATATATAGATTACATTCAAGAAACTTTCAACATACAAAAGAAAGAAAGATTGCAGACAGACAAAGAGGATATACTGTCTTACAGAAATAAAAAGTTTTTTCTGCAATCAGCCTAGGCCAGAGAACATCATCAAGAAGAAGAAGAACATATCCATCAAGAGTCTTCTTCTTTCAACCCTACAGGATAACTTCAGAAGGACAACAATAACTCTATCTGTCAAAGAAGTTCCTGAAGCAATCTCTGGTCAAGGTAATCAAGCTTTGAAGACCTGTCACCCTGAAGCACTGCTCCAGATTTCTTGATCCATTCAAGATCTCAGGGGGAGCAATCTGCTGAAATCAATCCACTAGTCTTCTCAGTTGTTATTGAGAAAGAGAAGACACCATCACCCCTTTTCCATCTTCTGTACAGGGTTTTAAGTCCCTTCAAAATTATTCCTGGTTGCAAGTCTCCTACCAAAAGACTTGAGGTTTTGGTTTTTTAGCACCTGAACAAAAGCTCATTGGTGTCAGGCACCTGATCAAAAATCTGAGTGGATTCCTACCAGGGTGGTAGAAGAGTGGATGTACCCAGGTTGGGGAACCACTATAAATTTCTTGTGTCGTCTGGTTGCCCTTTTTCTTTTATTTTGGCTGTGTTCTGTGAGTTGTTAGGATTGTTGTATTTATTATTTCGTTTGCTAACCTGTTCACCTAGGATTATAGCAAAAGTTGTAAAGATTTTGTAAGAGATCACAATACTCTATTCACCCTCCCCCTCTAGAGTATTTCAGATCTAACCTTCACTTTCAGAAAATCTATGAAGAGGTTGGCACTTTCAAAGATGATGTCATCTCTAAGCTATCTGTTGGAGTCAGAAAGGGGGAGAAATTGGTGAAAGAGTATTTAGAACAATCAGATGCTGCCATGCAAAAGCTTTGGAAAGCCAAAGTAAAAGAGATCCTTGATGATGTCCTAGCTCAAATTCAGAGTGTCAAATTCTACACCTATGACACTACTGTATGGATGCACAACCAGATCCTTCCTGAATTTGCTACAGATCCTAATATCATTCCTCATCACCTGAACCCTCTAGCTGCTGCTGATGCTCCTGCTCCTCCTCTGCAAACCACATTCTCTCCTAGGCCTGGTGACTCTGTTGCTCCTCCTGATTCCTACACTCAGGGTTGGGAAGATGATCCTGCAAATATATTCCTTCATGCTCCTCCTGAGATCCAAACTTCCAAGAAGAAAAAAAAGTATGGTGAAGGTCCTTCTGCTAGCAAGTCCATTCCAGTCTCTGATCCTGAGAAAAGAAAAGCTCTAGAATTTGCTGAGATATGGTCTCCCACTTCTAAGTCCCTCATTTTGGACACTCTCAAATTAGTTATGGACTACCATGAGAGCAGGAATATTCACTACAGTTCCCAGGAATGGGAGTTATATGAGAAATCTATGACAAGGAGAAGATTATATGACAGAGAATATGGAAGAAACAATCCTGCTGCTCCTCCAAGACCTCCCAAGTATTATCCAAAGCCTTACAGCTATCAAAGAAGACAACAGGAGAAACAGGACAGACAGCATCATCAGAACTAGCCAAAAGGACTTTTGAGTTGTGGAAATAATTTTTATTGTTAATGACATTTTTGGATATTCACACTTATATAATTCTAAGTTTTGATCTTATTATCTTTTTCATAGTCCTTTGCTTGCTTACTCTGCTTTATATACTTAGCATTCTTTTTATGTCTATAATTCACCTTAGTATAAAGGGTTCTGACTTCTACAAATATGGGGAGATTGTTGGATATTGTATCCACACTAACCCAGATTTGATGAAGTCATCCTTGAACTAAGATGAATTAAGTTGTATTTGATGCTTGGTTTAAGTTATGTGTTTGCAGGAATCCTATGGGAAGTGTAGACCAATGTTAGACTATAATGGGTCACCAAACACAGGACCATACAATATAATCCCTCATTGTGTGTTCCAAAGATATGACTCATATGTAGCATCTCTATTGGGATACACTTCATATTCAAGCTCTATGACTAAGTGAAAAGACTTGATGCTTGTTTCACATTAGAAGAAGAGAAAATTCTGTCAAGAAAATTTCCTAAGTAAAGTACTTGAGTAGTTTTATACTTACTCGAGTAAGTTACTGAGTTCATACTCGAGTAATAATACTCTTACTCGAGTAGTTATGATGTATCCCGAGTAGTCCAATTATGGCTCTCAAGTAGTTAAAACAACTACTCGAGTAGTTTCCTTTCACCTCTCGGGTTTTCATAAATTTTCTTCTCAAAAATTTTCTAAGTTAAATACTCGAGTAGTAATGTATAGTACTCGAGT
Source organism: Platanthera guangdongensis (assembly GCA_039583875.1). Lineage (NCBI taxonomy): Eukaryota > Viridiplantae > Streptophyta > Magnoliopsida > Asparagales > Orchidaceae > Platanthera > Platanthera guangdongensis. Next base: position 149,579,104 of record CM077147.1, on the reverse strand, counting down.
AGTTTTACCTTCTTACTCGAGTAGTCTCAGTCATGTACTCGAGTAGTTCATCTACTACTCGAGTAGTCCAGTATTTATACTCGTGTAGTCCAGAATTTCATTCCAGAAAATTTCTCTAAGTGAATTACTCGAGTAGTCATCTCCATATACTCGAGTAGTTCTATTTGTCTCGAGTAGATCAACTTCTATACTCGAGTAGTCCTGTATTCCATTTCCAGAAATTTTCTAAGTCTTTGTCTCGAATAGTTTCTTAATTACTCGAGTAGTTCATTCAGATATACTCGAGTAGTATTTCTTATAATCGAGTAATCTTCTCCACCTCTCGTGTAAGTACTAAAGCACTCGAGTATGTTATGTTTGTTACTCGAGTAGCTGATTCCTTTTCTTCTTATTTACTCAAGTAGTTGACTCCATGTACTCGAGTAATTATCTCATTCCCTCTCGAGTAGTTCTTCTCATATACTCGAGTAGTCATCTTCTACCTATTCAAGTAGTGCTGCATGTACTCGAGTAGTCTTTTATATCTCGAGTATTTTACTTTGACTTTTCCAAAAATTCATTAAGCCCAGAATAACGGTTCTCTTAATGAACTTTGACGTGATTGGTGCACGTGTCTCTCATAATGACTCAATTATGTCTAATCTTTTCTGATCCTATATATAGTCTTGTCTAAACCGATAAACCCTAATTCTAAGAAGATTATTTTTAAGAAGTTTTGCAGCCGTACTCTCAAGCTTTCTGTCTCCTCTTTCTCTCTCCAAGAAACAAAAATCGCCACTGTCGCCGTCGCTGATTCCCGACCGGCTAGGGTTTCATCTTTTGAGAATTCAGATCCAGAAGGGTTTCCAGATCGAGATTTGCTCTCAACTCCTCAATCTTCTAATTCGATCGATCGTGTGAAGCCAAGAAGTTTCAGATCCAATCTTGTCGAGATTTCTCTTCATCATTCTGATAAAGCCGCAAAGCCTAGAAGAAGAAATTTCTGGTCGACTGTCGCAGATCTGAAAAAGGGATCACTATTTGTATTTCTATACAAAATTTATTTCATTCTTGTAGGAGAAATTTCTCTGAGTGTAGGAGCTTTTGTCTCCGAGTTTGTAGGAAGCTTTATCTTCCGAGTGTAGATCTGTTTTATGGATCGAGATTGTAGAAACATTATTCCGAGGGTAGGATTGATTTACAATCCGAGATAGTGGAGTAGCCGAGTCTAGTGTATTGCTAGATTGGTGAGAGAAAGTGGATGTACCCAAGGTTGGGGAACCACTATAAATCTTTCCTCGTCTGTGTTTGATTGGTAGATCGATCTGTGCATTGGTTTGTAATTTTTATTCCGCAAAAAGACGCACAATTCACCTATTCACCCCCCTCTAGGTGATTTAGGTAGGCAACTATAAACTTTCAAATGGTCCTGCTTCGGCTCCTCCATGTACCTGCTCACCAATCCAATAGCGTACATGTTGTCAGTCCTGGTGAAACTCAGGTACCATAGACTTCGGACCAAGCTCTTGAATAATGTGGAGTCGACTGCTCCCTCCTTTGAATCCTTCCTCAACTTCAATCCTGGATCAGCGGGAGTGTAGATAGCCTTGCTATCTGATATGCTCTCGGCAAGTGTGCCGATCGCTGTCAAGTAATACAAGTGAGCAGTTTAATCCCCGGATATCAATCTCTCGAGGAGTGCAAGTAGGAAGTGTGATTTTGCTATTGGAAAAGTGATTGTAAGTGTTAATGTGGAAAGGTGGTTTAGTTTTGGTTTCCTAAGCTTAATGCTAATAAAACTAATGCGGGTCACCGTCACCGCGTCACTTGGGTGGTTTACTACGGAGAGTAGTATGGACGATGGACGAAACAGTGAGGGTTGCAATCACCTCATCGCAATGCACTCTCCTAGCAAGCGCTAGAACGGCTCGATCACAACAAGCATAGGAAAAACTGAAGCTTAACAACACAAGCAATGTTCAAGAAATAACAACATATCGACATGCTGAAACCTTAAGCAAAACATTATTCTCAAGTAACAATCACACTATCACAAGTTCAGAATGAAGTAACCACAAGAAGAGGTGGAGAAATACAACCGAGCGCACGAAGGCTTTCTGAGATTCACGGCCGGATTCAAGGGTTGTCAATTCTTATCCAAGCTCAGTCTTCGGATGTCATCCGGGATCCAGAAGGGATGTCACCTCCTCCCTATAACCCGTCTTCTTCGTGTTTGATCATTGGGCTAGTTCTGACCGAAAACCTCCGCAAGTGCAGCAACAATGAGCTCGGATGGTAGCTTGGAGGTCGGAGAAGATGAAGGTGGGCGGAGACATAATTATTGAAAGCTTTCTGAGGAGAAATGGTGGCTGGATCAACTCTCCAAGGAGGAGAGAGAAAATGGAGGCTGGAGGCGAGTTTTCCCGCTCGGAGGAGCGGAAATGGCGGAGGAAGCGGAGCTGGATCCTTGGAAAGAGGAAATCTACAACTTAAATAGAAAAGTCAGAAAAAATGGTCACGCACGGTTCGGCACAGGCCTTGCGCAAACCGTGCGATATTAACTTTCAGAATAGACCTGAGGAAGGAGAAGCATTGACCCTTGCATTTTCCTTAAGATAGAGAGCTTGAAAACAGGGACACACAGGAGAATCGTGCGTTTTACTCACACACGGGCGCTGCCGCCTGTGCATGAACAAAGCGCATGATTAACCACAGAAGGCACAAATTAGAAAGCTACAGGAAAACTGTGTGTTTCCTTTGCGCACGGTTTCGAAGAAACCGTGCGTCAATCGTGCGTGAGGATCATCAAACTCAGCCCAACGAAATTCGTCAAGCTCGGCTCGACGTTCTTCCAACAGACTAAGACGCACGATTTCACGCAAACTGTGCGTGAAAGAAACGCACGACCGTGCATTTTCCTTAAGACAGATTTCCTGCTTTTGGGAAAAACGCACCACCTGCACAACAAAACCAAAATTGGAGCACAAGCTCCTAGTAACAAATACTGCAATTAAAACACCAGAAAAGAGCCACGGGGAGCACCACGTGCATACCCCCAATAACATAATGTGCAATTGTACACCCTCGGGCCAAAATAGTGCACAAAACGGTCCATGACCGAACGATGTAAATATAACCGATATCCGGTTGAAATGCAGTGCACGAGTGAGAAAACCAGCCCAGATGAGTCCAAAAAAAACCCTATAAATATCGGACTCATCGCACAAAAACTTGTTGCGCACTCGGCAAGTGTGTCGATTGTTGTCAAGTAATAAAAGTGAGGAGTTTAATCCCCAGATATCGATCTCTCGAGTAGTGTAAGTAGGGATCGTGGTTTTGCTATTTGAAAAGTGATTGCAAGTGTTAACGTGGCAAAGGGGGTTTAGTTTTGGTTTCCTAAGCTTAATTCTAATAAATCTAACGCGGGTCGCCGTCACCGCATCGCTTGTGTGGTTTACAATAGAGAGTAGTATGGGCGATGGACGAAACAGCGAGGGTCGCAATCACCTCATTGCAATGCACACTCCTAGCAAGCGCTAGAACAGCTTGATCACAAGAAGCACAAGAAAAACTGAAGCTTAACAACTCAAGCAATGATTAAGACATAACAACATATCGACATGCTGAAAGCAACAGTCTCACTATTACAAGTTCAGAATGAAGTAACCACAAGAAGAGGTGGAGAAATACAACCGAGCGCACGAAGGCTTTCCGAGATTCACGGGCGGATTCAAGGGTTGTCAATCCTTGTCCGAGCTCGTTCTTCGAATGTCGTCCAAGATCCAGAAGGGCTGTCACCTCCTCCCTATAACCCGTCTTCTTCGTGTTTGATCGCTGGGCTAGTTCTGGCCGAAAAACTCCACAAGTGCAGCAACAATGAGCTCGGATGGTAGGTTGGACGTCAGAGAAGATGAAGGTGGCCGGAGACGCAAATATTGCAAGCTTTCAGAGGAGAAATGGTGGCCGGATCAAATCTCCAAGGAGGAGAGAGAAAATGGCGGTCGGAGGCGAGTTTTCCCGCTCGGAGGAGCGGAAATGGCGGTGGAAGCGGAGCTGGATCCTTGGAAAGTGGAAATCTGCAACTTAAATAGAAAAGTAAGAATAAATGGTCACGCACGATTCGGTGCACGGCCGTACGCAAACCGTGTGATATTAACTTTCAGAATAGACCCGAGGAAGGAGAAGCGTTGACCCTTGCATTTTCCTTCACGCATGGGTAGATCCGCCCGTGCGTGAAGAACATCGCACTGGTAGCGACAGAGAGATCGAAAGCAGGGACACACAGGAGAACTGTGTGTCTTACTCGCGCATGGGTGCTGTCGTTCGTGCGTGAACAAAGCGCACGATTAACCACAGAAGGAACAAATTAGAAAGCTACAGGAAAACCGTGTGTTTCCTTCGCGCACGGTTTCGAAGAAACCGTGCGTAAACCATACGTCAACCGTGCGTGAGGACCGTCGAACTCAGCCCGACGAAATTCATCGAGCTCGGCTCGACATTCTTCCAACAGAAAAAAATGCACGATTTCACGCAAACCGTGTGGGAAAGAAACGCACGAACGTGCTTTTTTCTTAAGATAGATTTCCTGCCTTTTGGAAAAACGCACCACCTGCAAAACAAAATCAAAATTGGAGCACAAGCTCCCAGCAATAAATACTGCAAGTAAAACACCAGGAAAGAGCCACGGGGAGCACCATGTGTATACCCCCAATAACAGAATGTGCAATTGCACACCCTCATGCCAAAACAGTGCACAAAATGGTCCATGACCGAACGATGCAAATATAACCGATATCCGGTTGAAATGCAGTGCACGAGTGAGAAAACCAGCCTAGATGAGTCTGAAAAACCCTATAAATATCAGACTCATCACACCACCAGACTTAAACATTTGCTCGTCCTGAGCAAATCATCCCTCCGTGCACTAGAAAATAGCTAGCTAGCATAGAGATTTCAAAAAAAAGGTAAAGCGAGAAATCAAATACTCATGGGTATAGAAAATATAATAAATAAACTTTTTAATTATGCTATGAAGTTTATAGATTTCAACAAGTGCAATTAAGTATTATAACTACTCAAAAATAGAATTCTGGAGAATCGTTTGGTCATGCGTAGGAATAAAGTAGGCAGACCACTAAGTTGAGCATTGCCAAAGACCGGGGATCGGGACCCCCTCCAAAGGAATCGACCAATGTCGGGGACCATATGCTTGCTCATTCACACTCTCTCCACAGCGCTAGTTTGACTCGAGCGCGAATCTGCAGGACTTTAGGAAGACAATGGGGCTTAGGCGTATACGTAGGTAAGGATGCAAAAGGTAAACAAAGGCTACGCACAACCCAAATGAGCTCATACAAAAATTCCTCTCGCCAAGTAATACATACAGGTGCTCCACACCACCAGACTTGGACTTGACAAACGGGTGCGTGCACCGCCTACCAGCACAAAATCTCAAATGGAATTTTCATTTAAAATTCTTCTTCTTTCATATCAAACTACTTTCTTTTTCTCGTTTTCATTTCTTTTTTCAAAAAATTTTATATCACATTCAGCCACATAATCATGAAATCTGCACCTCACAAACATAAAACAGCACCTCAGCAACATTACCAAATGCAAGAAGTGATATACTAATAGCTCGAGCTAGGGGAGTGCTACTGGGATAGGCTTTTAGGCTTTGGTGATCACAGAGTGGGACTGAATCAATGGGAAGGGTAGGCTCAAAATAGGCTAACAAGGATTACGTTGGAACTGAGTACAAGGCTCAACCGGGCCAAAATGATGGCCTACATCACACTCATGCTTGACTAACCATGCACCAAAGCTTCGAGAGTAGCTTGGGGCAAGTTCTTAGCCACCGAGAAAGATGATCCTTCCTCCCGACTTGAGCAATAGGAGGCTAGTGCCGGCTACACACATTCCTACACTATCGTTCGATTGCTCCAGATTCCACAGTTTTGAGTAGTACAAACATTATTTACAAATGCAGAAAAGCATAAATCTACGATCATAAAGAAAAATTAAATCTATACTACTTCTACACATCATGAGCCCTCGATTAGGAGCACTACACGAGTTTCACACTACCCTATCATAAAATCCTAAGCCAGCACCACTATCTTAAAGTTAACATAAAAGAAATAAATTAAACTTGGGCCGAGGGCATGCTTAAGTGCACGCTCATGCAGTGTAGGTGCATAATGCTGTCATCATAAAATAAAAACTTAAAATGAAAATACTCTTATGGTTTTCAAGTGCATGTGCAAAGGTAACTCGCGAAATTTTCCCCCACCAGACTTATACTAAACAATATATCCATGATTTGCAATAAAAACAGAAAAAGTGAAAGTTGAGTGAAGAAGTTACCCCATGCTCAACAAATGAGCATACCAAAAGATTGGCATTAAACTTCAGCAATAAACCCACGACCCAAACAAATTCCACCTGCAAAATAGAATATCTTCAACCACAAAAAGCTATACACAATTAAGCACAACAACTAAATTGCACAAATTTAAGACAAGCAGCAGCATTGGGTCGTCTCCCATAAGCCATTTTCTTTACCATCCTTAAAGTGGACCAAATACCTGTATTAACAGTAATATAGATAATGTTCAAAAGCAAGAGTTTCGAATGCATGAAAAAGTCCAAAGTTACACACAACATGAAGATAAATAAAATAAGAAACGGAAATAAAGGGGGCCCCTAAGATCCTTCACTCTTCAGCTGAACGCTGACTTCTGACAGATCCCCCCCATCATGCGAGATGAGGGCGAGGTGAAGGCTTTAGGGCCCAGGGAAGACGAGTCTCCCCTACCCCTAGCCTCGCCCTTCTAGCTTCGGCGGGAAAAATTTGATGCCTTGCGTATAAGAAGTTCTTTTTTTTCAAATTAACAGATGGGGATCGCCATGGTAGTATATCCACCCCAACCAAATCAGCAATAGGCTTATCTTTCTAATCGGGGGGCATCCTTTCCTCACCCACGGCGGGTGAAAGATCAGCCCAAGTCACCTGTTTAACAGTTTTACAACATTCATTAAGCTTAATCAAAGTTTTTAATTCTATTTCCTGCACGCTCCCAATAGTCGTGCACAACCCCCGTTCCTTTTCTTCAGCAACTTGTTTCACGTCAAACAATTCCTCCTTCGCTTCTCCGTTAGTAATCATCATCACGTCTTTTACTTGCACAGCCCGGTCTTGCTTATTCAGCACAACATCTGTCTCATCAGCTCTAGATAAATCATCAGATAATAAAACATGTAATTCCAACAGTTTTTTAGATTCACTCGGGATTATAGTGGGAAGTGACGGCAATAGCGGCAAATCGACCTTAGAAGACAAGGTGATGTCGCATGCGTTAAAGCACAACGTCGCTTCACTGGCTTTCAGGAATGGAACCCCAAGAATATGCTTTGAATTATTTCCTATGGGTCCCAAAACTTGGAAGTCGGTAATAACCACAGCCCCGTTAAGTTTCGCATCCACCTCTTAAATCACCCCATCAGTTTTAACCACTGACCCATTAGCTAGCACAAGCGATTTCTGGATATTAGTTTCGACATTTAAATTAAGCTTCTCAACATCTTGCAGAGCAAGAATGTCGCACGACGAACCTGAATCGCAAAGGGCTACCCTCTCAATTTCATTAATCTCACACTTGACAACCACTTCATTAATACTGTACTCCTCTGCCTCACTAGCACTCTTCCCTTGCTCACGGGGATTCTTTTCCGTGTCGCTTGGGAGCGCGCCGTGAGTACGCTCGGAGAACACATGGGCAAGTTGCCCCAGCTGTGTCTCTAAGTTCCTCATAGAAGCGGTTTGAGTGGTCATGTTAGATTGGGCCATCTCAACAAACTTTTCCATCATTTCTTCTAGAGCACTCCTACATGCCCCTTGCCCGCTCTGATTATAACCCGGCTGCGGCGGTCACAGTTGGCTATTGGAGGCTTGAGCATCAAATTGATGCTGGCCTCGGGAATTTTGACCTAGGGAATTTTGACCTGGGGAATTTTGATTCCATGATAAATTCGGATGATTTCTCGCATTTGGGTTATACGTATTATTTTAGGGCGCGGCGCGATTTTGACTGTTTATAAAATTAACACTTTCATCAAAGGTTATACCTGTCTGTTCTGCAAATGACTCTCCAGTTGGGCATTCAAAAGCGTAGTGGCCGGGATTTCCACATCCATGGCATGATATGCCCCCAACCGGAGCCGGAGGAGTAGTCGATCTGGTCAGCATCCTTCTTCCATCCATCATAGGGTGGCTTGCTTCGGCTTGCTGCGTCACCGCATTCACATAAAACAGATTTTTCGCCCCCCTAGGGGCATTTCTTCCCGCAGTTCAGTATGTGATATGGGAGGTCGTGTCTCGAAGCAGCCGCAAATCCTCTTCAGGAGAAAGGTTCATAATTGTGTCGCCAGCTGCTGCGTCGATCATAACCCGGTAGTTCGGCTCGACACCAAAATAGAATATTTCTACAAGATTCCATGGCTCGCAGCCGTGTTGGTGACAATGGCGCTGCAGGTCAGCGAAACACTCCCACGCGTCAGACAACGTCTCTTGGTCCAGCTACTGGAACGTAGAAATATCCCTTCGGGCATTCACAATTTTGTCCACTGGGTGGAACTTGGCCAAAAACTTAGAGGATAGAGCCTCCCATGTGGTAGCGGTCTCAGGTGCAATTGTGTGAAGCCAGGTCTTAGCCCTTCCCTCAGCGAAAATGGGAATATCTTCAGCTTAACTACCTCATCAGAAATTCCAACATATCGAAAGGTGCCGCAAATCTCTGAGAACTCCTCCAGATGGAGCTGCGGGTCCTCACTCAGCAAACCAGAATACTGCGTATTATTTCTGATCATATTCAGAATCGCGGGATTTATCTCAAAATGGTTGTTGGCAATGGCTGGTACGAAGCCTGGATAAACACTTCCCGCAGTCGGGGTAGTGGAATCACACATCGTCCTAACGCGAGGTTGGACCACCTCCTGACCCTCAACAACTCTATCACCTTGGTCATTTCCTACTTGGCTTAAGTCTTCCATTCTAACTTCAGCAGCAGAGCACGCACGCGAGCTCTCCTCGCTCGTGCGGTCTCAAGATCAGCTCCCAAATTTTCACCCCTATTACCAGGGTTAGGATCTATCATACAACAAGAAAAATTTATCAAAGCGTCAAACACTTGCAAATTTTTCCAAAAGAAAAATGCACACAACGGTTGAACTCCTCGGCAACGGCCCCAAAAACTTGATGCGCTCTCGACAAGTGTGTCGATCGCTGTCCAGTAATAAAAGTGAGCAGTTTAATCCCCGAATATCGATCTCTCGAGTAGTGCAAGTAGGGAATGACCAAGGTGATTAAGATCACCCCGGATATTAAGATCATCTCAACACATGATGATGCGAGCAATGTTAATTTAGCAGCTATAGAACCACCATCAAAACCTGATTCTGCATGCACTTTAGCATCATATTTTTTGCCATCTCCGACTCCTTCACTCAAGCCTCTTACTGCCACTCTAAAATACGTATTCCTAGGAGAAAATCTGAACTATCCGGTAATCATATCAACATTGCTTCCAGATGAGCATTATTGCCATCTGACTGACCTTTTATAGAGGCATAAGGGTGCGTTTTGTTGCAAAAGATATTGCTCGAGGAATGTTTCAAATCTGCAGCCCAACCTCAGTATAACCTAAATCTTAGGATATAAGAGATCATAAAGGATGAAGTAATCAAGCTCCTTGGCGAAGGAATTATATATCCCATTAGGCATGTGGGTGAGTCCCGTTCAGTTGATCCCTAAAAAGGGGGTATTACCACTGTCCCAAATGAGCGTAAGGAGTTGTTACCGACACATATCATCACCGGTTGGAAAGTGTACATTGACAACAGGAAACTCAACAAAGAAACCCAAAGATCATTTCCCACTGCCTTTTATTGACTAAATGCTAGAGAAATTGGTGGGTCAAGATTATTATTATTTCCTCGATGGTTGCTCAGGATACGACCAGATCTTGATTGATCCAGATGATCAAGAGAAGACAAACTACACCTGCCCGTCTAGTATCTTCACATTCAAAAGAATACCCTTTGGACTTTGAAATTCTCCCACCACCATTTAGCGTTGCATGCTCGCCATTTTCCATGATAAGGTGAAAAAATTCTTGGAAGTATTCATGGACGACTTTACTCATTTTGGTGCTAATTTTGAATCATGTTTAAAAAATTTCTTGAAGGTTCTTAAGTGCTGTGAAGATATCAACCTAGTTTTCAACTGGGAAAAATGTCACTTCATGGTCCGGGAGGGCATTGTCTTGTGGAACAAAATATCAAGTAAAGGTATGTAGTTAGATCAAGCAAAGGTTGATATGATCAAAAACTTCCACCACCAACCTCAGTGCGGGGGATTAGAAGCTTTCTGGGGCACGCTGAATTTTATCGGTATTTTATCAAGGATATCTCAACAATTGAAAAGCCGATCTCAAATCTATTAGGTAAGGATGCAAAATTTGATTTTACTGATGATTGTTTACGTTCCTTTAATATTCTAAAGTACCCCTTAATGTCTAATCCCATTTTAACATCGCCGGATTGGCCTCTTTCATTTGAGCTCATATATGATGCCAACGATGGCACTGTTGGTGCTATTTTGGGGCAACAAAAAATTAAAATCTTCTACAACATCTATTACGCGAGTCACACCTTCAACAAATCCCAACAAAATTACACAACTATAAAAAAGAGTTGTTTCCAGTCAGTTTTGCTTTTGAAAAATTAAATTCGTATCAAATTCTATCTGAGATTACTGTGCAAACTAATCATGCTGCTTTGAAGTATCTCAAGTAAAAAAATGTAAAGCCTTGACTTATTCAATGGATACTCATGCTCCAAGAGTACGACATTGAAATTCGAGACAAAAAGAGAGTTGAAAATGTGACTGCGGATCACTTATCTCAGCTTGAACTCAATAGCCCATCAGATGAAGAATATATTCAAATTTTTTATTCATTCCCCATTAAGAAACTATTCTATATCGATGCATCTTTGTCATCACCTTTGTTTGCTGATATCGCTAATTTTCTTACTTGCAGGAAGCTTCCTCAAAATATGTCCTTCCAGTAACAAAAGAAATTTATTTTGGTTGCAAAATACTACTTTTGGGAAGACCCATTATTGTTTCGCACCTGTGTTGATGGAATTGTCCGACGCTACATGCCAGAAACTGATCATAAATCTATTTTGTGGCACTGTCAAGACCGAGAAGCAGGTGGGCACATGGTTGATGCGAGGACAGCCTAGAAAGTGCTTCAATGTAGATTTTATTAGCCTACACTTTTCGGGATTCATACGTACATGATAAGAAATGTAATGAGTGCCAACAGACCGGTAATATTCACGTAGGGATGAGATGCCCCTTAACAAGTTTGTGTGTGAACCCTTTGATGTATGGGGAATTGACTTTATGGGGTTATTTCTTATGTCACGTGACAAGAATTACATAATCATTGTTTTTTATTATGTATCAAAATAGGTGGAGGCAGAGGCCGTCACAACAAACGATGCACGAACAGTACTAAATTTCGTGCGCAAAAAATATTTTTTCTAGATTTGGCGTGCCCGAACAATCATCGGTGACGGCGGAAGCCACTTCTACAACAAGCAGTTTGTCTAATTGTTGAACGGTTGTGGGTTCATCACAAGGTTGCATTGGCATGTTATCCACAAACTTGTGGACAAGTTGAGATTTATAATAGAGAATTGAAGCGAATAATTGAAGAGTTAGTTCTAGCAAATAGGAATGACCGGGCAAAGAAAGTCAACGAGGCCTTGTGGGCATATAGAACCTCCTACAAAACCCCTAATGGAATGTCTCCCTTTCAGTTAGTTTATAGAAAGTCATTGTTGGAGCCGACGGTTCACATATCCTTGGTGTGACAATATTAATTACCATGTTGTATGTAACGCCCCGAAACTCAAAAGAGCGACGAGTGACGTTTTGGGCCAGTTTTGGGTTCTGGCAGGAGGCACACGGCCTGGGACACGGGCGTGTCCCAGGGCGTGTCAGGCTTGTGTCGACACTCAGCCGGCGAAGTCGACATTTTGCTCTCGACATTGTGTCGAGACAGGGCACACGACCTGCGACACGGGCGTATCGTAGGGCGTGTCGACCCGTGTCGACACTCACCCGCGAAGTCGACATTTTGCGCTCGACGATGTGTCAAGACATGGCACACGGCCTGCAACACGGGCATGTCGCAGGGCGTGTCGACCCGTGTCGACACTCGTCCCGGGGAGTCGACGAATTTTGCTCGACGATGTGTCGAGACAAGGCACACGGCCTAGGACACGGGCGTGTCCAAGGCTGTATCGTGAGGTCGATGAACTTCGCTCGACGAAGTGTCGAGTGTCAAGACCGTGTATACGGCCTGGAGCCTAGGCGTGTTGAGGTAGACACGGGCAAGGACACGGGCGTGTCCTAGAACCCGTGTAGTTCTCGGGTTGTTTTCGGGATAAATCGATGGGGGTACACGGCCGGGCACACGGCCATGTCAAGTGGAACATGGGCATGTCAGGTCGAACACGGGCGTGTTCGATGCCCGTGTGTTGTTCCAGGCGCGTCGATTTTGATGGTGAATGAGGCACACGGCCCTGGACACGGGCGTGTGCCAGGCCGTGTTCGGTCCAGATTGGACATTTCAGGCCCGAATCAAAGCCGTTCGTTTCTTTGAGTTGGGATCCAACGGCTGGGGGTTGTTCCTGATGGGATATACCCTGGGTTGGGCCCTTGAAACCCTCACTTTTACTTGTGTGGTTATCTTTCTAAAGCTTAGAGAGAGAGGAGAGCTAAGGAAGGAAGAAGAAGTTAGATCCGGCCATTGGAGGAGCTTCGAAGCTCCAAATCTCGAGCCGACTCCGGATCCACGGAGGCGAAGAGAGTGCGGTGTTTTTCATCCGCTTACTTTTCCATGGCGCCAAAGAAAAACGCTAGGGTAACGATCCTCTTCTTGAGCATGTGAAGCTCTCCTTCTTTGCATAGGAAGCCCGCACTCGCGAGTTTGCGTTGAGTTGGAGGCGTTCCTTCGGGTAGATATGTAAAGTCCCCGTTATGTAGAGTCCGTAAGCGAGAACGGACATAGGCATGATGTGTGAAGCCTATCCGGACATGTTGGTCTGGATCGGTGATGTTGCATTGCATAATGCCGGAGAAGACTCCGTGCTATTGGTTTTTTTGCGGGTTTTATACACGGTAGATTGCAACAGGGAGCCTTGGGGATTAACCCAAAGGTGCACCCGGAAAACTGGGCGGATGCGTGATCTTGCCAACTTGGTGGCCTGAGAGCCAACTTGAACATAACCGAGTTATGTGAATTGTGATGGAAACGGGACTCGGGAGAAGTTTGACCTGTGCATATGGTTTAAATTATCGTTGCGGGCGCATATGGTTTAAATTACCGTTGCGTTGTGAGCACGGGTTGTAACACCCCCTATCCGTCGCATAGCATATAGCAGTAGGTCCGGCCGGGGCCCGACACCATATACCACAGACAGACCGGGTGGTTACTTATGGAAACCATCCAACCAATCTCAACGTCCTACACAGAGCATTCTAGCGGAAGCAATTTATAAAAGTTGCAAAACAAGAACCCAGCACAAGCATGAATGTCCACTAACAAGATAACAGGAATGTTATTACAAAATACTCAAAAGTCGGCCTTAAGGCCTTACAAAATGTTTCACTTGTCTTTTACATGGTTTACAAACCTCGGCACGCAGGCCGGCCATACATGAATAAAACCGAAAACATTTCCACTTGGGCCTTCGAGGGCCAGCTTCGCAAAAAGGGCTTTAGCCCGCTACTGACCGCTTGGTCCAGCTGCACCTGCAAGCAAACAAACCACCGCACGGTGGCAAACAAAGCAACGGTCAGCAATGCTGACCAAATTATAACGATCCCGCCCCCAACTCGGGGCGGCGATGCTCCTTCCCTGCATTTCATTAGCACAAGCGAGCAATGCATATAACCATAGCCATCTCATCACAGACGTTGGCTCGTACGGCCACACGTCCCGTGCACTCAGGGCACATTCTTGGTGAACCGGTCGATGTTACGTCAATTGAAGCCATTAACATTCCGGACTCACCACCGCCGCTTAGACGGCCATTCCTATGAGCAATTCGTCTTCATGGTATTGGTCACGTCAATTTAAGCCATCGACCACCGAAGACCCCCATTTATGCCAACGGCGAGTGCCATGTACCTTTAGGTCTCTCTAACCCGAACGACATAAAGCGGGTACGGCTCCATCTAACCCGTGCTCACATCGCAACGGCAATTTAAGCCATATGCGCGGGTCAAACTTTCACCGAGTCCCATTCTATCACAAGTCACATAACCCCGTTATGTTCAAGTTGGCTCTCAGGCCACCAAGTTGGCAAGACCTCGTGTCCGCCCAGTTTTCCGGGTGCACCTTTGGGTTAGTCCCCAAGGCTCCCTGCTGCAATCTACCGCGTAGAAAACCCGAAAACACCAAATAGCACGGAGTCTTCTCCGGCCTTATGCAATGCAACATCACCGATCCGAACTACATGTCCGGGTAGGCTTCAACCAAAATGCCTATGTCCGTTCTCGCATACGGACGCTAAACAACGGGGACTTTACATATCTACCCGAAGGAACGCCTCCAACTCTTCGCCAACTCGCGAGAGAGAGCTTCCTATGCTAAGAAAGAGAGCTATCATGCTCAAAAGTGAGGATCGTTACCCTTGCGTTCCTCTTTGGCGCCATCGAAATGTAATCGGATAGAAATCACCGCGCTTGCGTTGCCTCCGTGGATCCGGAGTCGGCTTGCGATTCGGAGCTCCGAAGCTCCTCCAATGGTGGATCTAGCTCCTCTTCCTCTAGCCTTGGCTCTTCTTTCTCCAAGGGTTTGGAGAGAGATCAAGTGATGAAAAGTGGATTTTTCTTAAGTCAAACCCGTGTATATCCTCCCAGGAATCATCCCCAGCCGTCGGATCTCAACCTAAGAAAACGAGCGGCTTTGATTCGGGGCTGAAATGCCCAATCTGGGCCGCACACGGCTTGGCACACGCCCGTGTCCAGGGCCGTGTGCCGCATTCGCCGTCAAAATCGAATCTTCTGAACACGCACACGGGTACCGAACACGCCCGTGTTCGAGCTGACACGCCCGTGTTCCAGCTGACACGGCCGTGTAGCCGGCCGTGTACCCATGATTTTTCCCCCGTTTCCAACCCGAGCACTGCACGGGTTCTAGGACACGCCCGTGTCCGTGCCCGTGTCACATTGACACGCCTGGGCCCCCAGGCCGTGTACACGGGACATTTCGTCGAGGGGAGAACGACGACTCGCTGACACGGCCTTGGACACGCCCGTGTCCGAGGCCGTGTGCCTTGTCTCGACGACCGTCGAGTGAATCTCGACGATTTCACCTTGACGCTCGTCGACACGGGTCGACACGCCCGACGACACGCCCGTGTCGCGGGCCGTGTGCCCATTCTCGACGAATCGTCGAGAATAACTCGACGATTTCACGGCTAAGTGTCGACACGGGTCGACACGCCCTGCGACACGCCCGTGTCGCAGGCCGTGTGCCCATTCTCGACGAATCGTCGAGAATAACTCGACGACTTCGCGACTAAGTGTCGACACACGCTTGACACGCCCTGGGACACGCCCGTGTCCCAGGCCGTGTGCCTTCAGCCAGAAACCAAAACTGGCCCAAAACGTCCCCCTTTGCTCCTTTGAGTTTCGGGGCGTTACAACTCTACCCCTCTTAAAAGAATTTCGCCCACGAAATTACATAAAGGGAAAAACATGTACAAAACAAAATTTGTACCTGAGCGGAACAACTCCGGATATTCGTCAAGCATTGTCTGCTCTCGCTCCCAGGAGAGCTCCTCACGACCGCAATTGTCCCACCGGACTTTGACCATCCTGATCTCTTTATTGCGTAGCCGCTTGACCTCCGAGTCTTCAATCCGCACGGGCTTGACCTTTGTCGTTAGCCCACTATCCACCGGCACTTGATCGACCGCGATCACTTGCGTAGGCTCTTGCACCGCCTTCCTAAGTACCGAAATGTGGAATACATCGTGTAAACCACTTAGCTCCACTGAAAGCTTCAACCTATAGGCCGCTTCTCCCACTCGCTCCAGAACCTCGAACGGTCCAAGGTACCTCGGGCTTAGCTTTTTCAATCGCCGCACCCGCGAGACACCCTTGAACGGCTTAACCTTCAAGTATACATAATCGCCCACAGCGAACTCCACGTTCCTGTGCTTGGCATTATAGTACTTTGCTTGCCGGTCCTGAGCCATGAGCAACCTCTCCCGAATGGTTCTCACCAACGAAGTAGCATCCTCCACTTCCGATCGCTTATACAACTTCGACTCGCCCGTTTCTAACCAAGACAACGGCGTGCGACATCGTCTACCATAAAGGGCCTCGAAGGGCGCCATCTGAATACTTGCTTGGTAGCTATTGTTGTATGCGAACTCCACCAAATAAAGGTGGTCCTCCCATTGCTTTCCAAAGTCCAAGACACACATGCGAAGCATGTCTTCCATGGTTCTATTGACCCTCTCGGTCTGCCCATCCGTTTGCGGATGGAAGGCTGTGCTAAACTTCAGCTTTGTTCCCAACATTTGCTGCACCAGCCTCCAATCATTGGACGTGAACCGCCCATCTCGGTCACTCACGATGCTGCGGGGCACACCATGAAGCCGTACTATATTATCCACATAAAGCTTCGCCAGCTTCTCCACCGGATCATCCTTCCTATGCGGAATAAAATGCGACACCTTTGTTAATCGATCGACCACCACCCAAATGGCGTCGTTCCCCTTTTGCGACCTTGGCAAACCATGCACAAAGTCCATAGAGATGTCGTCAAATTTCCACTCCGGAATAGGCAAGGACTTAAGAAATCCTCCCGGCTTTTGGCACTCCGCCTTTACCAAGGCGCAAGTTTGGCACTTCGCTACATATAGCGCCACATCCTTTTTCAAACCCGGCCACCAAAATAGCTTCTTCACATCGCGGTACATCTTCGTGCTCCCTGGGTGAATCGAGTACTTGGTATGGTGTGCCTCGTACAACAACTCCACCCGTAAATTGCCCACGCTTGGGACGCACAGACGACCGTCTTTCCACAGCAACCCGTCCTCCACGACGAATTGGGAATTTGACCCATCCAGAGCCTCTATCATGAACTGCTTCATATGAGCATCCATATCCAAAGCCTGCCGAATCCGATCAGCCAGGTCATATTGGACTTCAGTCCAATTCAGCACTGCTTCAGCACTAGATTGTCTATCTACACAAACAATCTCCAACGCCTCCAGCTCCTGCACCAACCGCTCATCATGCACTGATAGCCAATTTGCTTGAGCTGGGGCTCGGCGACTCAACGCGTCCGCAACCGCATTCCCTTTGCCAGGCACGTAGTGGATCTTAAAAGTATAGTCCCCCAGGAACTCCATCCACCTACGCTGCCGCATATTCAGATCTTTCTGATCTATCAAATACTTTAGGCTCTTGTGATCGGTGTAGATGTCAATCTTCACACCGTACAAATAATGCCTCCACAGCTTCAAGGCAAAAATCACGGCCGCCAACTCCAAGTCGTGGACCAGATAATTCCTCTCGTGCACTTTTAGCTGTCTCGAGCCATAAGCTATCACGCTGCCGTGCTGCAATAGCACGCAACCCAAACCGCTGCCCGAAGCATCGCTATATATCTCATAGCCTTCGGTCCCAACCGGCGAACTCAACACAGGCGCCGTGGTCAACCGACACTTTAACTCCTCAAAAGCTCGCGCGCACTCCGGCGTCCAAACGAACTTATGCTCCTTCCTCGTCAAAGTAGTGAGAGGTAGCGCTATCCGCGAGAAGTTCTCTACGAAGCGCCTATAATAACCGGCAAGCCCCAAAAAGCTCCGGACTTCTGCTACCGTAGCAAGCTCAGGCCACTCCCGTATCGCAACAATCTTCGCCGGATCCACAGCAATACCCTCTCCACTCACTATATGCCCGAGGAATGCCACTGAGGATAGCCAAAACTCGCACTTCGAGAACTTGGCATACAACTGGTTTCTCCTGAGTGTCTCCAACACCAAATGGAGATGCTTGAAGTGATCCTCCTCACTTTGCGAGTACACCAAAATATCGTCGATGAAGACGATCACGAAATGGTCTAGGTACTCCCTGAACGTCCTGTTCATCAAATCCATAAATACTGACGGCGCATTAGTCAGCCCAAACGGCATGACCGTAAACTCATAATGCCCGTATCTCGTACTAAACGCTGTCTTCGGGATATCACTCTCCCTTATCCGCAGCTGATAGTACCCCGACTTGAGATCTAACTTCGAGTACACCGTCGACCCGACTAACTGATCAAAGAGATCATCAATCCGGGGGATCGGGTACTTGTTCTTCTCAGTCAGCTTGTTTAGCTCCCGATAATCAATACACAACCTCAAGCTTCCGTCCTTCTTCTTAACAAAGAGGACCGGTGCGCTCCAAGGCGAAGAACTCGGGCGTACATACCCTTGCTCCAACAACTCTTGCAATTGAACTTTCAGCTCCGCCATTTCCTTAGGCGCTAGCCGATACGGAGATCGTGACACAGGCTTTGCACCTGGCACTAGCTCGATAGTAAAATCTATCTCCCGCTGAGGCGGGGCTCCAGGAAGATCTGCGGGGAACACATCAGGGTATTCCGATACCACTGAAATACAATCCATCGCGGGCTTCGGCTTTGCAACCTCCACTAGTGTAAAGAACAGTTCTGCTCCAGCACGAACCGCCTTCACCACCTGAAGAGCAGACATCAACGTCTTGCTCGACCCCTTTAAGCCCGTAAACGTCGTCTCACGACTCGCTCCCAGCTTGACTTCCTTGCTACCGCAATCTATATGGGCCTGCTGCTCCGAGAGCCAGTCCATGCCAAATATGACGTCAAACTCCACTAACGGAAGTAAAGACGCCCGCAGGTCGAACTCCTGCTCTCCAATACGAGTCTTAACCTCGCAGATCCTAACCGCTCGCATCGAACACCCATTGGGCAATAACACATCCAACTTGTCCTTCGCCATCGAAGAAGGGACTCCGATGCGTGATATAAATCCTTCGGACAAGAAGGAGTGTGAAGCTCCCGTATCAAAGAGTGCTCGTGCGGGATTTTCACAAATCATTACAAATCCTAAACAAGCAGTGGTAAGGTAACATATACATAACAAGCATATAAAGGAATTGACTTGCTATAAATTAAACCGTACCTGTCACCACGTCAGCTTGTTTAATGGCCTCCTGTTGGCCAAGATTATAGACCCTTGGTTGGGCCGGAGCATAGTGGGATGCGGTCGACTCCACCGCCTTTCCCTTCTCTTCGTAGGTAGCTCCTGGCCTCCTTTCGGACTTAGGACGTCCGCTCCAACAATCACGGGCAAAGTGCCCCGTCTTGCCACAAGTGAAGCACGCGCCCGGGGTCCGACTCGTAGTCGCCCCAGAAGCACCAGAAGGAGCTGGACCCGAAGTCCTATGCTTCTTGAAAGTCCTCCGATAACCAGACTTCGAAGTAGTCGGCACTTTAAACTCAGCTTTCTTTTCAACCAAGCCTTTCTTCGCTTGTACACTCTTCATGTCCTTCTCCAAGGACCGGGCAGTATTGACCAAGGTCAAGAAACCCTGCGTCATCGGCCCCGACAGTAATAGTCTCAGCTCATCCCTCAGACCTTCGTAGAAGCGATTAGTCTTGCGCTCCTCATCCATGATGGTAGAGCTCGCATAACGACTCAACCGCGTAAACTCGTGGAGATATTCATCCACGCTTCGCTCACCCTGCACCAACCTCAGGAACTCATTCTCCATTGAAATCCTCTGAGTAGAAGGGAGGTATCTTGCTAAGAACAATTCCGAAAACTCTTCCATCGGAACGTCTATCAATTGTCTTCCTCTCAGATGATGCAGCTCCAAGCCTTCCCACCACATCCTCGCTTCCCCGTCTAGAAGGAACGTAGCGATGGTGGTCATTTGCCACTCCTCCGTCTCCGTCGCTGTCATGACTCTCTTCACCCTAGAGAGCCAGTCTTCAGCCTGAGATGGGGTTCCCAACCCCGAGAATAACGGAGGGTTAAAGCTCATTACATGCTTCAACTGCCTCTCAGTCGCCCTCCTTGGCACTATTGGTTCTACAACCACTTGCTCCATCCTCCTCGGCTCCGCCTCTTGAAGAGGTACTTGCTCCATCACAGGAGCTGGCTGCTGCGCTTGCCTCCCAGGCTGCGCATTTATCACGGCTAACACCGCTTCAGCCACCAATCTTATATTTTCAGCCGACAAAGGTGTTGCGGGAGCAACTTCTGGTGCACTACTTGCCTCAGAACCTCGGCGTTCTGACGGCCCAACACCACTTCTGGTCACCTATAGTGGTACAAAACACCGTTAAGCGACCAAATAACATTGCAAACAGCAATTATAGGAACACGCAGGTTCCTCAAACACGAGTATTTTCATTCCTAAGTGGACATTCATGGGTTCTTTTTACTGTTATACTGTTATAACGATGAGTTATACTGTTATAACGATGACGCACACAATGTGCTCACCACCCCTTAAAAAGAATTCGCCCACGAATTCAATTCAAGCCCGACCAAAACCAGAAGTCTGATACCAAATTGTAACACCCCCTATCCGTCGCATAGCATATAGCAGTAGGTCCGGCCGGGGCCCGACGCCATATACCACAGACAGACCGGGTGGTTACTTATGGAAACCATCCAACCAATCTCAACGTCCTACACAGAGCATTCTAGCGGAAGCAATTTATAAAAGTTGCAAAACAAGAACCCAGCACAAGCATGAATGTCCACTAACAAGATAACAGGAATGTTATTACAAAATACTCAAAAGTCGGCCTTAAGGCCTTACAAAATGTTTCACTTGTCTTTTACATGGTTTACAAACCTCGGCACGCAGGCCGGCCATACATGAATAAAACCGAAAACATTTCCACTTGGGCCTTCGAGGGCCAGCTTCGCAAAAAGGGCTTTAGCCCGCTACTGACCGCTTGGTCCAGCTGCACCTGCAAGCAAACAAACCACCGCACGGTGGCAAACAAAGCAACGGTCAGCAATGCTGACCAAATTATAACGATCCCGCCCCCAACTCGGGGCGGCGATGCTCCTTCCCTGCATTTCATTAGCACAAGCGAGCAATGCATATAACCATAGCCATCTCATCACAGACGTTGGCTCGTACGGCCACACGTCCCGTGCACTCAGGGCACATTCTTGGTGAACCGGTCGATGTTACGTCAATTGAAGCCATTAACATTCCGGACTCACCACCGCCGCTTAGACGGCCATTCCTATGAGCAATTCGTCTTCATGGTATTGGTCACGTCAATTTAAGCCATCGACCACCGAAGACCCCCATTTATGCCAACGGCGAGTGCCATGTACCTTTAGGTCTCTCTAACCCGAACGACATAAAGCGGGTACGGCTCCATCTAACCCGTGCTCACATCGCAACGGCAATTTAAGCCATATGCGCGGGTCAAACTTTCACCGAGTCCCATTCTATCACAAGTCACATAACCCGTTATGTTCAAGTTGGCTCTCAGGCCACCAAGTTGGCAAGACCTCGTGTCCGCCCAGTTTTCCGGGTGCACCTTTGGGTTAGTCCCCAAGGCTCCCTGCTGCAATCTACCGCGTAGAAAACCCGAAAACACCAAATAGCACGGAGTCTTCTCCGGCCTTATGCAATGCAACATCACCGATCCGAACTACATGTCCGGGTAGGCTTCAACCAAAATGCCTATGTCCGTTCTCGCATACGGACGCTAAACAACGGGGACTTTACATATCTACCCGAAGGAACGCCTCCAACTCTTCGCCAACTCGCGAGAGAGAGCTTCCTATGCTAAGAAAGAGAGCTATCATGCTCAAAAGTGAGGATCGTTACCCTTGCGTTCCTCTTTGGCGCCATCGAAATGTAACCGGATAGAAATCACCGCGCTTGCGTTGCCTCCGTGGATCCGGAGTCGGCTTGCGATTCGGAGCTCCGAAGCTCCTCCAATGGTGGATCTAGCTCCTCTTCCTCTAGCCTTGGCTCTTCTTTCTCCAAGGGTTTGGAGAGAGATCAAGTGATGAAAAGTGGATTTTTCTTAAGTCAAACCCGTGTATATCCTCCCAGGAATCATCCCCAGCCGTCGGATCTCAACCTAAGAAAACGAGCGGCTTTGATTCGGGGCTGAAATGCCCAATCTGGGCCGCACACGGCTTGGCACACGCCCGTGTCCAGGGCCGTGTGCCGCATTCGCCGTCAAAATCGAATCTTCTGAACACGCACACGGGTACCGAACACGCCCGTGTTCGAGCTGACATGCCCGTGTTCCAGCTGACACGGCCGTGTAGCCGGCCGTGTACCCATGATTTTTCCCCCGTTTCCAACCCGAGCACTGCACGGGTTCTAGGACACGCCCGTGTCCGTGCCCGTGTCACATTGACACGCCTGGGCCCCCAGGCCGTGTACACGGGACATTTCGTCGAGGGGAGAACGACGACTCGCTGACACGGCCTTGGACACGCCCGTGTCCGAGGCCGTGTGCCTTGTCTCGACGACCGTCGAGTGAATCTCGACGATTTCACCTTGACGCTCGTCGACACGGGTCGACACGCCCGACGACACGCCCGTGTCGCGGGCCGTGTGCCCATTCTCGACGAATCGTCGAGAATAACTCGACGATTTCACGGCTAAGTGTCGACACGCCCTGCGACACGCCCGTGTCGCAGGCCGTGTGCCCATTCTCGACGAATCGTCGAGAATAACTCGACGACTTCGCGACTAAGTGTCGACACACGCTTGACACGCCCTGGGACACGCCCGTGTCCCAGGCCGTGTGCCTTCAGCCAGAAACCAAAACTGGCCCAAAACGTCCCCCTTTGCTCCTTTGAGTTTCGGGGCGTTACACGGGTTAGATGAAACCGTACTCATTCTATGTCGTTCGGATTAGAGTCGTTGGCATAGATGAGGGTCTTCGGCGGTCTATGGTTTTAATTGTCGTGACCCATGTCGGGAAGACAAACTGCTCATTGATTGGCCGTACAAAGGGACGGTGGTGAGTCGACAGACTTAAACTGTGTTCACTGAGAATGTGTCCTGAGTGCACGGGGTGTGTGGCCGTATGAGCCTACGCCTGTGATGAAATGAATATTGTTATATTGCTCGCTTATGCTAATGAAATGCAGGGAAGGAGTATCGCCGCCCCGAGTTAGGGGCAGGATCATTATAATTTGGTCAGCATTGCTGACCGTTGCCTTGTTTGCCACCGTGCGGTGGTTTTGTTGCTTGCAGGTGCTGCTGGACCAAGCGGTCAATAGCGGGCTAAAGCCCAATTTGCGAAGCCGACCCTTGAAGGCCTACTTGGAGTGTTTACCGCTTTTATTCATGTATGACCGGCCTGCGTGCCGTGGTTTGTAAAGCATGTAATATCAAGTAAACCATTTTGTAAGACCTTAACGCCTGTACTTGTGTATGTACAACATTCCTCTTTTGGTATTAGTGGACATTCATGCTTTAGTGCTGGGTTCTTTATTGCAACTTTTATAAACTGCTTCCGCTAGAATGCTCTGTGTAGGACATTATGATTGGTTGTATGGTTTCCATGATGAAAGTGTAAGTTACATCTGATATACTCTAGAGGGGGGGGGGTGAATAGAGTATGGTGCTTGCTAAAAGCTTTTTACAACAGTTGTTGTAATCCTAAGTGAACAGGGAAGCAAATAATATAAAGTAATCTAAACAAGAAGCAATCACAAAGCAATCACAAGCTACAGCCAGAAACAAAAATAAAGTAAGCAACCAGATGACACAAGGAGCTATAGTGGTTCCCCAATCAACTTGGGTACATCTACTCTTCTACCACCCTAGGTAGGAATCCACTGCAGGATGAGTTGATCAGGTGTCCTGGGCACCAATGAGCTTTTGATAAGGTGCTCAAAAACCAAACCAGATTTTTTGATCAGGTGTCTTGCCACCACTGAGTTTTGATAATGTCTCAGAAACCAATCACAAACTTTTGAAGGGAGTTTGAAGAACCCTTTACAACAGAGAGAGAGGGATGAGAAGATCTTCTCTGTCAACAGTCAGAGATAAGATAGTGGATGTTGTTAAAGCTCCCCCTGAGATCTTGAGTTGTTCAGGAAGTGAAGCTTTGCAGTAGGGTGATAGGCCTTCAAATGATTTGATCTCCAGCAATAGATGATTTCAGCAGCAACTGAAATGTGTGTTGTCTGGAGTCTTGAATGATGATGGCCTTTGAACACTTGAATCAAAAGAGATATGAAGATTTCAGTTTTTTTGATCTCCTTTGGTGATGGTGTTCTTGTATGAATCTTTGAGACTGAGAATGTCTGCAACTCTCTTTCTTTCTCTTGTGTAATTGTTATTTTAAAAGCTATAATTCTTGTTGTTGTAGAGAGTTGTTGTTGCAGAGAGTATTTTTCTAACTGTTGAGAGGAGAGTGAAAAACTAATCTTTTATTCCTTTTTTTCTGAATAGAAATGATCCTCTGTCCAAGATAGTCGTTAGCCTGTCATTAATTACTTCCTTAATTACAATTGTCTTCTAGAGGAAGGTCCAATAAAACATTCCTTGAAAATTCCTTGAAACTTGCTCTAGATTAATTAAAAGCGGCTACAAGATCTATGAATTAAATGCTGACAATAATTTCTCAACTGTCTGAATTTGAATCTTGAAAATCATTGAACTCTTCAGAAAAATGTCGAACTGAGCTCCACTATTGTCGAACTGAGCTCAGAGATTTGGACTTAGACAGAAACAGAGATCGTCGATCTGAGCTCAACTATCGTCGAACTGAGCTCAGGGATTGAGAATCAAACTGGAGTCAAGATCGTCGATCTGAGCTCGACGATCGTCGAATGGAGTTCGACGACTTGTTGAAGTTGAGCTCAGAGATCGTCGAATGGAGTTCGACAATCCGTCGAAGTGAGCTCAACGATCATCGAATGGAGTTCGACGATTCGTCGTACTGAGCTCGACGAAATGACTTAGTCTCCAAAACTGAAAAACATTGTCTTGAGGGCAGCTTCCAAACCTAACTACTAACCCTTAGACTCAATTCTAATTGACCTTTAGATCTATACAATGAGGTCAAAACAGGTTTCCTAAGAGACATAGTGATCCTGACCCAAATCAGTAATAGGGTGTTCCAACAATCTCCCCCTATTTGTGTTAGGATTACTATTTATAGAAATTGGAAAATTAAAAACATACAGAACAACAATATAACAACAAAACATTGCAAAATCACAGACATAATCTCAGATAGATCAGAAATCAAAATAACTGTCACCTTACAGAATTACTCTTTTTTCTTGCTCTTTATAAGTATTATTTCTCTGTTTGGATTGAGAGCTTCCTTTTTAGATCTTCTATCATCAGCTGCACCTAAAGAGATTTGTTTCTTAGGACTGGGCACTACAGCTTCAGGGTGCAGCTTCATGTAGCTTTCAGAATCAAAGAACTTGCTGGATGAATATCTTTCAAGTTCCTTTTTCTTTGATCTGATAATGTAGTAATACTGGAGGTGTCTTTGCCTTGTTCTCTGGCTTTCTTGATCTGATCTAGAGCAGCTAATTCTTTCATTCTAGCTGTCCATGAAGTAGGATTATTCTCTGGATCCTCAAAAGGAACTGGAGGCTCATATCTATTTGAGGGATTGTCTGGAGGAGCTCTGGAGGAGACTAACTCTTTAAGCTTATAGGGAAAGGGACCAGAGGTTGTATCAGATGGACCTTGTCCTTCCCTTGAATATGGATATTGTCTGGAATACCCTTTGGAATAGACTTGAAATTCTCTTTGGTTCCCTCTGTAGTTTTCTCTCCTTGACTGGTAGCCTCTGGATTGACTTCCTCTGTATTGAGATCTTCCTTGAGGTTGATAAGAGGATTGGCTTCTGGCAGAAGGTTGAACATCAGAACTACCACCTGCACTTGTATCAGGTGAGGGAGGAGGAGGAGGATGATTGAACTGTGAAGATCCTTTCTCATACTTTCTCTTTTTCTTCATAGCCATCAGTTGATTTTTGGAGTATTGCATCCAATGTTCTGTGATGGAACAGTTATGTAGTATGTAGTATGGAATATCATTTGTGTCTTTGCTTTTGCTGGAGGAACCCTTTTCATTGATTTGCTTCTGGCTTTTCTTTTCCTTGCAATAGTTGCAGAGGAATCATCTGAATCAGTCCTGAACTGATCACTTTCTAAGCTTTGATCATCATATAGTGCATCAATCCTTTTGAGATAGTCTATCTGTTGTTGTGATTGATCAGATGTAACAGCAGTAAAACAATAGTAGTAACAACAACAGCAGAAAGAGTAGTAGAAATAACACTGGCAGAAGAAGTTGTAGCAGCAGCAGTAGATACAGCAGTAGCTGGGGCAGTAGATTCAGATATAACAGTTTCAGAAGTTTCAGAAATAACATCAGCAGTAGTATCAGTTGATGCTGGAAAATCATCACTAGAAGGGGTAACAACAGCAATAACAGCAGGCTCAAGAATAAGTGCCTCTGTCATATGTATATCCTCAGATATTAAAGCATCAGAATTAACAGCAATATCAACAATATCAGTACTTTCAACAGAAACTGAAGGAGCAACTGCAGAAAGGGACTTTACAAAAGAATGTATTAAACTGGTGTCACAGCTTGAAATAGGCACAATGGCCTTAGAGAGATCTTCAGATGGCTGGACTGCAGTGTGCTCTGGAAGACAGCTGAAATAAATAGAATCAAAATCTGATAATAGTGACCTGAGGTCCATTGAGAAAACTGCTACTTGAGATGATGAGGCTTGAGCTTGAACTGAAGTAACAGTAGCAGCAGGCAATCTTTCCACTTCATGAGGCATCTCCCCCTGCCTAGATTCAGTCAGGACTGGATCAAGACACCCAGATAAAGGGATTGCCTGAGGAGGAATGAGAGAGGAGAGCCTGGCAGATAGTTCTGCAACTGACTTGAGAAGTGGAGCCAAGGAGGTCTCCAACAAGAGTGATAGCCTGGGAGCTATCAGCTCATAGAGTCTGTCTGCTAAAGCTGGAAGATCTGCATGCTCAAGAGGGACTTGAGCAGAGGTAGGGACTAAAGGTGGAGCAGCTGGAGATGTGGGTGGAGAGCTGGTGGATGGTGGAAATGAAGGTTGAGATATGGGGATTGTGGAAATTGAGGATAATGGGGTTGAAATAGAGGGTGTGAAGGAGGGTTGCGCAATGATATCTTGAAGCAATTGTTGATAGGATGTGGATGAAGAGGGTAGATCAGGAGGGGATGAAGGAGAATTATCCATAAAGGAATCATCTATCAGATTGAAAGATGGAAGATGAGATGATGAGTCAATATCTTGTTGAGGGTAGTGATGTAAAGGGTGGAAGATTTCTTCAGTTAGTGGAAGAGTTGGAGAATGGATAGAAGTTGGAGATGGGCTGGAAATTATGATGGTGGAGGAAACTGTAATGGTGGATGTGACTGTTGGAGATGAAATAAGACGTGGAGGAGGAGGAGAAGAAGCAGGCAAGTCTTCTGCAGGGGCAGAGACTTGAGGGGAAGAGACTGTAACAGTCCTTGTGCCTGAAGTTGCACTTGCAGAGAGCCTGCTGGGCTTCACTATTTGCATGTCCCACTTTCCAAACAGGGCACAGGTGAGCCTCTTGGAGGCATTAATGTGCACCCCACTGGAAACTAGCAGAGCAGGGCATCTGGTCCGAAGGAACAGCCCTAATATTCTCCCATAATTAACAAAATTTTTGTTAATCTTCTTCTTAATCAGATCAAAGAAGATTTCTCCCCAATTCAGTTGTTCCTTATCCACTAGATCACCCATCAAGCATAGTTGATACCTGGAGATG
This sequence comes from Platanthera guangdongensis, assembly GCA_039583875.1. NCBI lineage: Eukaryota > Viridiplantae > Streptophyta > Magnoliopsida > Asparagales > Orchidaceae > Platanthera > Platanthera guangdongensis. The sequence goes on along the minus strand of CM077147.1, from coordinate 149,551,168 downwards.
GTATCATGGGCTGAGTGTTTGGCTAATAACACCTTTCCTACAACATCAGCCAAAAATCTGTACTCCACAGATAGATTTTTCTTCAGGAGTTTGCTAGTGTTTGTATCTGAATGACCCATTCTATTAAGTAAATCAGAAAATTCTTCTCCAGACAGTTCAACAGAGTCTTCTCTAGAATTCAATCCAAAAATCTCTGTCAGGGCAGCAGGTGTGAGAGATACCTGGGTTCCTGAAATTGATCCAACAACTGTATTCTGATCCGGGTTGTGGGCAGTATATACCCATTCCTTTATTTCATCAGCAGCTAACTTGATCCTGGTAGTCATTATTGTAACTAGCTTTTGTTCCTTGAAAAGTTCTAGAATATCTTGGAAGATTTGATCACTGGTGCTGAAAGAATCCATGTCAATGTCAAAAACTGCATCAAATTTCATTGCGGCCAGAACTGCAACTGAGACGGCCATTGATTCCTGCAAAAAACAACAAACAAACGACCAAGTGTTGAGAAATTTGGAGGGAAGGAGAAAATTTGCAGAGAGAATGAAGGAGCAAAGAGAGAACGACGACCGAAAAAATGAATTTTATATTAGGGTTCGACGCAAAAAAGAAAGATCGTTGAACTATGTTCGACAATCGGGGCTTCTAAAGGAAACTGAAAGGTCATCAACATCGTCGATCTCCATTCGACGATATTGGAGAGCGTCGAGCTCCGTTCGACGATAGTTCAGAAAATAAAATCGTCGAGCTTCATTCGACGATCGCTGACCTGGAGAGATAGTTAAGCACTATCTGAGAAGCGTTGAACCCTGGTCGACGATTTCAGAAAGTGCTGAACTCTGGTCGACGATTTCGGAAAGCGTCGATCTCCGTTCGACGATCTGGGGGAAAATCGTCGAGCGCAGTTCAGAGACCAGAAACACTATAGACACTAGAAAAATTAAGAAGTTTGCCTAGTCTTGGTCATTTTTAGAGTTTTAAGATCTTGGATATTATTTTAGACTTCCTCCATCTAACATTCCTAACTGATTCAGGAAGAAGGTGTGTTTCTTTTCATCCAAGGGTTTGGTGAAAATATCTCCCCTTTGTAAATCAGTTGGGATATATTGAAGTTCAATTTTATTTTTCTCAACATTATCCCTTAAAAAGTGATGCCTAATTTCTATGTGTTTTGTCCTACTATGGAGGACTGGATTTTGAGCTATAGAAATAACACTAGTATTATCACAAAAGATTTTTGACTTCTCTAAGTTGTAGCCATAGTCTAAGAGTTGGTTTTGAATCCACAAGATTTGTGAACAACAACTACCTGCAGCCATATATTCAGCTTCAGCAGTTGAAGTTGACACATATGTTTGTTTCTTGCAAAACCAGGAGACAGGTCTGTCACCAAGAAACTGACAATTTCCACCGGTTCTTTTCCTGTCTATTCTGCATCCAGCATAATCAGCATCAGAAAATCTAGTTAAGTCAAATACTGAATCTTTTGGATACCAGATACCTAGATTTGCACAACTTTTTACATACCTGAGAATCCTTTTTACTAATGTTAGGTGTGACTCTCTAGGACTTACTTGGAATCTAGCACATATGCATGTAGCAAACATTATGTCAGGTCTACTAGCTGTAAGGAACAGTAAAGAGCCAATCATTGCTCTATATGTTGTCTGATCAACAGGTTTCCCATGTTCATCAGCATCTAATACAGCATTAGTAAGCATAGGTGTTTTCATACATGATGCTTCAGACATACCAAAGTTCTTAACCAATTCTTTTGCATACTTGGTTTGAGAAATAAATATGCCTTCAGCATGTTGTTTGATTTGCAATCCTAGAAAGAAGGATAACTCACCCATGCTACTCATTTAAAATTTAGAATGTATTAGATTGGAGAACCTTCTGCACAAATTTGAATCAGTAGAACCAAATATAATATCATCTACATAGATCTGTACTAGTAGGGTATGAGACTTATGAGTTCTAATAAAAAGAGTTTGGTCTACTCTACCCCTTATAAATTCATTTTTGAGAAGAAAGCATGCTAGGGTCTCATACCATGCTGTAGGAGCTTGCTTGAGACCATATAATGCTTTGTGCAATTTGAAAACATAATCAGGATGAGTTGGAGAGATAAAACCTGGAGGTTGTCTGACATAGACTTCTTCTTTGATATCTCCATTAAGAAAAGCACTCTTTATATCCATCTGGTAAACTTTGAAACCTTTGTGTGCTGCATATGCTAAGAAGATTCTTATGGCCTCCAACCTTGCAACTGGTGCAAAAGTCTGGTCATAATCTATCCCTTCTTCTTGAGAGTACCCTTGAGAAACTAGCCTTACCTTGTTCCTTACAATGACTCCTTGATCATCCAACTTGTTTCTGAACACCCACTTTGTTCCAACAATGGAGTGATCCTTAGGCCTTGGTACTAGTTCCCAAACTTTGTTCCTTTCAAATTGATGCAACTCTTCTTGTATTACAATGATCTAGTATGGATCTTGCTCTGCATCTTGAATGTATTGAGGTTCAATTTGAGATAGGAAGCAAGTGTGCAACAGGTTTTGGTTGACCTGATTTCTGGTTTGCACACCAGCTGAGATGTCTCCAATCACTTGGGAGATTGGATGGTCTCTTGATGTTACTAAATCAACAGGAGGTGTTGATTGTTCACTAACCTGTGTTGTTGTTTCCTCTGGTGGTACAACAACTGGCTCTTCAAGAAGTTTCTCTTCAAGGTGTTGAATGTCTTCTTCATCTTCACTACTTTCCTCTTTTTGAATGATTTGTAATCTGTTCAAGTCTTCAGCAAGAGAATGTACCTGCAAAGGTTTTATGGTAGAAGTGTTCTTCTCCTTGAAAGATATGTTATATTCATCAAAAGATATATGCACAGATTCTTCAATTTTGAGCGTTGATTTATTATATACCTTATAAGCCTTACTGATCATGGAGTATCCCAGAAACACTCCTTCATCAGCTTTAGCTTGAAATTTTGCTAAATACTTCTTGTCATTATTGTGAATATAACAGATACAACCAAAAATTCTAAAATAGTCTAGTTTAGGTTTCTTCCCTTTGAGTAATTCATAGGGAGTATTTCCCTTCAGTTTATGTATTAAACTTCTATTCAGCACATAGTTGGAGGTGTTCACATCCTCTGTCCAAAAAGATAGAGGAAGGTGAGCATCTGACAACAATGTAGTGGCAGATTCAATAAGAGTTCTATTTTTCCTTTCAGCTACCCCATTTTGTTGAGGAGTTCTAGGAGCTGAGAAAGTATGCATGATCTCTTCACTCTGACAGAACTCTTGCATAAGAAGAGAATCAAACTCTGTCCCATGATCACTTCTGATCAGGGCAATGTGAGTATTGAACTCAGTCTGTATGCATTTGAGAAACTCTGTTAAACATTTAAAGTTATCAGACTTCTTCCTCAGAAAGAACACCCATGTGAATCTAGAGAAGTCATCTACAACTACTAAAGTGTAAGATTTCCCTCTAAAGCTTTGTACTGTAATGGGTCCAAAAAGATCCTATGTGTAATAGATACCAAATCCTAGGTGAATCACTCTTATTAAGTGACTTGAAACTATTTTTGGTTTGCTTGCCTAATTGACAAGCCCTGCAGAGTCCTTCCTTCTTGTAGGGGCCAGAAGGTATTCCTCTAACAAAGTTATCCTTGGATAGCCTAGTAATGGTTCTAAGGTTTATATGCCCTAGTCTTTTATGTCATAACTCATTAGGTCTACAAATAGAATTAAACAGGCAAATATCTACTTCTGTTGAAAGAAAGTCTCCTAAATAGATGTTACCTTTCCTTTTACTTGTCAACACAGTTGTGTTGTCCTCTGACTTGATCCTGCATAAGGATTTGCTGAAAGTCACTTGTTATCCTTCATCACATAGCTGACTGATGCTGATCAAGTTGTGCTTCAGTCCTTCCATATAGGCTACTTTCTTGAATGTGACTGTGTCAATCTGAACTGCACCTTATCCTTTTGTCAGTCCAAAGTTTGAATCACCAAATATGACTTTGGGTCCAAGCTTGTCTTTAAAGGATGTGAAATTGTCCTTGCTTCCTGTCATGTGCTTGGAGCACCCACTATCCAAATTCCATTGCTGGTTTGATGTTGGATAGGTCTTCACCTGCACATAAAACCATTTACTTGTTTTTGACCCAGTTTACCTTAGGCCTAGGTTGATAACCTTTAAATTCAGAAATAAATGACATCACTGGTTGACTCTTATAACCTTCAGGATGATATCTCCTTGGAAGTATTATCCATTCAGTATAAGGGTTAAATCTTTGGGATGAAGGACACCTAGGTTTGGATTTTGATTTACCCTTGAAGAAGTTTTCAAATCTCTGATCTCTGCTCGACGATCGTTGAGCTGCGTTCGACGATCTTGGGTCAGATCGTCGAGCTCCGTTCGACGATCGGCTGTGGCAGAGTTCAGGGTTTAGAGATCATCGACCTGAGTTCGATGATTTTGCCTGAGATCGTCGATCTACATTCGACGATCGTCTAGCTCCATTCGATGATTTCTGTGGAACACTTGATTTCTTGGGTAAGTCAGAATTTTTCCTAGCTACCTCTACAACTCCCTTCACTTTATCAGAGATAAACTTAATTGGGGTTGTTAGTACTATAGATTGGCTAGATGAAACACCCAAGCCCAGTGTACTATTGAATCTCGAGTTCACTATGCTTGTGATGTCCAGTAGCTTGATGCTTCTCCCATTAAGGGATTCTTCAAGATTTTTGGCCTCTGATAGCTCACTTTTCAGTGAAACTATCTGCTCCCTACAGCACTCCAACTCCTCAGAGAGTTTGAGGTTTTCTGATTTTAAGGAACTGTGTTCAGATAAATTTCTGAGAGAAATGATTTCTGAGAGAAATGATTTCCTTCTCAGATTTCAATAAGTCTAAACATAGTGCTTTAAATTCATACTTAAAGTCCTCAGAATTGAAATTAAAAGAGTCTATTACCTGGTCCTCTTCAGGTTGAGTCTCTGATTCAGATTTTGACACTTCTGCATCAGAATTATGTTGTGAGACATTGATATCCATCATGTAGAATTCCTTTTCTTCAGCATCATCCTCATCATCACTTGAGCTGGATGAAGCTTCAGATTCCTCTTCCGTCTCACTCCAAGATTCAGCAACAAATCCCTTCCTTGTGTGTTTGTTCTTGCTTGAGGAGGGTTTGCCATTGCTATTCTTCTTGAAGTCCTTGTCTTTTCTTCTTTCTTTCTTGTCCTTTCTGTCCTTATTTTTGTTCTCTGGACAGTCAGGCACAATGTGGCCTGGTTTCCTGCAACCAAAGCAAATAATTTCTTTATTATTTGATTTATCATACCTTGGCTTGTCATGCTCTTTGTATGATCTTCTCCTGAAGCCCTTTCTGGCCATTTTGTAAAATCTTTTGGCCAGTAGACTAAGCAGCTCATCATTGCCTGTGACCTTGTCTTCAGGCTGATCTTCAGTGGCTTTGAAAGCTATTGACTCTTCCTTTCTTGTGGCTGGTGAGGTAGCCTTCTGCTCTTCTTCTTTATTCTTAATGAGCAGCTCATAATACTTGAGCTTGCCCAAGAGAGCTTCTGTTGTAATCCCATTCAGACTTCTGGCATCCTTGATTGGTCAGATCTTTGAGTCCCAAGTGCTTGGGAAGCACATTAGGATTTTATCATTTAGCTCAGTCAGTGAGATCTCTTAATACAAAGTTTTCAGTTCATTGACTATCAGACTGAGTCTATTATACATGTCTGATACTGACTCAGCTTCTCCTTTCTTGAAGTTCTCATATTGGGTTATGAGGTGAGATCTTCTGTCTTTTCTTTCATCAGCAGATCCTGACACTATTTCAGATAACTTGTCCCAGATGTCCTTTGCTGAGTTGCATTCAGCTACCTTTTGGAATATGTCATCAGACATAGTCTAAGCTAAGATATTCATAGCCTTTGCATCTGCTACTTTCCACTTCTTGATCTCTACATCTGTTCCTGAAGGAGGTGGAATAGCATTTGTACTTGTGTTCTCTAGAGGTATTGGACACACTGTCAAAATAAAATTGAAGATGTCCTCATCAATAGAGTTCATGTAGAGTCTAATTCTTGCCTTCCAAAGTGCAAACTTGGACAGATTGCACACTGGAGGTCTGGTGCTAGCATAATCTTTGTTTTGGGCCATGTTTTGAAGAAATAATTCTAATAACAAAATCTACAACAAGCAGATCTAACTATAGGAATCTTTGGGTTCAGGTGTTAGCATGTGCAACCACTGAGATGTGGTATTTTTAACCAACCTGCCGCTGATACTAATTGAAAGTGCAAGTTAGATCTGATATACTCTAGAGGGGGGTGAATAGAGTATGGTGCTTGCTAAAAACTTTTTACAACAGTTGTTGTAATCCTAAGTGAACAGAGAAGAAAATAATATAAAGTAATCTAAACAAGAAGCAATCACAAAGCAATCACAAGCCACAACTAGAAACAAAAATAAAGTAAGTAACCAGATGACACAAGGAGCTATAGTGGTTCCCCAATCAACCTGGGTACATCCACTCTTCTACCACCCTAGGTAGGAATCCACTGCAGGATGAGTTGATCAGGTGTCCTGGGCACCAATGAGCTTTTGATAAGGTGCTCAAAAACCAAACCAGATTTTTTGATCAGGTGTTTTGCCACCACTGAGTTTTGATAAGGTATCAGAAACCAATCACAAACCTTTGAAGGGATTTTGAAGAACCCTTTACAGCAGAGTGAGAGAGAGGGATGAGAAGATCTTCTCTGTCAATAGTCAGAGAGAAGATAGTGGATGTTGTCAAAGCTCCCCCTGAGATCTTGAGTTGTTCAGGAAGTGAAGCTTTGCAGTAGGGTGATAGGCCTTCAAATGATTTAATCTCCAGCAATAGATGATTTCAGCAGCAACTGAAATGTGTGGTGTCTGGAGTCTTGAATGATGATGGCCTTTGAACACTTGAATCAAAAGTGATCTGAAGATTTAAGTTTTTTTGATCTCCTTTCATGATGGTGTTCTTGTATGAATCTTTGAGACTGAGAATGTCTGCAACTCTCTTTATTTCTCTTGTGTAATTGTTATTTTAAGAGCTGTAATTCTTGTTGTTGTAGAGAGTTGTTGTTGTAGAGAGTATTTTTCTAACTGTTGAGAGGAGAGTGAAAAACTAATCTTTTATTCCTTTTTTTCTGAATAGAAATGATCCTCTATCCAAGATAGCCATTAGCCTGTCATTAATTACTTCCTTAATTGCAATTGTCTTCTGGAGGAAGGTCCAATAAAACATTCCTTGAAAATTCCTTGAAACTTGCTCCAGATTAATTAAAAACGGCTACAAGATCTCTGAATTAAATGCTGATAATAATTCCTCAACTGTCTGAAGTTGAATCTTGAAAATCATTGAACTCTTCAGAAAAACGTCGAACTGAGCTCCACTATCTTCGAACTGAACTCAGAGATTTGGACTTAGACAGAAACAGAGATCGTCGATCTGAGCTCAACAATCATCGAACTGAGCTCAGAGATTGAGAATCAAACTGGAGTTAAGATCGTCGATCTGAGCTCGACGATCGTCGAATGGAGTTCGACGACTTGTTGAAGTTGAGCTCAGAGATCGTCAAATGGAGTTTGACGATCCGTCGAAGTGAGCTCAACGATCGTCGAATGGAGTTCGACGATTCGTCGTACTGAGCTCGACGAAATGACTTGGTCTCCAAAACTGAAAAACCTGGTCTTGAGGGCAGCTTCCAAACCTAACTACTAACCCTTAGACTCAATTCTAATTGACCTTTAGATCTATACAATGAGGTCAAAACAGGTTTCCTAAGAGACATAGTGATCCTGACCCAAATCAGTAATAGGGTGTTCCAACACATGAGTAACCACCCGGTCTGTCTGTGGTATATGACGTTGGGCCCCGGTCGGACCTACTGCTATACGATATGCGACGGATAGGGAGTGTTACATTGTATTTGATCACATATTATGTTTTATATAGTGTGCATGTTTACAGGTTCAAGTGAAAAGAAGAACTCCAATCTGTGACTTATTGTCGCGCATTAGCGCTACCACAAAGCGCTATCCTGGTTTCCACTCGAATAAGGGTTCTGGATCCTACCACGTGGCGCTAGCACTACCGCTCGTGCTATCCTCTGGATTTAAATTGAAAAGGAGCTCTGGAACCTACCGCACAGCGTTAGCTTTATACCGTGCAGTGCTAGCTCACTCAACGATCGTCAAGATGGATTTGTCGATATTCTTGAGCTACTGCTAGGAGATAGCTGGGTACCGCGCCGCGCTAGCACGAAAAAGCGAAAATTAATCTTTTCGGAATTTTTTTCCAAATACGCGGGACAACTATCACGTCGACGTGCAATGACATACTATCTGGCGCTAGCCTTACCGCCGGTGGTATCCTATTTTCTAAAGACGTATAAAAGGCGTTTGTTTTTCTCATTCCATACAGACAGACTAACTGAGACAGACAAGGATTCTTTCTAGAGTTTAGGAGCCGCCTCTGAGTACCATTATGCCGTCTCCATCAAAGGAAGAGAAAGTTGCCTCCCTCCCGTTCGCGCACAAATATCTCCAGCAAGCTAAGGACTATAACGACTACGAGGAGTAGATCGGTTGCAACCAAACAAAGATCGTTATGCATCGCTCAACAGAGAAATGTTCTTGAGGGAGAATTGAAAGAATTAGTACCTAACCACCTAGAGGGGGGGGGGGTGAATAGGTGTAATTCATGTTTTTCTTTTAAGGCAGAAAAGCTGTTCAGTTAACTAATAATAAACTGCAAGTTCTACTGCTAACACAGCACATCAATCACAGAAACAATCAATCGCAGAGTGCACATAGTTTTATAGTGGTTTCCCAAGTTCTGGGTACATCCACTTTCCCACTTCGCCTATCTAGCAGTGTACTAGATTCGGCCTAACTTCTGCACTTCACCTCAGATCCTCAGATCTTACAACTCAGAACCCCAAACATGGCTCCTATAACTCAGTCAATCTGCCCTACCTCAGCCTTCAACAAGGCCTACACTCAGAGATCATAGTCTCCTATAACTCAGGCTCACAGCCCTACCTCAGCCTTCAACAAGGCCTACCACTCAGAGAATTTACTCTCCTACACTCAGCCTTTATAAAACAGGCTTACAATCTCAGATCTATAAAGATCCTACAAAAATTTTATTTAACAAAGTAATTAACCACCACCCAGATAGAGAGAGAGAAGGGATGGATGGCTTCTTGATGATTTCTTGGAAGAACTTGATGGCAGAGAACAACCTCTCTTAGCTTTCTTCAAAGCTTCTTGAATCTGAACTCAGTAGGGTTGAATCTCCTGAGAAGTTGATCTTCAATCAGCTTCTGACTTGAGATTCAGATCTCAATCTGAATCTTTCTTGGCAGCCTGGTTCAGCAACTGCACTTCTTAGATGGAGCTCTCTCTCTCCAACTTCATAGATCTTCTGTCGAAGGTCTTCTTCTTTTTGTGTTGTTAGATATCTGTGTAGATTTTCAATCTTCTTCTTAATTGTTCTTTTTTTACTTTCTGTTGAAGGAGAAAGCCTTTATATAGTCTTCCTTCATGGTAACCGACTGATCCGGTTTCTAACAAACTTCTGACAGCTTTGACAGTTGCAGTAGACCGGTTAAAAATGGCAGCTGTCAAGTCATCCAATCACTTCTTGAAATACTATCTCTGTCTGAAAGTGTCGAGTCTTTTCTTCATTATGTGTCGACACAAGTAGACTAAGTGTCGACACAAGTGGACTAAGTGTCGACATAAGACTTGGTGGTTTCAACACATTTCCTTTGTTGTTGTTAATACTTCTCGACACAGCCTTCAATTGAATTTGTCGACACTGATTCTGTGTGTCGACACAAATACTTCTTCTTTAACATAGTTGAAACTTTGCTGTGTGTCGATACAAGTCATGTGTGTCGACACAGTTGATGTCGACAAAGTCTTCTGTGTGTCGACATTGCCTCTGTGTGTCGACACAAATACTTCTTTTCTTTAACATTGTTGAAATTCTACAGTATGTTGACTAAGTCTTCAATGTGTCGACACTGCCTTTTCTTGTCGACACAATTGATGTCGACTAAGTATTCCTGTGTGTCGACACTGAATTTTGGTGTCGACATAGTTGATGTCGACAATGCTTCTCTGTGTGTCAACACTGCCTTCTGCCTCCTGGTGTCGACAAAGCCTTTCCTGGTGTCGACACAACTAACTCCAAGTGTCGACACAGCCTTTCTCCAGAGTCGACACAAGCCTTCATAGGTGTCGACACTGCTTCTCTAGGTGTCGACATATGGACTTAGAAACTTTTCTGCATTCCTGCATTTACTTAACCTGCACATATAAACTCAAAACACATCAAATACACATTGATGCATATCATTGATTAGGGTGAGGCTTCTTCAAATCTGGTACACATTTTCCAATGTGCCCAACAATCTCCCCCTATTTGGAGAAGTCATAACCCTTAGTCAATGATATACACCATACATAACAAATACACATTATGATGTATAACAGCATTATATGACAGGGTAAATATTTAAAACAAAACATAAAAGATATTTCATCACAGAATAAGTATGCGAATACAATGAGCATTCATTATAATTTGTTTCAACTTCCAATACTTTTTTAACAAAAGTTTACATAGATTTTAACACAAAATATTACAAAGTTATAAAATCTAGTAAAACTAATCTAAGGGTGCTCTGGCTCCTTGATGACAATTCCTTTGCCTCATTGGACTTTAGCTTGTATAGGAACATCAGTGTCATCAGCTGGCTTCTTTCCTTTTAGATCTTTCTTCTTCAGTTCTTCAGCCCTTATTTTTTGTCTTTCAAAATAATGAAAGGGCTTAGGGAAATATTTGCTAGGCTCCTGAGCATTAGGAGGTAGCTTCCCTAGTTTTGCCTTTCTTCTGTACTGAACTATGGCTTCTTGTCTAGCGTCATGCTTTTGCCATTCTTGTGTAGATTACCATTTACCCCTATCTAGGGTATTGTCCTTCACAGCTTTCCCAGCAGTCAGGATGATATTCCTAGATGTTGGGCTCCACTGCTCAAAATCTGGCTTTAAATCTGTCTGTTCTCTGAATCTCTTCTTGGATAAAAGAGCTTCTTGCTCCTTCAAACTGCCTCTGGCACAGGCTTGTCTACTTTCTCAAGGATAATATTTTTATTACCCTTAGGAGGACTGTACATAGACTGTACTTCATGATGGATCATCTTAAAATCTGCTGGAGGATAGATTACTTGAGCAACTTCAGCTTGCTCACCTCCAAAAATAGCAGGGTTTATACCAGATTCAGCCACATTGTCATCATCACAAAGGGGTGGATATCCAGGTGTGGCTCTGTGCTATTAGAAATCCATTTAGCACGATCAGATCCAGCTTTGACTAATACTCTCTCCCTCTTTATGACTTTGAAAGATATTGTACCTAATCACCTAGAGGGTGGGGGGGGGGGGGGTGAATAGGTGACTTAAATCTTTTTGACGTTTTAGGCAGAATTCAACTTATAACACAGAATTAAATCTACTTTATCACATCACACAATCAGCAATCACAGAATTCCACAAGAACACAGTAGACACACAGTTTTATAGTGGTTCCCCAAGATTTGGGTACATCCACTTTCCCCCTTCTCCTATCTAGCAGTGTACTAGATTCAGCCAAACTTCTCCACTATCTCAGATCCTCAGATCTTACACTCAGAACCCAAAACAAGGTCCTACAACTCAGGCCCAAGGCCCTACAACTCAGTTTCTTCACAAAGCCTACACTCAGCCACCAAGGCCTACACTCAGCCACCAAGGCATACAATCAGAGATTCAAATCTCCTACACTCAGGCACTCAAGCCCTACACTCAGCATTTATAATTACAGGCTTACAAAGACTCAGATCCCTAAGGATCCTACAAGATAATATGAATACAAAAATTGTAACTCAACAACTCAGAGAAAAGAGAGAGGAGTTGTGAGTTTCTTGATGAGTTCTTGGAAGAACTCAGCTGAAATCAATCTGACTTGGCTTTCTTCAAAGCTTCTTGAATGTAGAACTCAATAAGATGGATCTCCTCTGCAGTTGATCCTTGATCTCAGCTACTTAAGATTCAGAACAAATCTGAACCCTTCTTCTTAGCCTAATTCCAACGGCTGATTTCTTGGATGGAGCTCTCTCTCTCCAACTTCTTAGATCTTCACTAGATTCTTCAAGGAATAACTAGATCTTCTTTGTATTACTTGATGTGTTGATCATCATACTTCTGTAGACAATGTAAGCCTATTTATAGGCCTTATTTATAGTAACCGGCTGGTCCGGTTCATAACTGATTTCTGACAACTCTGACAGGTGCAGTTGACCGGCTGGAATGGCAGCTGTCAAGTCATCCAGTCAGTTCTTGAAAATTCTGTAACTGTCTGAAAGTGTCGAGACTGTCTGTCTTTAAGTGTCGACACTTATAGACCAAGTGTCGACACAAGTTGACTAAGTGTCGACACTAGCCTATAAGGTGTCGACACAACTCCTTGTGTTGTAGATTTTATATCTCGACACTGCTTCTTCTTCATGTGTCGACACTGATAATGTGTGTCGACAAAAGTACTTGTACTTCAGTATATTGCTGAATTCTTATAAGTGTCGACACATCTCCTTTGTGTCGACACATCTTCATGTGTTGAACTTGTCAGTGTCGACAGTGCTTCTTGGTGTCGACACATGTCTTCAGTGTTGATACTTGCTGAGTGTCGACACAGCTCCTTGTGTCGACACATACTACTTCTGTTGAGACTCTGGCTGAGTGTCGACACATCTCCTTAGTGTCGACACTTGTACTTAGAATATTCATAATTGTTCTGAGAAAATGTCTATGTATACATGTTTGATTAATACATGTTATGTGTTTTCCTGATATATAATCCTACTTTACATCATTTTATAATTTTATTATGAATGGTGTATATCATTGACTAAGGGTTATGACTTCTCCAAATATGGGGAGATTGTTGGGTACATTGGTTCAAATGTACCTGATTTGAAGAAGCCTCACCCAACTCAATGATATACATCAAAATGTATTTGATGTGTTTTGAGTTTACTTGTGCAGGTTAAGTATTTGCAGGAAAGAAGAAAAAGTTTCTAAGTCCATGTGTCGACACCCAGGAGCAAAGTGTCGACACTTAAGAAGACTTGTGTCGACACCCAGGCAAGCAGTGTCGACACTTGGAGTATTTGTGTCGACACCAGGGATGCAGAGTCGACACCAGACAGAATGTGTCAACACAAGGAGCTGTGTCGACACTCAGTGAAGAAAAGTGCAGTGAAGCAGTGTCGACACTTAGAAGTTGTGTCGACACTCAGAGAAACTATGTCTACATCAGAAAGTGTCGACACTTGGAGGCTGTGTCGACACTCAGCAAAAGTCAGCAGAGTCTAAGTATAAGTGTCGACACCCAGAACAATGTGTCGACACATAGCAGAAGAGTCAACACTTGAAGAAAGTGTCGACACAAGAAAGAATGTGTCGACACTCAGCTGAAGACTCAACACTTAGCAAAGTTCAAAGTGTTGAGTCTTCAGAGTACAAGTGTCGACACTAAGGAGATATCGACACTCAGAGACAGAAGTAGTATGTGTCAGCTGTGTCGACACTCAGCAAGTATCAACACAGAGTCTCACAAATGAAGTGTCGACACTAAAGTATGTCGACACTCAGATATAAAATCTACAACCAAGGAGTTGTGTCGACGCCTTGTCTAGTGTCGACACTTACACTTGTGTCGACGTCGACACACAAGGAGCTGTGTCGACACTCAGCAAGTATCAACACTGAAGTGTCGACATAGACCAAGTGTCGACAGTGTCCAAGCCTACAAGCACTCCTTGTGTTGTGATTTTATATCTCGACACTGCTTCTTCTTCATGTGTGACTGATAATGTGTTCGACACAAGTACTTGTACTTCAGTATACTGAATTCTTGAAGACACATCTCATGTGTCGATCTTCATGTGTTGAACTTGTCAGTGTCGAACTGCTTTTTGGTGTCGACACATGTCTTCAGTGTTGACTTGCTGTGTCGACACTTGTTACAACTTCTGTTGAATTCAGTGTCGCAATCTCCTTAGTGTCGACACTGAAGTACTTTGCAAGTACTCAGCTGTGTCGACATTCTTTCTTGTGTCGAACTTTCTTCAAGTGTTGACTCTTCTTATGTGTCGACATTGTTCTGGGTGTCGACACTTATATGACTCTGTTGACTTTTGCTGAGTGTCGACAAGCCTCCAGTGACACTTTCTGATGAGACACAGGTTCTCTAGTGTAAAATCTAAGTGTCGACACTGCTTCACTGCACTTTTCTTCACTGAGGACACAGCTCCTTGTGTCGACACCTTGACTCTATCCCTGGGTCAACACAAATACTCCAAGTGTACTGCTTGCTTGGGTGTCGACAGTCTTCTTAGTCGACAACTTTGCTCCTGGGTGTGACACATGGACTTAGACTTTTTCTTCTTTCCTAAAAATACTAACCTGCACAAGTAAACTCAAAACACATCAAATCATTTTGATGTATATATAGTTGGGTGAGCTTCTTCAAATCAGGTACATTTGAACCAATGTACCCAACATCTCCCCCTATTTGGAAAGTCATAACCCTTACAGATATACACCATTCATAATAAAATTACAAAATGATGTAAAGCAGGATTATATATCGAAAACACATAACATGTATTTTGTATACAGACATTTTCTTACAACAATTATGAAATAAATATAGCAAATTTTACATAGCATATTGTTCTAACAGCTTTGTCATATTCATATTTCAAAAGTTTACAGAATTTTTAACATCAAAAGATTACATAGTAAACTTAAGAAAATTTCTATGCTATTTTTGATCAGCATCTTTGATCACTATCCCTTTTCCAGACTGAATCTTGGCTTGCATAGGAGCTTCAGCAGCTTCAGTATCAATAGGTTTCTTCCCTTTCAGCTCCTTCTTCTTAAGCTCCTCAGCTTTAATCTTTTGACTTTCAAAATAATGATAAGGCTTGGGAAAGTACTTGTTAGGCTCCTGAGCAGTAGGAGGTAGCTTTCCCATCTTGCCCTTCCTTCTATATTGGACTATTGCTTCTTGCCTTGTCTCATGTTTCCTCCATTCCACTTCAGAAAACCATTTATTTTTGTCTTGAATGTTATCTTTTGCAGCTTTCCATGCAGTTAAGATAATGTTCCTGGAAGTGGGGCTCCACTGCTCAAAGTCTGGTCTTTTTTCAGCTTGCTCCCTGAACCTCTTCTTAGACAATCTAGTTTCTTCTTCTTTCTGCAGAGCTTCTTGCATAGCCTCTGATACTGGCTGAACCACTTTTTCTAGGATAACCTTCTGAGTACCATCAGGTGGACTATACATGGTCTGGATATCAGCATGTACCATATCAAAATCTGGTGGAGGATAGATCACTTGAGCTACTTCTGGTTGCTCACCTCCAAGATATGCAGGATTAATCTCAGATTCTGCCACATTATCATCATCACAAAGAGGAGGATATCCAAGGGTAGCTCTGATAGAATTAGATATCCACTTGGCATGATCAGAGTTGGCTTTGACTAACACCCTCTCCCCCTTTATGACTTCTCTAACCATGTGATCCCTCAAATCATCCTTTTGAAATCTTATTTGGGCATCCAAATAGTTGACTCCATCTTTAAAGTAAGGTTTAAACCTTTGGAGTTTGTCAGTTATGAGCTTCTGATAGTCTTGTATGGCAGTCTTAACAGCAGTAATTTCCTCTTGGAAGGCTTTGTCAAAGTCTGCTTTAGATGTAGCATTAGCTGGAGTCTGCCCTGCAGCTAGATTCTTTATCTCTGTTACTATGGCATTGTGAGAAGCAGTCAGGTTATCATTCATCCTAATCTGATTCTCAAGTACATAGCCTTGCTTGACTTCAAGTTCATCCACTTGAGCTTTTATCTTCTCCTGATGTGTAGCCAAGTACACCACTGCATTCCCTCCCTTGTGGAAGCAGTCAGTCATTTCCTTTTTATTAAGATTCATTTCAAATCTTATAGACTTTATATCTTGGGCTAGATCAAATTTTAGAGACTTATGCCCCTCCTCCACATAGGTTTCTATGGCTTTTCTGTACTCATCAAGTTTGATTTGCATAGCAACCATCAGTGCACTGTAATCTACTGATGGTGCTGACTGTAATACAGGCTGTGGTGCTACAGTTGCAATGCCTTCTTATAATTCTGACTTCTTCTTTTGAAAACTTGAAACTTCCTTTTCTTAGCTCTTGCAGCTTCTTCATCTTCAGAGGCTGATGTACTTACTATTTCTACCCTCTCCTTAGGTAACTCCTCAACAGCTTGGGGCTTCTCAAGCTCTTGCCTTGCAGTTTCTTCTAGAATTGGCATTTTCTCCCCCTCAACTGGAACATTCTCCCCCTCAGCAGCAGTACATTCCTTCTCAAGGTCTTGTTGATCCAGATTAAGAAATAAATCTTCCATTGTAAATTCTTGTGGTGAATGGGCAGGAGAAAGTCTTTGCTCATCTACCACTGGATCAGATATAATTTGAGCTGAAACAGAAGTGTCCTTTATGACAACATCTGGGGGTTGACTATCCATCTGAGTTTGCTGATTAATATTACTTAAAAGATCAGATAAAACAGTATCCACTATAAGGAAATCTAAAGCATTAAGCTCATTGATTACCTCAAGAATTGTGTTTGTAGCTTGCTCACTTTCCAGTGGAGTTGGCTCTTCCACTATTATTGGCTCCCCGTGGACTGAATCTTGGTGTAAGGGGCTAGCTTGTGGTATCTCCCCCTGCTTCTCTGCAGCATCTTGTTGAGCTGTAGACTTCTCAGCATTTCCTTCTTCATTCTCATCAGGTGTGAAGACAACTTGCTCTTCACTACCAGAGCTGCTAGTTGACTCTTGAGCCACTAGGGCTATCTTCTTCTTCTTCAGTGGAGTTTCCTTCTCAGAAGTTATTTTCTCAGGGGTTGACATCTCCTTTGACAAAACCCTGTCCCATCTAGAGAATATCCTCAAGTCCATTTTTCTCATATGATTGATATTAGTACCTGCAGCTTGACCCATAACCTCTGGTAAACTACCAGCTAGGTATAAACTTAAGATCCTACCCAAGTTGGGTTTCTTCAGACTTTCCTTGATCTTTTCAAATAGTATAACAGACCAATCTGTTTTCAAAGTGAAGATTATCCTTGTCATAATACTGAACATATGGGCTGATACCCTATCATGCCCTCCTGGCTTACTTAAAATTACTTTTACAACAATTTCAGAGAGGAATTTCCCCTGGCTGTTCATTCCCTTTCTATTGAATACAGATCCTACTTTCATCTTTGAATCCAGACCACCCCATGCCAATGCATCTCTGGTCCTGGAAGCAGTAACTTCTTCTTCTTCCTTAGTTCTTGGTAACTGAAGGACTTTCCTCAAACTTTTTGGTGAAACCTTAACCTTTTCACCATGAACCCTGTACTTGATCTTGAATCCAGTGTCGTCTAGGGTTGCTCCATTGAGAAATTCCAAGACTTCTTTCTTCCAGATTTTAGTCGGCTCTGAAACAAGATATTCTAACCCTGAGTTTGTGACTAGGGTTATCACAGTATTGATCTCCGGGTCTGCATCACCAAACGCGTCTCGCACCAGTTCAGAGCCTTCATTGACGTTGTCCTCGAGCTTTGGCGCCATTAGAGTTTGAAGAATTTGAACTGAGAGAAGAGAGGTGTCGACACACAAGTTTGGTCTCGAAACTTTTGAAAGCGTGTCGACAGAAAAAGGCAAAATCCTATTTATACCTTTCTAGGTTTGAAGATGAAAAGGCGGGTCAACTAACTTAAATTGTGTCGACACTGTCGATAAGTGTCGACACTGACTTATAATGTCTCGACACCTATGTGTCGACACAAGTTTAGTCAACAGATATATGTGTCGACACTTGTTTATGTGTCGACAACACATAACTCGACATTTAGTCGAGACTTTACTTAGATAATTCTGAGTAAAGCCTAAGTGTCGACACCACCTTGGATGTGTCGACACCTACTTGACATGTGTCGACACTAATTTTCTGAAGTGTCGACACCAACTTCCTAGATGTGTCGACACCTTTTCCCTGAAGTGTCGACACCACTTTTGTGTGTCGACACAGATATCTTTGTGTGTCGACACCTTTTTACTTAGCCATTACTATAAACTTATTCTAAGTTTATCATTCCTAGTTCAATTTTAAACCTATTGAACTTAGTTTCTTCTAGGGGCTTAATATACATATCAGCTAGTTGATTATCTGTTTGAACATATTCCAGTAAAATATCTTCTTTTTCTACATGCTCCCTAAGAAAATGATATTTTATTTCAATATGTTTAGTTCTACTATGGGAAACAGGATAATGTGCAATTAATATAGCACTTGTAGAATCACAAAAGAGTGGAGTTCTACTTACCTGAAATCCATAATCCTCAAGCTGATGTTGTATCCATAGAAGTTGAGCATAGCAACTTCCTGCAGCCACATATTCTGACTCTACAGTGCAGATAGCCACACTTGTTTGCTTTTTGCTACTCCATGAAATCAGTCTTCCACCTAGGAATTGACATGTTCCAGTTGTGCTTTTTCTGTCTTCTTTGCATCCTGCAAAGTCTGCATCTGAATAACCTGTTAGTTCAAAATCCCCATTTCTAGGGTACCAGAGGCCTAGATAAGGAGTGCCCTTTAGATATCTCAATATTCTTTTGACTGCTGTCAAATGAGACTCTTTAGGGCATGCTTGATACCTTGCACAGACACATGTATCATACATGATATCTGGTCTACTTGTAGTCAAATATAATAGGTAGCCAACTATCCCTCTATACAAAGACTCATCTACAGGTTTCCCTGCATCATCCTTGCTAAGAGACATACTTGACCCCATAGAAGTCTTCATGGTACTGGATGAATCCATACCATACTTCCTTATGAGTTCTAGGGTGAACTTAGACTGGCATATGGATAAACCATTCTCAGTCTGTCTTACTTGGAGACCCAAGAAGAACTTAAGCTCCCCCATACTACTCATCTCAAACTATCCTTGCATTAGTTTTGCAAACTTTTTGCAAAGACTACCTTCAGTAGACCCAAATATTATGTCATCTACATATATTTGGACTAGTATTACTTTGCCTCTGGATTCCCTAAGGAATAGAGTCTTGTCTATTTTCCCCCTTGTGAACTTATTCTCAATGAGGAAACTAGACAGGGTTTCATACCAAGCCCTAGGGGCTTGCTTTAACCCATACAATGCTTTCCTAAGTCTATAGACATGATTAGTTAGAGTTGAATCAACAAAACCTGATGGCTGTTCCACATAGACTTCCTCTTTAAGATTACCATTCAGAAAGGCTGACTTTACATCCATTTGGTAAACTTTAAATCCTTGAAAGGTTGCATAGGCCAGGAACATCCTTATGGCTTCCAGTCTGGCTACTGGAGCAAAGGTTTGATCAAAATCAATACCTTCTTCCTGCCTATATCCTTTAGCAACCAATCTTGCTTTGTTCTTAATGATGACTCCATGTTCATCCATCTTGTTCCTATAGATCCACTTGGTCCCAATTATGTTGTGGTCTTTAGGTTTAGGAACAAGTTCCCAGACCTTGCATCTCTTGAACTGATTCAGCTCTTCTTGCATTGCCTCAATCCAATGAGGGTCTAGGATGGCTTCTTCAAACTTCTTTGGTTCAACTTGGGATAGAAAACTGGAGTATATTGCTGCATTCAGATTTCTGCTCCTTGTTTGTACCCCTTGTCTTGGATCACCAATGATTTGTTCTGCTGGATGATTTCTAAGATGCCTATTGGCTGGAGGCATCCTGACTTCAGGTTGAACTTCTTCAGTTTCTTCATCTTGCTGCACTCCTTGAACTTCATCTGTATTAGGTACATGTAGTACTCCCCCTGGACAGCAGCCACTATCTTCTACTTGCTGCCTTGTAGTAGGTTCTTCTTCTATAGTGAGCTTGTCCATCTTCTTTGTTATACCTGTGGAGCTGCATACACTACTAGACAACTCATTATTAATAAGTCTAGTTTCATCAAATACTACATGTACAGATTCCTCTACAACTTGAGTAGACAAGTTGTAGACTCTATAAGCCTTACTGTTGTTGCTGTACCCAACAAAGATCCCCTCTTGGGACTTGGCAGCAAACTTAGTCAAGTAAGACTTTCCGTTGTTAAGTATAAAACACTTACAACCAAAGATCCTGAAGTAGGATATGTTTGGTTTCCTGCCTTTCACAACCTCATAGGGGGTCTTGTTGAGGCTTTTAGTTATGGTAGCCCTATTAATAACATGGCATGCAGTATTCATTGCCTCAGCCCAGAAGTATTCTGGTAGTGATGTATCAGTTAATAGGGTCCTACCAGCCTCAATCAAGGTTCTATTCTTCCTCTCAGCAATGTCATTTTGCTGAGGTGTTCTTGGTGAAGAAAACTCTTGAAATATCTCAAATTCTTCACATAGTTTTGCCATACTATCAAACTGAAATTCAGTACCATGGTCACTTCTTATTTTGACCACTGTACTAGCTAGTTCATTCTGAATTTGTTTGACAAAACTATAGAAGACACTAGGTGTTTCAGATTTTTGTCTAAGGAAGAACACCCAGGAAAACCTTGAGTAGTCATCTACAACTACAAAGGTATAGACCTTCCTACCTAGGCTGTGAACTGGCATTGGACCAAAGAGATCCATATGCAAGAGGTATAAATACCTCAAAGCATCTTTGTTTTCAATGCTTCTAAAGGTGGATCTAGTCTGCTTGCCCTTTTGACAAGCTGAGCAAATACCATCTTTAATACACTTAACTTGAGGACCATTCCTCACTAACTCTTTGCTAAAGAGTTTACCAATTATCTTGTAGTTTAGATGCGCTAGCCTCTTGTGCTATTTGACACAATGAGAGACTGTCTCATCAGCTACTAGACACACTGGAGAACCATTGTTCTCAACCATAATGTCTAAGCAATAGACATTCCTTTTTCTATAACCAGTCAAAATGATCTCTTGATCACTTGACCTCCTGATATGACAACCATCTTTCAAAAATGAGATGTCATATCCTACATCACTCAATTGACTTATACTAATAAGGTTATGTTTCAAACCTTTAACATAGGCCACTTGAGTAATTGTAATAAAGGAGTTAAATATGTTACCAAAACCCTTGATGATTACTTTTTCAGAACCACCAAAGGTGACTTTTGCACCATCCTTGATGGGTGTGTAGTCCTTTAGTAAACCCCTTGTTCTAGTCATATGTCTGGAACATCCACTGTCCAAGTACCATATTGGGGCATGGCCACTTGGACTCACCTGCAAAACAGATTAGTGAACCTTAGAACCCAAAGAATTCTTGGGTCCTTGGTACTGGTTAGTTTGCTTCCTAACAAAGCTACCTGCAGGTTTTCCAACAGGCAGTTTGCTACTCACTTTGGCACTAGCATTGTGCCAACAGTCCATTGCAAAGTGGCCTACCTTGCCACAGCACCAACACTCAAACTTATTGTACCTTTACTTAGGTACAGTCTTAGCTGTTTTATCTACAGCTGACTTGTTGAGAGTTGGGGCTTTTCCCTTGGACTTGGAATGAACAGTCTTTGCAGGTTTAGTAAATCCCAGTCCAGCTTTACCTTTGTGATGAACAAATTCATCAATTAAGGGTGGAACTGACTTGGGTTTAGAAAACCTAGCAACTAAGTCTTTCTCCTTCTGAAGATTAATCTCCAGACTCTTGATTTGATCATTCTTAAATGATATAGTCCCATCTGAATCACAGTTATGTGCTTCAGTCTGGCTATCTCATTTAGCTTTTGATCAAACATCTTCTCATAATCAGTTGCAGCCATTTTGATACTTGCAATCTCCTTAGCTTGACTCTTGGCCAAGGATTTGCATTTCTTAAATGCTTGCAACAGAATTTTATATTCATCTATCAATAGATGAATATCCTCTTCAGACTCAAATGCACTCTCATCACTTGATGATGATGAATCTGATTCTGTACTAGCACAAGAAATTGAGCTTAAAGAACAATGTTGTACCTTACTAGGTCCTGGCTGCTCCAGGATTTTGTCACTTTCTGTCAATGCCATTTGCCCTTGGCACTAACTGTCCTCTTGTTCATATATAGAATTCATAATCTGAATGAACTCTTCTTCTTCTTCCTCAGCAAACAGCCCTATATATGCCTCAGCATCTGACTCAGTTTCTGATGAAGAAATGTCTGACAGGCTCTTTTCCTCTTTGGCAACAAAAGACTTTTCCTTCTTGCCCTTGTATTGAGTCCTTTTCTTGTCACTAGACTCCTTCCTTTTTTCTGGACAATCTGCAATAACATGGCCTTATCTATTACAGCAATAGCATACAATTTTTGATAGTGTTGCTTTGCTAGACTTTGTCTTTTTCCTGTCGTTCTTTGAAGACTTTTTATTCTGATAATAGTCTTCTTTACCCTGTGAAGTAGATGACCTTGTCCTCCACTGTTTCTTCTTTAAGAACTTCTGAAAATGTCTTGTGAAGGCAGCAAAGTCCTCATCACTTTCACTGCTTTCAGACTTTCTGCTGGCTGACTCATCTGACTCAGTTTCAGCTGCTTTTGGTGGTGGAGTTGGTGACTTACTTCTGTACTTTCTGGGGGCTTCTGTTTTGAAGGCCACTGTCCTTTATTTATGTTCACTTCTTGTAGATTTCTCCTCTTCTTTCCTCACCA
The DNA here is from genome assembly GCA_039583875.1 of Platanthera guangdongensis. Taxonomy (NCBI): domain Eukaryota; kingdom Viridiplantae; phylum Streptophyta; class Magnoliopsida; order Asparagales; family Orchidaceae; genus Platanthera; species Platanthera guangdongensis. Next base: position 149,528,334 of record CM077147.1, on the reverse strand, counting down.
TTAACTGCATTTCATAGAACAACAGTTTGCCAAACAGTGTTGGTGGAGGAATTTCAGCCAACTTTGTCATTTCCCTAATGGCACAGATCTTGGTGTCCCAATCTTTTGTTAGGGACCTTAGAAACTTATCATTGAGCTCATTCACAATCCTGTAGAACTTCTTATAGTATTCAGTTATGCTATCAGCTTTACCTTGTCTAAAACTTTCATATTCTTGGTTGAGCAAAGATTTTCTGTCTTGCCTCACTTCTTCAGAACCCTCCATATACACTATCAAGGTATCCCACATCTCCTTAGATGTCTTGCAGTGTATCAAATTCTAAAAAGTAGCATCATCTATAGCACTCACTATAATATTCTGAGCCCTTTTGTCCATTGTGGCTAGAACAATCTCATCCTTGTTGGGTTTCTCTATGAGGATGGCACAACGCTTGTGCACGCAGCGGAAAGGTAAAACATCAAGAAAACCCAAAAGAAATGGGATCGGGCCATGGAAGTTGAATCAAGAAGTTAACAAACAACTAGGCAAAAATTACCTTGGTGGCGTTGAGTCACAACTCAACGGAGATGCTCCAAGCTTTGCGTTCTTGCTGGTGGCGAGTTCTACGTAGAATGATGTCCACGTCTCTGCAGAAATACACATGAGCGGGAGAACACCGGTCTTTCCGTCGCACGGAAAATCGGGAGGAGAGGGACCGCACCTTGCTTCTCCACGGACTGCTAGGTCCGCGCCAGGAAGAGCAACACCAGCGACGATCGCCGGAGAGGAGGAGGTCGACGGAGCGAACACGGCGGCGGCGGAACACTTCCGTCGGCGGCGGGATTCGGGATCGGCGGAACGAGCGGAGTGGCGGAACGCTTCCGTCGATTTCGATTCGATCAGCCAAGGAGAGATCTATCCCGAAAAACCCTAAGTATTCTATTTATACCTAAAGTATAAAATAGACTTAGGAGTGTCGCTATCCGCAGACCACCCAAGAATAAGGGTTCCAGAATCGGCGAGAATCACCAGCCGATCGGTGAGAATCGATCGTCGAGAATCAGTAAGGATCGGCGAGTATCGGCTAGGATCGGCGAGAACCAGTCAGCGAGAATCGGTCGGCGAGAATCACCAGTAGATTCGGCGAGAATCAATCGGCGAGAATGCCCGATGATTCACGTCGAATCGTAGGTTGACGATTCTCGTCGATCGTCGAGAATCACCGACGATACACGTCGAATAGGGTCGACGATTCTCGTCGATCGGCGAGAATCAGAGTACACTACTCGACGATTCTCGTCGATCGGCGAGAATCCGAGCACCAATCCACCAAGGCAACACTTTGCCCAACCCGACTCTCCTTTAAGGCAACACTTTGCCCACAACCCCATTCAGGTCGGTGATTGGTAACCTTTACCAACACAGTCAATCATCCAACTTCTCCACATCTCTTATGTGCGACCCTGCAGGCTCATATCGCGTTGGCAGTGAGATTACATGTTTGATCACTTCCAGATCATAATGGTAACTCCAACAGACTCCCACTTGATCTCGAAAGTATCAAAGCAAAAACCTCACAAACAATGAGCGGCATCTAGCAATGCATCATTGCTCCCCAAGCAATAAGAGTTTATAACTCATAAGCCTTTATGACCAATGTATCAGCGTTGTCTTTGTCCCTTTGTCCCTTACATCCGGAAAGAACTAGAGGCATGGACCGTGTCACCCTCGTAATAGCTCAATCCAAGTTTCTTGATCCAGGACGGACTTCCAGAGAATGGTGAGTCCAATATCACATATTGACTCAACCAAGCATGGCCATGCATTTCTCAGTCCAGTTCCATCAAGGGGCCCATGGATGCAACTCCTGTCATACAGAAGGACAAATCCATATCTGCTCACACACAAACACCCAAATGATTCGTAACATGCCCAACAACCACCCTTATCATCAACCTTTCTCAAGGAAGACTTTAGATGGCATCAAAGCACGCTCTTCCTCACTTGATGAATGCTGTGACTTCAGGTCAAAGGACCACAACACCATTGTCAATTGAGACCTACTCGTGACAAAGATTGGATGACAATCCACAGAGTAGTCTCAGGTTGGGTCTGTCCAGTACAACTTGTTCACTAACAAGTACCCACGTGATGACTTGATATCACAATATCATGACCTGTGAGAACCGGTCATCAGTCAACGCACGTGCTAGCCTTCATGTATCATCATCACCCTTAGCTTCTATGATGATACTCGACCAGGGACCTTTAAGAATGAAGCTTCAAATAAATCATAGGCTCTCACATTCAAGTCACGTACTTGATGTCCCATGGAAGAGAACATTCTAAGGGTATCTATTATGTTAACATTTAACTATCATATAGAAAAATTCATAATAAAAGAACTTGCCATTAATTGTAAAAGAAAAACTAGGTACACAGTTCATCATATGAACAAATAGCCAACAAAATACAGGTTTACATGCAATCCACAAGATTCTCACTAGAGTTGATCATTTAGGTATCGTATACCCATCGATCTAGTATGACCATCATGCTTTCTCTGCGCGAGAGGCTTTGTCAGTGGATCCGCAATATTCTCCTCAGTCGGCACTCTGCAAATGTTCACATCTCCTCGTTCGACAATCTCACGAATAAGATGAAACCGCCGAAGTATGTGCTTGGAGCGCTGATGGGATCTAGGTTCCTTAGATTGTGCAATTGCACCATTGTTATCACAGTAGAGAACTACGGGACCAACAATGCTAGGAACTACATCAAGCTCGCCGATGAATTTCCTAATCCATACAGCCTCCTTCGCCGCATTAGCTGCTGCGATATACTCGGCCTCTGTTGTAGAATCAGCAACTGTCTCTTGCTTGGAACTCTTCCAGCTCACAGCTCCTCCATTCAGGCAAAACACAAAACCTGACTGAGACTTGGAGTCGTCTCTATCAGTTTGGAAGCTAGCATCCGTGTAACCACTTACAACGAGCTCTTCCTCTCCACCATACACCAAGAACACATCCTTAGTCCTTCTCAAGTACTTCAGGACATTCTTGACTGCAATCCAGTGACACTCACCGGGGTCTGACTGATACCTGCTAGTCATGCTCAAAGCAAAGGAGACGTCGGGTCGAGTACATAACATCGCGTACATGATTGATCCAATTGCCGAAGCATATGGAATCAACTTCATGCGGTCCTTATCTTCACAAGACTTTGGACACTGGTCCTTAGAGAGATTCACACCATGAGACATGGGCAAAAATCCTTTCTTGGACTCAAGCATGTTGAACCGCTTCAACACCTTTTCGATGTACGTACTCTGGGTCAAACCCAGCAACTTCTTCGATCTATCTCTATAGATCTTAATACCGAGTATGTAAGTCGCTTCACCCAAATCCTTCATTGAAAAGCAGTTCCCTAGGTTGTTCTTAATAACTTTCAGGGTAGGAATGTCATTCCCAATCAATAGTATGTCATCTACATACAATATCAGGAAGACAACAATGCTCCCACTGATTCGCTTGTAAACACAAGGCTCATCTTCATTCTTGATGAAACCAAACTCTTTGATTTTCTCATCAAAACGAAGATTCCAACTTCGAGAGGCCTGTTTCAGTCCATAGATGGACTTATTCAGCTTGCATATTTTAGTGGCTTCATCTGGGGATACAAAACCCTCGGGTTGTATCATATACACTTCCTCAAGGAGGTTTCCATTAAGGAAAGCCGTTTTGACATCCATCTGCCAGATCTCGTAGTCATAATACGCAGCAACAGCAAGCAATATCCTTATGGACTTTACCATGGCAACAGGGGAAAATGGTCTCATCATAGTCAATACCATGAATTTGCTTGAAACCCTTAGCCACCAGTCGCCCTTTGAATGTCTGTACATTCCCATCCATGTCGGTCTTCTTCTTGAAGACCCACTTGCACCTTATGGGTCGTACCCCTTCAGGTGGTTCCACCAAGTTCCAAACTTGGTTTGCATACATGGAGTCCATTTCGGATTTCATAGCCTCAAGCCATTTGTGGGAGTCCGGTCCATTCATAGCCTCTTGGTAGGTTGCTGGTTCATCATCATGATCCATAAGCAACACATTACCTATTTGAGACACGAGAAATCCATATCTCTCAAGCTCAAACCTCGGTCTACCAGATCTACATAGGACTTGTGTTCCCTGAGCAGGTTCTCTAGCTACAACATCTTGTAGTCCTGTCTCAGAATCCAATTCCGGTTCATTCACTACATGTGGTTCTTGAACTTCTTCAAGCTCTACCTTTTCAGTCTTTCTTGATAAGAACTCTTTCTCCAAGAAGACACCAGTCCTTGCGACAAACACTTTGCCCTCAGACGGTAGGTAAAAGTAATACCCTTTCGTTTCCTTAGGATATCCCACCAGATAACATTTATCCGATTTGGGTTCCAGCTTGTCAGGCATTTGACGTCTCACGTATGCCTCACAGCCCCAAATTTTAATGAACGACATACTAGGACGCTTCCCAGTCCATATCTCATATGGTGTCTTCAGAACCGTTTTCGTTGGAGCGCGATTCAATGTCATTGCAGCAGTCTCTAAAGCAAAACCCCAAAAGGAAACAGGCAAGTCTGCATGACTCATCATCGAACGTACCATGTCCAACAGAGTACGATTTCTCCTCTCAGACACACCATTATGTTGTGGTGTTCTAGGTGGAGTGAGCTGTGATACAATACCACACTCTTTCAGATGATCACGGAACTCATGACTCAGGTATTCGCCACCTCGATCAGATCGGAGTGCTTTAACCCTTTTACCCAACTGGTTTTCTACTTCATTCTTGAACTCTTTGAACTTTTCAAAGGTCTCGGATTTGCACTTCATAAGATAACACATATCCGTATCTACTGAAATCATCAGTAAATGTAACAAAGTAGAAATACCCACCTCTAGCCATGGAACTCATGGGTCCGCATACATCACTATGTACAACACCCAAGAGATCCTCAGCCCTCTCAGTATAACCAGTGAAAGGAGCTTTAGTCATCTTGCCTAACAAACAAGATTCGCATCGCTCAAATGATTCATAATCAAATGAGTCCAAAAGTCCATCTCTATGGAGCTTGGATATGCGCTTCTCGTTGATATGGCCCAAACGACAATGCCAGAGAAATGTAGGGTTCGAGTCATTTGTTCTTAGTCTTTTATTATTTTCTACATTACAGATCAGATGGTCCAAGTTCAAAACATAAAGACCATTAAACAATTGGGCTACAGCATAACAAACATCATTCTTAAATATAGAACAACAGTTGTTCTTAATTATAAAAGAAAATCCAATCATGTCCAAACATGAAATAGATATAATGTTTCTAGTTATGGCCGGAACAAAATAACAGTTATCTAGTTCTATTACAAGCCCACTGGGCAAAGAAAGACGGTAAACCCCTACGGCTACAGCAGCAACTCTTGCTCCATTGCCGACGCGGAGGTCCACCTCCCCTTTACTCAGCAATCTTCTCCTTCCCAGTTCCTGCACATTTGTACAAATGTGAGAACCACATCCGGTATCCAATACCCAAGATGAAGGAGCAGAAAGGTTTATCTCTATAACGTGAATATTTGAAGCGGAAGTCATACCTCCCTTCAATTTCTGCAGACCCTCAATGTACGAAGGACAGTTCCTCCTCCAATGACCAGCCTTGCCACAGTGGTGGCATTTCCCTTCCTTCACCGTGCTTTTCTTTTTCATCAGTGCAGAAGACTTGGGCTCAAGATATGACTTAGGTCCCACCTTTGTCTTCTTAGAGCCCTTGGCTTTGCCCTTGCCCTTATGCACCATCAGTATGGGGCTGGCAGGCTTGGCCTTCTTCATGTTGATTTCGGCAGTTCTCAACATGCCTAGGAGTTCGGGCAGTGTCTTGTCTATTTCATTCATGTTGTAGTTCAAGACGAACTGCTCATAACTGTCCGGCAACGATTGCAGGATCAGATCTGTGGCCAACTCTTGACCAAGAGGAAAACCCAGCCTTTCAAGGTTCTCTATATACCCAATCATCTTGAGTACGTGAGTCCCTACTGAGTCTCGAACTCCCATCTTGCACTGAAACAACGCTTTTGTGATGTCGAACCTCTCTTGACGAGCCTGCCCTTGAAACATTTTCTTGAGATGCTCGTCAATCTCCTTGCACCCCATGCTCTCATGTTGCTTCTGAAGCTCAGAGTTCATAGTGGCAAGCATAAGGCATTCGACATCTAAAGCATCATCAGTATACTTCTTATAAGTATCCTTCTCAGCACGGGAAGAGTTCCCGGTCGGCACCTCGGGGGCTTCTTCTTCCAAGACATAGAGCTTTCGCTCTTGCCTGAGAACAATTCTCAGGTTCCTATACCAGTCCATGTAATTAGTCCCACTGAGCTTATCCTTCTCAAGGATGGCTCTCAGAGACAAAGTGGAGTGTGAAACACTTGCCATGGAATTCTACAAGAATTTATGCAGAATAAAATCAGTACCAAAATTTCAAATACAATTTATTTTTAATTTGGACTTCAATTAAAACACTCCCACTATTTTATTCGAAATGATAGCCCTCACTAACAATTCGGAGAGTTCATGCGAGCTACTCTCTTAGTGGACAAGATCCGTATTTCACCAACACAATGAGTTCAGCTTTGGCTTTCCTCTCACGATGCGGTTATTTAGGTAGGCAACGCTTGCCAATTGCATCCTCATGCAATTCTTGTATGGTTGGTGAATAACTCCTTACTCGCATCCATCATATGGTGCATGCCAACCCTATGCCTCTAGGCACTCAACCTTTGAGGTCACCTAGTTAAGATGGACCCGATGTCGACAGTGGGATATCACAATTATCCGCTCGCACCCTTACCAAGATAGATTAATGCACCTTGCTTTGGCAAGCCCACACTTCATCGATCGAGGCAGGAAGAGTGTCATCCATCGGAAGGCATCCGAACACTTAATATTTGATGAAGGGATTTTAATTATAGGTTAACAGTTAACCATGATCAATATTTGATCAATGTGCACATCCAAAGAAAAGCAATATTTCTAAAACCACATGCATCCCTTATGTGCACAACCTGACACCATCAACAATTGATAGAAGGAAGGGCTAAATCTGAACATCCGGAAACTTCCAAATCCTCAGATTTACATGCATAGGACAAAGGCAAAGACAACTCAACTTAAAGCAGTAGACAAGCTCATCTCTCTATGTTGGATCCAAATCCAAAACAAACTCGAGGGATGGTTACTGCTAAGGAGATTACAATTTATAACAACTAGAAATTTCCACGATATTCCATAAGTTCTTGGCGGGGTACCAAGACTAAATCTAGATATTTAGAAAACTTCTAAATCCCTAGGTTTACACGCACTGGAATAACAAAACTTCAAAAACAACAATCATGGCCGCAACCTGGCTCTGATACCACTGTTGGGTTTCTCTATGAGGATGGCACAACGCTTGTGCACGCAGCGGAAAGGTAAAACATCAAGAAAACCCAAAAGAAATGGGATCGGGACATGGAAGTTGAATCAAGAAGTTAACAAACAACTAGGCAAAAATTACCTCGGTGGCGTTGAGTCACAACTCAACGAAGATGCTCCAAGCTTTGCGTTCTTGCTGGTTGCGATTTCTACGTAGAATGATGTCCACGTCTCTGCAGAAATCCACACGAGCGGGAGAACACCAGTCTTTCCGTCGCACGGAAAATCGGGAGGAGAGGGACTGCACCTTGCTTCTCCATGGACTGCTAGGTCCGCGCCAGGAAGAGCAACACCAGCGACAATCGCCGGAGAGGAGGAGGTCGATGGAGCGAACACGGCGGCGGCGGAACACTTCCGTCGGCGGCGGGATTCGGGATCGGCGGAACAAGCGGAGTGGCGGAACGCTTCCGTCGATTTCGATTCGATCAGCCAAGGAGAGATCTATCCCGAAAAACCCTAAGTATTCTATTTATACCTAAAGTATAAAATAGATTTAGGAGTGTCTCTATCCGTAGACCACCCAAGAATAAGGGTTCCAGAATCGACGAGAATCACCAGCCGATCGGTGAGAATCGATCGTCGAGAATCACTAAGGATCGGCGAGTATCGGCTAGGATCGGCGAGAACCAGTCAGCGAGAATCGGTCGGCGAGAATCACCAGCAGATTCGGCGAGAATCAATCGGCGAGAATGCCCGATGATTCACGCCGAATCGTAGGTTGACGATTCTCGTCGATCGTCGAGAATCACCGACGATACACGTCGAATAGGGTCGACGATTCTCGTCGATCGGCGAGAATCAGAGTACACTACTCGACGATTCTCGTCGATCGGCGAGAATCCGAGCACCAATCCACCAAGGCAACACTTTGCCCAACCCGACTCTCCTTTAAGGCAACACTTTGTCCACAACCCCATTCAGGTCGGTGATTGGTAACCTTTACCAACACAATCAATCATCCAACTTCTCCACGTCTCTTATGTGCGACCCTGCAAGCTCATATCGTGTTGGCAGTGAGATTACATGTATGATCACTTCCAGATCATAATGGTAACTCCAACAATCCTTTGTCATTTCAGAGAAATCCTTTGGTGTTCTCTGATTTGCATCTAATACTGATACCTTCATGGGCACATATGGCCCTTCTTTCACTGTGATATAGATCCTAGTGTCTGAGGCTTCCATAAACAGTCTCACCCTTTCCTTCTAGATACCAAAGATCTCTTTTCTACATATGGGTAGCTTCATGGAGCCCAATTCCTTATGATTCTCAGTGGAACCCATGGTTCTTGAGTTTCTTGATTCTGTAATTTGACTTAGACTGAATCTGCCAACAGGATCTACTCAGACAGTTATGTCCCTTTTTGAGTAACCTCCCTCTGATACCACTTGAAAGATATTGTACCTAATCACCGAGAGGGGGGGGGGGGTGAATAGGTGACTTAAATCTTTTTGACTTTTTAGGCAGAATTCAACTTATAACACAGAATTAAATCTACTTTATCACAGCACACAATCAGCAATCACAGAATTCCACAAGCACACAGTAGACACACAGTTTTATAGTGGTTTCCTAAGGTTTGGGTACATCCACTTTCCCCCTTCGCCTATCTAGCAGTGTACTAGATTCGGCCAAACTTCTCCACTATCTCAGATCCTCAGATCTTACACTCAGAACCCAAAACAAGGTTCCTACAACTCAGGCCCAAGGCCCTACAACTCAGCTTCTTCACAAAGCCTACACTCAGCCACCAAGGCCTACACTCAGCCACCAAGGCCTACACTCAGAGATTCAAATCTCCTACACTCAGACACTCAAGCGCTACACTCAGCCTTTATAATTACAGGCTTACAAAGACTCAGATCCCTAAGGATCCTATAAGATAATATGAATACAAAAATTGTAACTCAACAACTCAGAGAAAAGAGAGAGGAGTTGTGAGTTTCTTGATGAGTTTTTGGAAGAACTCAGCTGAAATCAATCTGACTTGGCTTTCTTCAAAGCTTCTTGAATGTAGAACTCAATAAGATTGATCTCCTCTGCAGTTGATCCTTGATCTCTGCTACTTAAGATTCAGAACAAATCTGAACCCTTCTTCTCAGCCTAGTTCCAACGGCTGATTTCTTGGATGGAGCTCTCTCTCTCTCCAACTTCTTAGATCTTCACTAGATTCTTCAAGGAATAACTAGATCTTCTTTGTATTACTTGATGTGTTGATCATCATACTTCTGTAGATAGTGTAAGCCTATTTATAGGCCTTCTTCATAGTAACCGGCTGGTCCGGTTCATAACTGATTTCTGACAACTCTGACAGGTGCAGTAGACCGGCTGGAATGGCAGCTATCAAGTCATCCAGTCAGTTCTTGAAAATTCTGTAACTGTCTGAAAGTGTCGAGATTGTCTGTCTTTAAGTGTCGACACTTATAGACCAAGTGTCGACACAAGTTGACTAAGTGTCGACACTAGCCTACAAGGTGTCGACACAACTCCTTGTGTTGTAGATTTTATATCTCGACACTGCTTCTTCTTCATGTGTCGACACTGATAATGTGTGTCGACACAAGTACTTGTACTTCAGTATATTGCTGAATTCTTGTAAGTGCCGACACATCTCCTTTGTGTTGATACATCTTCATGTGTTGAACTTGTCAGTGTCGACACTGCTTCTTGGTGTCGACACATGTCATCAGTGTTGATACTTGCTGAGTTTCGACACAGCTCCTTGTGTCGACACATACTACTTATGTTGAGACTCTGGCTGAGTGTCGACACATCTCCTTAGTATCGACACTTGTACTTAAAATATTCTTGAACTTTGCTAAGTGTTGAGTCTTCAGCTGAGTGTCAACACTTTCTTTCTTGTGTCGACACTTTCTTCAAGTGTTGACTCTTCTGTTATGTGTCGACACATTGGTCTGGGTGTCGACACTTATACTTAGACTCTGCTGACTTTTGCTGAGTGTCGACACAGCCTCCAAGTGTCGACACTTTCTGATGTAGACACAGTTTCTCTAAGTGTCGACACAACTGCTAAGTGTCGACACTGCTTCACTGCACTTTTCTTCACTGAGTGTCGACACAGCTCCTTGTGTCGACACATTCTGTCTGGTGTCGACTCTGCATCCCTGATGTCGACACAAATACTCCAAGTGTCGACACTGCTTGCCTGGGTGTCGACACAAGTCTTCTTAAGTGTCGACACTTTGCTCCTGGGTGTCGACACATGGACTTAGAAACTTTTTCTTCTTTCCTGCAAATACTTAACCTGCACAAGTAAACTCAAAACACATCAAATACATTTTGATGTATATCATTGAGTTGGGTGAGGCTTCTTCAAATCAGGTACATTTGAACCAATGTACCCAACAGACTTCTCTGGCCACATGATCTCTAAGGTCATCTTTCTGAAATCTGACTTGTTCATCCATAAAATTGACACCATCTTTGTAGAATGCCTTTAATTTCAGTAGCTGTCCAGAAATAGTCTTTTGGTAATCTGTAATAGCAGTTTTTACATCAGCTATTCCTTCTTATAATTACTTATCAAACTCTGTCTTGGTATTAGTCTTGTCCTCAGTTGGGGCAGTTGCAATATTCTTCATTTCAGTAATAATTGTATTATGGGATGCAGTCAGCTTATCATTCATTCTAATTTGATTTTCTAATACATAGCCTTGCTTTAGAGCTATATCATCAACTTTTGTCTTTATCTTTTCTTGATGGGTAGCTAGGAAAACCACTGCATTACCTCCTTTGTGGAAACAATCAGTCATTTCCTTCTTATTTTGATTCACTTCAAATCTTATAGATTTGATATCTTGAGCCAAGGAGAATTGAAGATCTTTGTGAGTCTCATCCATATACTTCTCCATGGCAATTCTTTGCTCATCCAACTTCACTTGTAAAGATATTAACAATGAACTGTAATCAACTGTTGGGGCAGGCTGTGGAGCAACAGTTTGTAATGCCTTCTTGTAGCTTTGGCTTCTCCTTTTGAAGACCATAAGCTTCCTCTTCTTAGCTTGAACCTCAGCTGCATCCTCAGAATCAGAGGTACTAGCTATATCTACTCTATCCTTTGGACTAGGAGGCAAGTCCTGTGTAGTCTTAGGTAGCTCCCCCTGAGTCCTTTGCTCCTCAGTCTCAGTTCTAATTTGCTCCTCCTCATTTCTTACAGTCTCCTCATGAGACCCTACTTGATCCCCCTCAAGGTTAGCCTGCTCTTCCTCAAGATTAACATGTTCCCCCTCAAAATTTACATTCTCCCCCTGAGTCCCTTGCTCTATAGCAGTGAACAACTCATCTAGGGTAAATTCTTGTTGAGAAGGGACTGGTGATTCCCTTATCTCAGGAGCATCACCAGCAACAGATGTATCTTCCAAGATAACATCTTTTGCTTGATTGTTTAATTGAGTTGGCTGGTCAACATCAATCAAATATTTAGTTAGCATTTCATCTTCATTATTGAAATTTGTTTGATTTACTTCATATATTACCTCAAGTATAGTTTGTGTTGCCATTTCACTATCCAGGTGAGTTGGCACTTCCGCATGTTGAGGCTCCCCCTCGAGTGGATCCAGGTGAATGGGGCTAGCAGATGGTTGCTCCCCCTGCCTCTGTGCATCTTCATTTCTTACTGGTGACCTTCTAGCATTATCTGCTTCTTCCTCATGAGAACTGGAAGCTGCTTGCTCCTCTGAACAACTGGAAGGTGCAGGAGCCCTTTTAGCTTTCTTCTGCTTCCTCTTTGGAGGTGTTTCCTTCTCTGGAGTAGGAATGTCCTTAATTAACACCCTCTCCCACCTTGAGATAATCTTGATGTCCATCCTTCTCATATGATTAATCTTGGAACCAGCACTTTGTTCCATTACTTCAGGAATAGTTCCAGCCAAGTACAGACTCATGATCCTTCCTAGATTGGGCTTTTGAATACTCTCCTTAATCTTTTCAAACAACACTGCTAACCATTCAGTGTTGAGTCTGTAGATGATCCTTGTCATCAGGCTGAACATATAGGCAGAAATCCTATCATGTCCCCTCTGGCTTGCAGAGGATGACTTTGCCAACTATTTCTGAAAAACTTTGCCTTGCTGATTCATTCCTTTTCTGTTCATGACAGCTCCAATCTTCAAGGTGGGATCCAATCCACACCATTGAAGTGCTTCCCTTGTTTTAGATGCAGGTACATCTTCGTCCTCTATAGTTCTTGGTAGTTGAAGAGTTTTTCTCAAGCTTTTCGAAGTAAGTTTGACTTTAGCTCCCTAAACTTTTGATTTGATCTTTAATTCAGTCGAATCTAAAGTTGCAGCGCCATAGAATTCTAGGATTTCCTTCTTCCAAATCGTTGTTGGTTCTGAGAGTAGAAATTCCAACCCATTCTCAGCAACTAGGGTTACTACAGCTTGAATTTCTGGTTCCGCATGGTCAAATGTGTTGCGTACTAGCTCATATCCTTCATTGACATTATCCTCGATCTTTGGCGCCATTAGGGTTTAGAGAAATCTTGAATTTAGATGAGAGAATTTGTCGACACAAAGTTTTGGTCTCGAAACTATGGAGAGCGTGTCGACAGACAATGTTGAGGACCTATTTATACCTTTCTAAAAACGAAGGTGAAAAGGCACGTTATAAACCTCTTAATGTGTCGACACTGTTGAATAGTGTCGACACAGACTACTTAAGTCTCGACAACGGTGTTGACTACTATGTGTCGACACCAAAATAGTCGATAGAATTTATGTGTCGACACTTATACATCTGCGCTCGACGATTAGTCGATTCTCCGCTTGACGAAATCTTTGTTGAACCTAAGTGTCGACACCACTTTTGGACGTGTCGACACTACTTCTCTGAAGTGTCGACACAGACTTTCTTGATGTGTCGACATCATTTCTCTGAAATGTCGACACCACTTCCATGTGTCGACACAGACAACTCCTTGTGCCGACACCATTTTACTTAGCCAATTTTATTAAACTATTCTAAGTTTAACATTCCTAATTCAATTTTAGACTTATTGAATTTAGTTTCATCTAGAGGCTTAGTAAACATATCAGGAATTTGATAATCTGTTTTGACATATTCTAGTGAGATGTCCTCTTTCTCTATATGTTCTCTAAGAAAATGGTATCTAATTTCTATGTGCTTAGTCCTACTATGTGAAACATGATTATTAGCAATAGAAATTGCACTTGTAGAATCACAAAGAAAAGGTGTTCTACTTAATTGAATACCATAGTCTTCTAGCTGGTGTTGAATCCACAAAAGTTGTGCACAGCAGCTTCCTGCAGCAACATATTCTGACTCAGCTGTGGAGATTGCCACACTTGTCTGCTTCTTACTGCTCCAAGACACTAGTCTTCCACCTAGAAATTGATAGGTGTCTGTAGTACTTTTTCTATCTTCCTTGCAACCAGCAAAATCTGCATCTGAATAGCCTGTTAGTAGAAAATTTTCATTCCTAGGGTACCAAAGGCCTAGATTAGGTGTGCCCTTAAGATATCTCAAAATCCTTTTTACTGCAGTCAGATGAGATTCTTTGGGGCAGGATTGGTACCTAGCACAGGCACATGTAGCATACATGATATTTGGTCTACTAGCAGTCAGATATAGGAGGGAGCCAACTATCCCTCTATACAAAGTTTCATCTACAGGTTTCCCTGCATTTTCTTTGCTATGAGACACACTTGACCCCATAGGAGTTCTCATGGTAGTGGATGATTCCATGCCATACTTCTTTATTAACTCTAGGGTGAACTTAGACTGAGTTATGGACAAGCCATCTTCAGTCTATCTTACTTGGAGACCCAAGAAAAACTTAAGTTCTCCCATACTGCTCATTTCAAATTTTCCTTGCATAAGTTTTGCAAACTTTCTGCAAAGATTACTTTCAGTAGACCCAAATATTATGTCATCAACATATATTTGGACTAGGATTATCTTTCCTTTGGATTCCCTTAGGAATAGAATCTTGTTTATTTTCCCCCTTGAGAATTTGTTCTCAATGAGGAAACTAGACAGGGTTTCATACCAAGCCCTTGGGGCTTGTTTCAACCCATATAAAGCTTTCCTAAGTCTATAAACATAATCAGGTTTGAGGGGATCAATAAAACCTGAGGGCTGCTCTACATAGACTTCTTCCTTTAGATTTCCATTTATGAATGCTGACTTTACATCTATTTGAAATACCTAAAAACCTTGATATGTTGCATAAGCAAGGAAAATCCTAATTGCTTCAAGTCTTGCTACTGGGGCAATGTTTTGATCAAAATCAATACCCTCTTCATGCATGTATCCTTTTGCAACAAGTCTTGCTTTGTTCTTCACAATGATCCCATTCTCATCCAATTTGTTCCTAAAGATCCACTTTGTTCCAATGATGTTGCGGTCTTTTGGTTTAGGAACTAACTTCCAGACCTTGCATCTTCTGAACTGATTCAGCTCCTCTTGCATGTCATCAATCCAATGTGGGTCTAGAACAGCTTCTTCAAATTTCTTTGGTTCCACTAGTGATAGGAAGCTGGAGCAAAGAACTGTGCTCAAATTCCTGCTTCTTGTTTGCACTCCTTATCTTGGATCACCAATTATCTGATTTTCTGGATGATCCTTTAAGTGTCTATTAGCTGGAGGTAGTCTATCTTTAGGTTGTACAGCTCCAGCCTCTTCATTATGCTGCACCTCTTGGTTTTCTTCAGCATCTGGTGAGCCTTGTACTCCCCCTAGACAGCAGCCACCATTTTCCACTTCCTGATTTGCAGTTGAATCTTCTATAATGGTAAGCTTGTCCATCCTCTCATTTATACATGTAGAACTGCAAGCACTACTTGACAACTCACAGTTAATCAGTCTTGTTTCATCAAAGACTACATGTATAGACTCTTCTACAACTTGAGTAACCAAGTTGTAGACCCTATAAGCCTTACTATTGTTGTTGTACCCAACAAATATCCCATCTTGGGATTTGGCAGCAAACTTGGTTAGATAAGACTTGCCATTGTTAAGTATATAGCACTTTCAACCAAAGATCCTAAAATAGGATAAGTTTGGTTTTCTGCCCTTCATAATCTCATAGGGAGTCTTTTTGTGGCACTTGGTGATAGTAGCCCTATTGATCACATGACATGCAGTGTTTACTGCCTCAGCCCAGAAAAATTCTGGGAGAGAAGTTTCACTCAATAGAGTTCTACCAGACTCAATCAGTGTTCTATTCTTCCTTTCAGCAATACCATTTTGCTGTGGTGTTCTAGGTGAAGAAAATTCTTGAAAAATCCCAAATTGTTCACACAGTTTTGTCATACTCTCAGACTAAAATTCAGTGTCATGGTTACTTCTGATTTTGACCACTGTACTATTCAACTCATTCTGAATTTGTTTAACAAAACTATATAAGACACTTGGAGTTTCAGATTTTTGTCTTAGAAAGAACACCCAGGAATATCTAGAATAGTCATCTACCACCACAAATATGTAGACCTGCCTACCTAGATTATGAACTGGCATAGGACCAAATAGATCCATATGCAAGAGGTATAGACACCTCACTGAATCCTTGTTTTCAAGGATATGAAAGGTGGATTTGGTCTGCTTTCCTTTTTGACAAGCTGAGCATATCCCATCCTTTATACACTTAACTTGAGGACCATTCCTCACTAACTCTTTGCTAAAGATTTGGACAATAGTCTTGTAGTTAAGATGAGCCAGCCTTTTGTGCCATTTAACACAATGTGAGACTCTCTCATCAGCTACAAGACAAATAGGAGAAACATTGTTCTCACACTCAAAGTTAAGACAGTAAACATTTCTCTTTCTATATCCTGTCAATATGACCTTTCGATCACTTGACCTTTTGATATGACATCCATTCTTAATAAATGAAATGTCATATCCTAAATCACTCAGCTGACTTATGCTTATAAGGTTGTGTTTCAAACTCTTCACATAGGCCACTTGAGAGATAGTAATTTGGTTATTAGAAATGTTACCAAATCTTTTGATGATTCCTTTTTCTGAACCACCAAAGGTTACTTTAGGGCCATCCAAGATAGGTGTGTAGTCCTTTAGCAACCCCCTTGTTCCAGTCATGTGCCTGGAACATCCACTGTCCAAGTACCATATTGGGGCATGGCAACTTGGACTCACCTACAACACAGATTACTTAACCTTAGAACCCAAATTGTTGAATTCTGTGAAGTGAAAGTGGGTGAATGGAAGGCTTGGGAAACCTATCCGCGCGGACTACGCGGACTGGGTTGGCGGACTGCTAGGTCGGCAGGGATGTGGCAGGCGGTTTGCTCTGTGGCGGCCTGGGCAGTCTGTTCGCGCGGACTACGCGGACAGCAGCGGCGGTCTGACAGGCCAGTGTATGCTCAGCAGGCGGTTGACTCCCAGGAAGTAACCGGGCGGATAGCAATGTTATCCGCGGAGTCCGGCATGAAGCGGACTGAAGAACTGGAGCTCGGCAGACCGGTTTGGCAGTTGCCTTGGTCTTGCTCTAGTGAAGCGGCAAGTGGAAGCCGCGGAGACCGCCGGTCAGCGCGGACAGAAACTGGAGGTCGCCCGGTATGGCGGGCTAGATCCAGTGTCCGCCAGTAAGTGCGGACTGGCCCTTGCAGCCAGTGGGCTGGACTTGGTGGGAATTGAACCAAGTCCAGGAGGCTCAGTCCGGGGAGATCGCGCAGTGGAGCGCGGGCTGGTTTCTCAGTCCGCCAAGCGTAGTAGAAGTGCAGTTGCCTTGTTTGCTAGCTTGGGGAAATGCGGACTGGAGAATTGCTTGTGCAGGAGCGTGCGGACTGGAGCCGGAGTCCGCTGAGTCCGGTTTAGCCTTGTGACGAGGTTGTGGACTCAGGAGTTGCGGACTGGAGTCTGTTGTTAGCGGACTGGATTGGCGTGTCCGCTAAGTCCGGAGGTGCCTTGGCAATGAGGTAATGGACTTGGGATATACGGACGATAGCCGGCTGTCCGCTGAGTCCGGCAGGTGCCTTGATGGCGAGGCTGCGGGCTCGGGGTTTTGCGGGCTGATGTCTTGTCCGCAGAATGGCGGACATGGCTTTTGTGGAGTCCGGCTGTGGTGGTCCTGGCTTGGTCTCTGGCGGCAAGGCGGACTGGATTTTGGAGTCCGGCCTTGGAGAAGCTGGGGCGGACTGGCTATCTGCACAGGAGCGGCGAACTGGCATGTGTGTCCGCGAGCTGGCGGACACAAGTTCTTGCTGCGGGATGTGGCGGTGATCCTATCAACTAGGGCGGTGACCATACTCATCGTCGTGCCTATAAATAGGACCCATGTCACATCAGGAAAAAGGGGGAACCTAACCGAAGTAAGTGAACAGTATTTGAGCTCGCGTAAGTTGCTGCGGTCTGGACTTTGGTGTCCGCGCGGATAGAGAGTTGATCCGAGTTGTGCTGTGCAGGTTGTGCGGATAGCGCTGGAAAGCCAGGACTTGGCTCTGATTGCGGTCAGGGATAGTGCGGACTCTGCGGTTAAGCAACAGGCGGTAAACAGCAGGTCGCGGATAGCGACCAGGCGGTCTCCTCTTTGGCAACTTGGTTCGGGGTTCGGGAAGTCGCCGGTTTCAGGCGGACTGTTCCATTCGGTGGCGCAGCTTGTGCGGTCTGGCGGCTAGGCGACCTCGCGGTCAGGCGGCCTGTATATCGGCGGTGAAGAGCTAGCATTGGAAGGGTGAGTCCGCGCGGCTTGGGTTGCGGTCTGGCGACCTGGCGGACTGAGCGGACTCCACAGCAGTAGGTCGGCGGCTTGTTGATTGAGTCCGCGCGGCTTGTTTTTTGTTCTTGTCTTTGTAACTGTCTCTGCTCTCCCGGTGTTGGGTTTTGGTGAAGCATGTCTCGCCATGTATGTCTCGCCGTGTAAAGAAGTTTGCTCTTGATCAATAAAGAAGCTTGTGCTGCATGTGTTGCTGGTTGTTACTGCTTTGTTGAGATAACTCCTGCTAACTCCACGATCCGGGAAAACTTTCAACATATAAGTGGGCGTATTCTCCTTCGGGTTGTTGAGTTTTCAACAGGGTTTCCAAGGGGGCGTCTGCAGTTTGTTGAATTTTAACATGGTATCAGAGCCAGGTTGTTGGAGTGATCAAGCAGTGCTCAATGAAAGTAGTTGCTCGTCTGTAGAGGAAACCAGTGGTAGAACCATGACAGTGGAGGATGCAAGTTGTCTTGGTATTGATCTTCTTACAGAGACGAACTGTGAACGGTGGAAGTCCTGTATGAAGAGCTTTCTTCTTGGCGAGGACCTTTGGGAGGTTGTATGCGGAGCAGGAAGACAAGAGGATACTGCTGGCAATGCTGAGGCGATGAGAGCTTGGAAGGAGGCAAATGCGAAAGCGGAGTCTATTCTCAGGCAGGTGATCTCATCGGAGCTCTTGGACCACATCAGTGGATGTCGGTCAGCTGCGGAGGTCTGGACTTCCCTTGATGGGTTGTTCAGGAAGGAGGTGAAGGTTGCTGCTGAAGTTGGTCCCTCTACTTCGTATCAGGAAGAAAGGAGTGCTTCTCCTAGGCGTGATAGGAAGAGGAAGGAAGGACCACAGTGCTATAAATGCAAGCAGCAAGGTCATCTTCGGAAGGAGTGCAAGGTTACCTTGCTCTCGGCGAACGTTGCTCAGGTAGGGAGGAAGGAGAAGAACGTAGTTGGGATTTCAACTAGTTCTGGATCTGATCGGCTGGATGCCAAGGATAGTGCTGCTATCTGGCATGAAATACTGGGACATGTAGGGATGGACAAGCTGAAAGCAATGGCGGAAAGAAGACTCGTAAGAGGCTTGCCTAGATTGTCATCCTATGGCGATGGTCGGGGGTGTGCGGGATGTCAGGAAAGTGGAGCCTATCGCTTCATGGTCGACAAAGCACAATCCAGATGTATTGCACCATTGGCGGTTGTCCATTGTGCTCTGGTGGGACCGACCGTCACGGCCAGTCTTGGAGGCAGCAGGTTCATGCTGATATTGGTTGATGACTATTCTGGGTAAACTTGGGTATACTTTATGAAGACGAAGTCCAGCATGGTACGCTTGTTTGTGGAGTTCAAGAAGCTTGTCGAAGGCCAGCTCAGCCGGAGGATCAAGGTGTTGAGGACAAGTATCGGTGGTGAGTTTGGCTCAACCGAATTCTCACGCTTTTGCAGGAAGCAAGGGATCCGGATGGAGCTTTCTTGTGGACATACTTCACAACAGGATAGTATTGCAGCTCGGATGATCCGTTGGTTAACGGAGACCTGCAAGTGTTGGCTTCGGAGTAAAGGCGTTCCGAAGGCTCTTTGGGCGGAGGGAATAGCCTGTGCTGCTCATGTCATCAACCAGATGCCTCTTAGTCCGATCATAATGAAGACTCCTTATGAGCTGATGTTCGGAGTGAAGCCCTCAGTGAAGCACCTTCGGGTGTTTGGATCTACCTGCTATATACACTCTCCGGGTGCTCTCAAGACAAAGCTAGTCTTTGTTGGGTATGATGAGCAGAGAAGAAGATGGAGGTGTATGGATCCTGCGACGAAGAAACTCATAGTGTCGAGAGACATTGTCTTTGATGAGTTGACGCCGTATTGGGGTAGCTCTTATGTGGAGCTAGAATTAAGCAGGTCAGATGGTGGGCTGAAGGAGGCTGCTGCTAAGGAAGTGGAGTTGCCTGAGTCACCAGGTGCTCCAGGTTGTTCTAGCTCCGGGGCAAAGGCGTCAGAGTCGGGAAGAAGGGGGAGCGATGCTCCAGGACCTTCTGGCTCGAAGGCGGTGGCTTCCGGTTCAGGAAGCAAGGGGAGCGATGTTCCAGGCTGTTCTTGTTCAAGAGGGGAGTCTTCTGGTTCAGGTAGCAGGGGGAGCGTTGCTCCAGGTGCTCTTGGTTCCAGTAAGGAGGCGTCTTGTTCAGGGAACAAAGGGAGCATTGTTCCGGGTTTGCCCGAGAACGGAGCTGGTTCAAAAGCAGCGGAGGTGGTTAGCCATGATCAGGTTCTTCGGAGATCGAAGAGGATCAGTAAGCCACCAGCTCGATATAGCAAAGGGAACACGGCGGACTTGGTCCCGTGTTTCCTTGTTAGCCCTCAGGTCGAGCAAGGGACTTCTGGCTGTGATGACCCCACTAGAATCAAGGAGGTGGTTGACACCAAGTCTGAAGAGGTGACTTCTCTCAGAGGCAACGAGGCTTGGGCTTCTGGGTCCAAGGAAGTTGGTGATACTCCTGTGATGCATGAGTGGAGGTTGAAGCTGAAGAAGGCAGAGGGAAGCATGGCTCCTTTTGGGAGATGCTGGAGGGCTCCCTCATGGTCCATGATATGCGGGGCGAGGACTATGTCTTGGACATCTCTTCGTAGATGCTATCGGAAGGACCAGGTGCAAGGTTACGGGAGTTGCTGGAGTTATTCACCACTTCTCACTTCAAGGGGGAGTGTTGAATTCTGTGAAGTGAAAGTGGGTGAATGGAAGGCTTGGGAAACCTATCCGCGCGGACTACGCCAACTGGGTTGGCAGACTGCTAGGTCGGCAGGGATGTGGCAGGCGGTTTGCTCTGTGGCGGCCTGGGCGGTCTGTTCGCGCGGACTACGCGGACAGCAGCGGCGGTCTGACAGGGCAGTGTATGCTCAGCAGGCGGTTGACTCCCAGGAAGTAACCGGGCGGATAGCAATGTTATCCGCGGAGTCCGGCATGAAGCGGACTGAAGAACTGGAGCTCGGCAGACCGGTTTGGCAGTTGCCTTGGTCTTGCTCTAGTGAAGCGGCAAGTGGAAGCCGCGGAGACCGCCGGTCAGCGCGGACAGAAACTGGAGGTCGCCCGGTATGGCGGGCTAGATCCAGTGTCCGCCAGTAAGTGCGGACTGGCCCTTGCGGCCAGTGGGCTGGACTTGGTGGGAATTGAACCAAGTCTAGGAGGCTCAGTCCGGGGAGATCGCGCAGTGGAGCGCGGGCTGGTTTCTCAGTCCGCCAAGCGTAGTAGAAGTGCAGTTGCCTTGTTTGCTAGCTTGGGGAAATGCGGACTGGAGAATTGCTTGTGCAGCAGCGTGCGGACTGGAGCCGGAGTCCGCTGAGTCCGGTTTAGCCTTGTGACGAGGTTGTGGACTCAGGAGTTGCGGACTGGAGTCTGTTGTTAGCGGACTGGATTGGCGTGTCCGCTAAGTCCGGAGGTGCCTTGGCAATGAGGTAATGGACTTGGGATATGCGGACGATAGCCGGGTGTCCGCTGAGTCCGGCAGGTGCCTTGATGGCGAGGCTGCGGGCTCGGGGTTTTGCGGGCTGATGCCTTGTCCGCAGAATGGCGGACACGGCTTTTGTGGAGTCCGGCTGTGGTGGTCCTGGCTTGGTCTCTGGCGGCAAGGCGGACTGGATTTTGGAGTCCGGCCTTGGATAAGCTGGGGCGGACTGGCTATCTGCACAAGAGCGGCGAACTGGCATGTGTGTCCGCGAGCTGGCGGACACAAGTTCTTGCTGCGGGATGTGGCGGTGATCCTATCAACTAGGGCAGTGACCATACTCATCGTCATGCCTATAAATAGGACCCATGTCACATCAGGAAAAAGGGGGAACCTAACCGAAGTAAGTGAACAGTATTTGAGCTCGCGTAAGTTGCTGCGGTCTGGACTTTGGTGTCCGCGCGGATAGAGAGTTGATCCGAGTTGTGCTGTGCAGGTTGTGCGGATAGCGCTAGAAAGCCAGGACTTGGCTCTGATTGCGGTCAGAGACAGTGCGGACTCTGCGGTTAAGCAACAGGCGGTAAACAGCAGGTCGCGGATAGCGACCAGGCGGTCTCCTCTTTGGCAACTTGGTTCGGGGTTCGGGAAGTCGCCGCTTTCAGGCGGACTGTTCCATTCGGTGGCGCAGCTTGTGCGGTCTGGCGGCTAGGCGACCTCGCGGTCAGGCGGCCTGCAGATCGGCGGTGAAGAGCTAGCATTGGAAGGGTGAGTCCGCGCGGCTTGGGTTGCGGTCTGGCGACCTAGCGGACTGAGCGGACTCCACAGCAGTAGGTCGGCGGCTTGTTGATTGAGTCCGCGCGGCTTGTTTTTTGTTCTTGTCTTTGTAACTGTCTCTGCTCTCCCGGTGTTGGGTTTTGGTGAAGCATGTCTCGCCATGTATGTCTCGCCGTGTAAAGAAGTTTGCTCTTGATCAATAAAGAAGCTTGTGCTGCATGTGTTGCTGGTTGTTACTGCTTTGTTGAGATAACCCCTGCTAACTCCACGATCCGGGAAAACTTTCAACATATAAGTGGGCGTATTCTCCTTCGGGTTGTTGAGTTTTCAACAGGGTTTCCAAGGGGGCGTCTGCAGTTTGTTGAATTTTAACACAAATAACTTTTGGGTCCTTGGTGCAAGTTAGTCTGAACTTTAACAAATATGATTGTAGCTCTTCTAACAAGAAGATTGCTAGTCTTCTTGACACTGGAATTGTTCCAACAATCTAAGGCAAAGTGGCCTACCTTGCCACAACACCAGCACTCAAACTTGTTGTACCTTTGTTTAGGTACAACCCTAGCTGAATTGTCTACAGCAGGCTTCTTATTTTGTGCTGGGGCTTTGCCTTTAGATTTGTACCTAGCAGTCCATGCAGTTTTCTTAAACCCTAACCCAGCCTTACCCTTTTGAGGTACAAACTCATCAATCAAGGGTAATACATATTTAGGTTTAGAAAAACTAGCTACAATCTCTTTCTCTTTCTGAAGTCTAACCTCCAGATTTCTAATCCGATCATTCATGAATATGATAGTACCCATCTGAATAACAGTAATGTTTTTCAGTCTGGCTATCTCATTCAACTTCTAATCCAACAATTTCTCTGAATCAGATGCAGCCATCTTAAGATCTGCAATTTCCTTAGCCAGATTTTTGGCCAGGTTTTTGCTCTTCTTAAGTTCCTGCAGCAAGTCTCCATATTCATCTATCAGTTGATGAATATCACCTTCAGACTCAGACTCATCCACATCACTTGATGCAGATGTTGCTAACTCTGACTCAGTACTGCAATCTGAATTTCTAGAAATACATTGTACCTTACTAGGACCAGGCTGATCCTGGCACTTGTCTTCTTCTGACACAGCCATCAGTCCCTTACACTGATGG
Organism: Platanthera guangdongensis; assembly: GCA_039583875.1. Lineage (NCBI taxonomy): Eukaryota > Viridiplantae > Streptophyta > Magnoliopsida > Asparagales > Orchidaceae > Platanthera > Platanthera guangdongensis. The sequence continues at coordinate 149,504,806 of CM077147.1, read as the reverse complement.
TCTTCTTGTTCATATATAGAGTTCAGCACCTGGAGAAACTCTTCTTCTTCATTTGCTGCATATAGACCAATGTAGGCCTCAGCTTCAGATTCTGACTCTGAAGTAGATTGGTTTGTCAAGCTCTTCTCCTTCTTAGCAACAAAAGATTTCTCCGTCTTGCTCTGGTGTTGACTCTTCTTTTTATCTGCAGTCTCTTTTCTTTTATCTGGACATTCATCCACAATATGTCCAGGCCTATTAGAGCAGTAGCAAACTATCTTTGATGTTGAAGATTTGCTTGGCTTAGACCTGCTTCTGTCCTTCCTGCATAACTTCCTCTTTTGATAATACTCATCCTTAGGCTGAGATGTGGGAGGCTTAGACTTCCATTGCTTCTTTTTCAGGAATCTCTGAAACTGTCTTGTAAATGCTGCAAAATCTTCATCTGAGACACTGCTGTCTGAATTCTGGTTGTCTGAAATATCTTAAGTAGTTTCAGCAACAATCTTAGGAGGTGATGGTGACATCCTCCTATTTTTCTTAGTGTCTTCAACCTTGAAGGCCACAGACTTTTCTCTATGCTCACCTTTTACACTTTTCTCTTCCTCTTTCCTAGCCATCAGTTGCATCTCATATGATAGCAACTTTCCAAATAAGGTTGGAGGAGAGATATCTGTAAGTTTGGTCATTTCCCTAATGGCACAAATCTTAGTGTCCCAATCCTTTGTCAAGGATCTTAGGAATTTATCATTCAGTTCATATGTACTGAATATTCTACCATAGGACATCAGCTCATTTACAATTATATAGAACTTTTTATATCACTCAGTTATACTGTCAGACTTTCCTTGTCTGAAACTCTCATATTCCTGGTTTAGCATAGATTTTCTATCTTGTCTTACTTCTTCACAACCCACCATATAGACTATTAAAGTATCCCACATTTCCTTGGAGGTCTTGCAGTGAATCAAATTCTGAAAGGTTGCATCATCTATGACACTAACTATGATATTCTGGGCGCTCTTATCCATAGTTGCCAGGATGATCTCATCCTTAGTCATTTCTGAGAAATCCTTGGGAATTCTTTGGTTTGCATCCAGAATTGAAATCTTCATTTGAACATAAGGACCTTCCTTGACTGTAATATATGTTGAATTCTGTGAAGTGAAAGTGGGTGAATGGAAGGCTTGGGAAAAATATCCGCGCGGACTACGCGGATAGGGTTGGCGGACTGCTAGGTCGGCAGGGATGTTGTAGGCGGTTTGCTATGTGGCGGCATGGGCGGTCTGTTCGCGCGGACTACGCGGACAGCAGCAGCGGTCTGACAGGCCAGTGTATGCTCAGCAGGCGGTTGACTCCCAGGAAGTAACCGGGCGGATAGGAATGCTATCCGCGGAGTCCGGCTTGAAGCGGACTGATGAACTGGAGCTCGGCAGACCGGTTTGGAAGTTGCCTTGGTCTTGCTCTAGTGAAGCGGCAAGTGGAAGCCGCGGAGATCGCCGGTCAGTGCGGACAGAAACTGGAGGTCGCCCGGTATGGCGGGCTAGATCCAGTGTCCGCCAGTAAGTGTGGACTGGCCCTTGTGGCCAGTGGACTGGACTTGGTGTGATCTGAACCAAGTCCAGGATGGCTCAGTCCGGGGAGATCGCGCAGTGGAGCGCGGGCTGGTTTCTCAGTCCGCCAAGCGTAGTAGAAGTGTTGTTGCCTTGTTTGCTAGCTTGGGTAAATGCGGACTGGAGAATTTCTTGTGCAGGAGCGTGCGGACTAGAGCCAGAGTCCGCTGAGTCCGGTTTAGCCTTGTGATGAGGTTATGGACTCAGGAGTTGCGGACTGGAGTCTGCTGTTAGCAGACTGGATTGGCGTGTCCACTAAGTCCGGAGGTGCCTTGGCAATGAGGAAATGGACTTGGGATATGCGGACGGAAGCCGGGTGTCCGCTAAGTCCGGCAGGTGCCTTGATGGCGAGGCTGCGGGCTCGGGGTTTGCGGGCTGATGCCTTGTCCGCAGATTGGTGGACACGGCTGTTGTGGAGTCTGGCTATGGTGGTCGTGGCTTGGCCTCTGGCGGCAAGGCGGGCTGGATATTGGAGTCCGGCCTTGGAGAAGCTGGGGCGGACTGGCTATCTGCACAGGAGTGGCGAACTGGAAGGTGTGTCCGCGGGCTGGCGGACACACTTGTTCTAGCTGCGGGATGTGGCGGTGATCCTATCGGCTAGGGTGGTGACCATACTCATCATCGTGCCTATAAATAGGACCCATGTCACATCAGGAATAGGAACCTAGACCGAAGAAAGTGAACAGTAATTGAGCTCGCGTAAGTTGCAGTGGTCTGGACTTTGGTGTCCGCGCGGATAGAGAGTTGACCCGGTTGTGCTGTGCAGGTTGTGCGGATAGCGTTGGAAAGCCAGGACTTGGCTCTGATTGCGGTCAGGGACAGTGCGGACTCTGCGGTTAAGCAACAGGCGGTAAACAGCAAGTCGCGGATTGCGACTAGGCGGTCTTCTCTTTGGCAACTTGGTTCGGGGTTCGGGAAGTCGCCTGCTTCAGGCAGACTGTTCCATTCGGTGGCGCAGCTTGTGCGGTCTGGCGGCTAGGCGACCTCGCGGTCAGGCGGCCTGCAGATCGGCGGTGAAGAGCTGGCATTGGAAAGGGTGAGTCCGCGCGGCTTGGGTTGCGGTCTGGCGACCTGGCGGACTGAGCGGACTCCACAGCAGTAGGTCGGTGCTTTGTTGATTGAGTCCGCACGGCTTGTTTTTTGTTCTTGTCTTTGTAACTTTCTCTGCTCTCTCGGTGGTGGGTTTTGGTGAAGCATGTCTCGCCATGTATGTCTCGCCTTGTAAAGAAGTTTGCTCTTGATCAATAAAGAAGCTTGTGCTGCATGTGTTGCTAGTTGTTACTGCTTTGTTGAGATAACCCCTGCTAACTCCACGATCCGGGAAAACTTTCAACATTATAAGTGGGCGTATCCTCCTTAGGTTTGTTGTGTTTTCAACAGGGTATCCAAGGGGGCGTCTGCGGTTTGTTGAATTTTAACATGGTATCAGAGCCAGGTTATTGGAGTGGTCAATCAGTGCTCAATGGAAGTAGTTGCTCTTCTGTAGAGGAAACCAGTGGTAGAACCATGGCAGTGGAGGATGCAAGTTGTCTTGGAATTGATCTTCTTACAGAGACGAACTGTGAACGGTGGAAGTCCTGTATGAAGAGCTTTCTTCTTGGCGAGGACCTTTGGGAAGTTGTATGCGGAGCAGGAAGACAAGAGGATACTGCTGGCAATGCTGAGGCGATGAGAGCTTGGAACGAGGCAAATGCGAAAGCGGAGTCTATTCTCAAGCAGGTGATCTCATCGGAGCTCTTGGACCACATCAGTGGATGTCGGTCAGCTGCGGAGGTCTGGACTTCCCTTGATGGGTTGTTCAGGAAGAAGGTGAAGGTTGCTGCTGACGATGGTCCCTCTACTTCGTATCAGGAAGAAAGGAGTGTTTCTCCTAGGCGTGATAGGAAGAGGAAGGAAGGACCAAGGTTCTATAAATGCAAGCAGCAAGGTCATCTTCGGAAGGAGTGCAAGGTTGTCTTTCTCTCGGCGAACGTAGCTCAAGTAGGGAGGAAGGAGAAGAACGTGGTTGGGATATCAACTAGCTCTGGAGTTGATTGGAGGAATGCCAGTGATAGTGCTGCTATCTGGCATGAAAGACTGGGGCATGTTGGGATGGACAAGCTGAGATCAATGGCGGAAAGAAGACTCGTAAGAGGCTTGCCTAGATTGTCATCCTATGGTGATGGTCGGGGGTGTGCGGGATGTCAGGAAAGTGGAGCCTATCGCTTCATGGTTGACAAAGCACAATCCAGATGTAATGCACTATTGGAGGTTGTCCATTGTGCTTTGGTGGGACCGACCGTCACGGCCAGTCTTGGAGGCAGCAGGTTCATGCTGATATTGGTTGATGACTATTCTAGGTATACTTGGGTATACTTTATGAAGTTGAAGTCCAACATGGTACGCTTGTTTGTGGAGTTCAAGAAGCTTGTGGAAGGCCAGCTTGGCCGGAGGATCAAGGTGTTGAGGACAAGTATCGGTGCTGAGTTTGGCTCAACCGAGTTCTCACGCTTTTGCAGGAAGCAAGGGATCCGGATGGAGCTTTCTTGTGGACATACTTCACAACAAGGTAGTATTGCAGCTCGGATGATCTGTTGGTTAACGGAGACATGCAAGTGTTGGCTTCAGAGTAAAGGCGTTCCGAAGGATCTTTGGGCGGAAGGAATTGCCTGTGCTGCTCATGTCATCAACCGGATGCCTCTTAGTCCGATCATAGTAAAGACTCCTTATGAGCTGATGTTCGGAGTGAAGCCCTCAGTGAAACACCTTCGGGTGTTTGGATCTACCTGCTATATACACTCTCTGGGTGCTCTCAAGACAAAGCTAGTCTTTGTTGGGTATGATAAGCAGAGAAGAAGATGGAGGTGTATGGATCCTGCGACGAAGAAACTCATAGTGTCGAGGGACATTGTTTTCGATGAGTTGACGCCGTATTGGGGTAGCTCTTATGTGGAGCTAGAGATAAGCAGGTCAGATGTTGTGTTGAAGGAGGCTGCTGCTAAGGAACTGGAGTTGCCTGAGTCACCAGGTACTCCAGGTTGTTCTAGCTCCGGGGCAAAGGCGTCAGGGTCAGGAAGTAGGGGGAGCGATGCTCCAGGATCTTCTGGCTCGAAGGCGGAGGCTTCCTGTTCAGGAAGCAGGGGGGAGCGATGTTCCAGGCAGTTCTTGTTCAAGAGGGGGGTCTTCTGGTTCAGGTAGCAGGGGGAGCGTTGCTCCAGGTGCTCTTGGTTCCAGTAAGGAGGCGTCTTGTTCAGGGAGCAAAGGGAGCATTGTTCCGGGTTTGCCCGGAAACGGAGCTGGTTCAATAGCAGCGGAGGTGGTTAGCCATGATCAGGTTCTTCGGAGATCGAAGAGGATCAGTAAGCCACCAGCTCGATATAGCGAAGGGAACACGGCGGACTTGGTCCTGTGTTTCCTTGTTAGCCCTCAGGTCGAGCAAGGTTCTTCTGGCTGTGATGACCCCACTAGAATCAAGGAGGTGGTTGACACCAAGGCTGAAGAGGTGACTTATCTCAGAGGTAACAAGGCTTGGGCTTTTGTATCCAAGGAAGTTGGTGATACTCCTGTGATACAAGAGTGGAGGTTGAAGCTGAAGAAGGCAGAGGGAAGCATGACTCTTGTTTGGAGATGCTGGAGGGCTCCCTCATGGTCCATGATATGCGGGGCGAGGACTATGTCTTGGACATCTCTTCGTAGATGCTGTCGGAAGGACCAGGTGCAAGGTTACGGGAGCTGCTGGAGTTATTCACCATTCTCACTTCAAGGGGGAGTGTTGAATTCTGTGAAGTGAAAGTGGGTGAATGGAAGGCTTGGGAAACCTATCCGCGCAGACTACGCGAACAGGGTTGGCGGACTGCTAGGTCGGCAGGGATGTTGCAGGCGGTTTGCTCTGTGGCGGCCTGGGCGGTCTGTTCGCGCGGACTACGCGGACAGTAGCAGCGGTCTGACAGGACAGTGTATGCTCAGCAGGCGGTTGACTCCCAGGAAGTAACCGGGCGGATAGGAATGCTATCCGCGGAGTCCGGCTTGAAGCGGACTGAAGAACTGGAGCTCGGCAGACCGGTTTGGCAGTTGCCTTGGTCTTGCTCTAGTGAAGCGGCAAGTGGAAGCCGCGGAGATCGCCAGTCAGTGCGGACAGAAACTGGAGGTCGCCCGGTATGGCGGGCTAGATCCAGTGTCCGCCAGTAAGTGCGGACTGGCCCTTGTGGCCAGTGGACTGGACTTGGTGTGATCTGAACCAAGTCCAGGATGGCTCAGTCCGGGGAGATCGCGCAGTGGAGCGCGGGCTGGTTTCTCAGTCCGCCAAGCGTAGTAGAAGTGATGTTGCCTTGTTTGCTAGCTTGGGGAAATGCGGACTGGAGAATTGCTTGTGCAGGAGCGTGCGGACTGGAGCCAGAGTCCGCTGAGTCCGGTTTAGCCTTGTGATGAGGTTATGGACTGAGGAGTTGCGGACTGGAGTCTGCTGTTAGCAGACTGGATTGGCGTGTCCGCTAAGTCCGGAGGTGCCTTGGCAATGAGGCAATGGACTTGGGATATGCGGACGAAAGCCGGGTGTCCGCTGAGTCCAGCAGGTGCCTTGATGGCGAGGCTGCGGGCTCGGGGTTTGCGGGCTGATGCCTTGTCCGCAGATTGGCGGACACGGCTGTTGTGGAGTCCGGCTGTGGTGGTCCTGGCTTGGCCTCTGGCGGCAAGGCGGGCTGGATATTGGAGTCCGGCCTTGGAGAAGCTGGGGAGGACTGGCTATCTGCACAGGAGCGGTGAACTGGAAGGTGTGTCTGCGGGCTGGCGGACACACTTGTTCTAGCTGCGGGATGTGGCAGTGATCCTATCGGCTAGGGCGGTGACCATACTCATCATCGTGCCTATAAATAGGACCCATGTCACATCAAGAATAGGAACCTGGACCGAAGTAAGTGAACAGTAATTATGCTCGCGTAAGTTGCCGCGGTCTGGACTTTGGTGTCCGCGCGGATAGAGAGTTGACCCGGTTGTGCTGTGCAGGTTGTGCGGATAGCGCTGGAAATCCAGGACTTGGCTCTGATTGCGGTCAGGGACAGTGCGGACTCTGCGGTTAAGCAACAGGCGGTAAACAGCAGGTCGCGGATTGCGACTAGGCGGTCTTCTCTTTGGCAACTTGGTTCGGGCTTCGGGAAGTCGCCAGCTTCAGGCGGACTGTTCCATTCGGTGGCGCAGCTTGTGCGGTCTGGCGGCTAGGCGACCTCGCGGTCAGGCGGCCTGCAGATCGGCAGTGAAGAGCTGGCATTGGAAAGGGTGAGTCCGCGCGGCTTGGGTTGCGGTCTGGCGACCTGGCGGACTGAGCAGACTCCACAGCAGTAGGTCGGCGGTTTGTTGATTGAGTCCGCGCGGCTTATTTTTTGTTCTTGTCTTTGTAACTGTCTCTGCTCTCCCGGTGGTGGGTTTTGGTGAAGCATGTCTCGCCATGTATGTCTCGCCATGTATGTCTCGCCATGTAAAGAAGTTTGCTCTTGATCAATAAAGAAGCTTGTGCTGCATGTGTTGCTGGTTGTAACTGCTTTGTTGAGATAACCCCTGCTAACTCCACGACCCGGGAAAACTTTCAACATTATAAGTGGGCGTATCCTCCTTCGGTTTGTTGAGTTTTCAATAGGGTATCCAAGGGGCGTCTGCGGTTTGTTGAATTTTAACATGGTATCAGAGCCAGGTTGTTGGAGTGGTCAAGCAGTGCTCAATGGAAGTAGTTGCTCTTCTATAGAGGAAACCAGTGGTAGAACCATGGCAGTGGAGGATGCAAGTTGTCTTGCAATTGATCTTCTTACAGAGACGAACTGTGAACGGTGGAAGTCCTGTATGAAGAGCTTTCTTCTTGGCGAGGACCTTTGGGAGGTTGTATGCGGAGCAGGAAGACAAGAGGATACTGCTGGCAATGCTGAGGCGATGAGAGCTTGGAAGGATACTGCTGGCAATACTTCTTGGCGAGGACCTTTGTCAAGGATCTTATTAATTTATCATTCAGTTCATATGTACTGAATATTCTACCATAGGACATCAGCTCATTTACAATTATATAGAACTTTTTATATCACTCAGTTATACTGTCAGACTTTCCTTATTTGAAACTCTCATATTCCTGGTTTAGCATAGATTTTCTATCTTGTCTTACTTCTTCACAACCCACCATATAGACTATTAAAGTATCCCACATTTCCTTGGAGGTCTTGCAGTGAATCAAATTCTGAAAGGTTGCATCATCTATGACACTAACTATGATATTCTGGGCTCTCTTATCCATAGTTGCCAGGATGATCTCATCCTTAGTCATTTCTGAGAAATCCTTGGGAATTCTTTGGTTTGCATCCAGAATTGAAATCTTCATTGGAACATAAGGACCTTCCTTGACTGTAATATAGATCCTTGGATCAGAAGCCTCCATAAACAGCCTGACTCTTTCTTTCCAGATGCCAAATATCTCCTTTCTGCATATGGGTAATTTCATAGACCCTAGTTCCTTATGATTTTCCCCTGAACCCATTTTCTTGATTCTTGAATCTACCTTAAGGATCTTACTCAGACTATTAAGTCCTTCTTTGAGTAACCTCGCTCTGATACCAAGGTCTGGGTATATCCACTTTCCCCCTTCACCTATCTAGCAGTGTACTAGATTCGGCCTAACTTCTGCACTTCACCTCAGATCCTCAGATCTTACAACTCAGAACCCCAAACAAGGCTCCTACAACTCAGGCAATCTGCCCTACCTCAGCTTTCAACAAGGCCTACACTCAGAGATCACAGTCTCCTACAACTCAGGCTCACAGCCCTACCTCAGCCTTCAACAAGGCCTACCACTCATAGAATTTACTCTCCTACACTCAGCCTTTATAAAATAGGCTTACAATCTCAGATCTATAAAGATCCTACAAAAATTTGATTTAACAAAGTAATTAACCACCACCCAGATAGAGAGAGAAGGGATGGATGGCTTCTTGATGAGTTCTTGGAAGAACATGATGGCAGAGAACAACCTCTCTTAGCTTTCTTCAAAGCTTCTTGAATCTGAACTCAGTAGGGTTGAATCTCCTGAGAAGTTGATCTTTAATCAGCTTCTGACTTGATATTCAGATCTCAATCAGAATCTTTCTTGGCAGCCTGGTTCAGCAACTACACTTCTTAGATGGAGCTCTCTCTCTCCAACTTCTTAGATCTTTTGTCGAAAGTCTTCTTCTTTTTGTGTTGTTAGATATCTGTGTAGATTTTCAATCTTCTTCTTAATTGTTCTTTTATTATTTTTTGTTGAAGGAGAAAGCCTTTATATAGTATTCCTCCATGGTAACCAGCTGATCCGGTTTCTAACAAACTTCTGACAGCTTTGACAGTTGCAGTAGACCGGTTAAAAATGACAGCTGTCAAGTCATCCAGTCACTTCTTGAAATACTGTCTCTGTTTGAAAGTGTCGAGTCTTATCTTCATTATGTGTTGACACAAGTAGACTAAGTGTCGACACAAGTGGACTAAGTGTCGACACAAGCCTTGGTGGTGTCGATACATTTCCTTTGTTGTTGTTAATACTTCTCGACACAGCCTTCTGTTGAATGTGTCGACACTGATTTTGTGTGTCGACACAAATACTTCTTCTTTAACATAGTTGAAACTTTGTTGTGTTTCGACACAAGTCCTGTGTATCGACATATTTGATGTCGACAAAGTCTTCTGTTTGTCGACACTGCCTCTGTGTGTCGACACAAATACTTCTTTTCTTTAACATTGTTGAAATTCTGCAGTATGTTGACTAAGTCTTCAATGTGTCGACACTGCCTTTTGGTGTCAACACAATTGATGTCGACTAAGTATTCCTGTGTGTCGACACTGACTTTTGGTGTCGACACAGTTGATGTCGACAATGCTTATCTGTGTGTCGACACTGCCTCCTGGTGTCGACACAATTTCTTCTGGTGCCGACAAAGCCTTTCTTGGTGTCGACACAACTAACTCCAAGTGTCTACACAAGCCTTCATAGGCGTCGACACTGCTTCTCTAGGTGTCGACATATTGACTTAGAAACTTTTCTGCATTCCTGCATTTACTTAACCTGCACATATAAACTCAAAACACATCAAATACACATTGATGCATATCATTGAGTAGGGTGAGGCTTCTTCAAATCTGGTACACATTTTCCAATGTATCCAACAAGAATCAATTTTAATCCTTCTTTAATATTTTTGTCTCTCTTTTCTGTGTGATTGTGGTGAGGAAAATTGACCGGTAAAGGTAGTCGGAATCCAGGGAGGATTTCATGAGAAATTGTCCCAAGGAAGGGACGCCTAGTTCGGGGGATCTAGCGGGGCTGTAAGACACTTCCTTGCGTGAAGGTGAAGAGCCGGCTCGAAGATCTTTCTTGGAGGGAAAGGGAGAGAGCCAATCGGTTCGGGTAGTGGGTCGGTATAAAAAACCAAATGAGATTCGACTTTCACCGCCTCTGATCTCTGACATCACGAAGACTAAACACTTGTAATTATAAAACACTTTTGATTTTGATTCAATAAAATTATTTGTGTTCTTTTTTCTGCTTGTAACTTCGTGGGTGTTATTTGATGTATCTCTGAAGGGTGCGTATTTCTCCAAGGAGAAATTTGCTCAGGAAAACACGATCTGTGACCTACCGCCGCTCGCTAGCAAGCTAGCAACCTGCAGTAACTTCCAAAATTGGTTTTTCCTGGATCAAAATAATTCAAATATTTAATTAACGCATAAAGCCTTATTCACCCCCTCTAAGGTTGTCCACTAGATCCAACAAGTGGTATCAGCGGAGGTTACTTCAAAAAGGGATTAAAATCCAGGAGTAATATAGCCAATACGGTTCACGCTTTCCCTGAGGGACAAGGTGTGAGTAGACCTCCACTGTTCATGGGGAGTGTCTACAGTCACTAGAGAACTCGGATGAAAATCTTCCTAATAACACAAAACACGGATGCGTGGGCCATGATCGAAATGAAGTACACCACACCTACTATCACTATAGGTGATACTGTACTAATCAAACCGCAGGATAAATGGGATGATGTCGACAAGCTGAAATTTTCTAACAATGCAAAATCCATGAACTCCTTATTTTGTGCATTGGATAAAACTGAATTTAATAAAATCTGCAATTGTGAAACTGCTTATGATATTTGGCATTTACTTGAGCTTATTCACGAGGGTACTTCGCAGGTGAAGGAGTCGAAACTATTCCGACTTGAATCTGGATACAAATAATTCTGGATAAAGATCGACGAGGAGGTAGAAAGCATGCACACTTGATTCACCAAGATTGTCAATGCCTCTAGATCTCTTGGGAAGAGTTACACAAATGGAGATCCACGATTCAACCCGAAGGTGACGGCTATTGCTGAATCACATGATATCAGGACCCTGGAAATAGAGAGCCTCATTGGAAACCTGAAGACACATGATCTCTAGTTAAAGATACAAGATGAGGAATATCCTAGGTAGATGAAGAAGAAGGGGCTAACACTGATGGTGGCAAGGGAGAGGAAGGCAGCTGAAACATCTGAGGACGACGATGAAAAAAGCCTATATGTTTGGGAATTCAGAAGGTTCACAAAAAATCTCAAGAGGCATGGAAAGTCTAAGAAGTTTCTAAAGAGAGGTGTTGAAGAAACAAAGAGGTAGAACAAAACATCAAAGGAGACAGAGAGTGATGATGAGAAGTCTCTACCAGAGTGCTACCACTGCCACAAACCTGGGCACATCAAGAGAGAGTGTCCAAGGCTTCAGAAGGAGGAAAAGGAGAAACAGAGATGGCATAAGGGAAAAAAATAAAAGTACTAAAGGCCTTAACTTGGGACGAGGATGGATCTGACGAGTCAAGCGCTTCTGACTCAAGTAGTGAAGCCGGGGAAAACTTTTGCCTCATGCGAAAGAATCGGGATGAGTCAAACGATGAGTCCAGTGTCAAAAGCGACACTGAGGTAACCCCACCCTCTTATAATGAACTTCTTGAAATTTACGAACATCTATGTGATAAGCTAGATAGTGTGATACTTGAGAAAAAGTCTGTCAGAAATGAAAACAAGAAAATAAAAAGGACTTAAAAATATAAAGAATTAATTAATTAAATGCAGCAAAGAGAAGATCGAGAGACTAAAATGCCCTCACTCAATGGCAACGATCGAAGAGTTAAAAGTAAGTCTCTCCAAGGCATCTTTGAAAATGAACAATCTAATTAATGAAAGGAATGTCTTGGAGAAAAGACTTCAAATATCTCTAGCTAAAACAGAAAAAGGCAAAAAATAATTCACAAATTGGTGTGTAATGCAAGTCATAGAAAACAGCGCCCTAAAGGCGAGGATCCATGATCTTAACTATGCTATCCATAAATTTGGAATAGGGCAAAATCTCTGGATATGCTGTTGGGAGCACAGTGTCACGGATCTGAAAAGTTTGGACTAGGGTACATAATTCCAACACTACCACCGAGCGGTAACCAATTTACTACTAAGTAAAACTTTCTATCAAAAATCACAAAATAAAATTAATAATTCTGAAAGGTTATTCTCATACTCCAACACGAACACTAGGAACACGAAAACGGCATCATCCATTACTTATAGCTTATGTTCAAACTATCAAAAGTTTAGTCACACATCTGGCACATATCTGAGGAAAGGTGCTAAGAAAACTATGCAAGTCTGGCTAACAAAGTCTTCTAACTATCATATGGGTGGGGCAACTTGGGTAACTAAATCTTTACCCTCATCTTCCTTTTAGGTGTGATGGTAGCTAAGGACAAGGAGAACATGTGGTACTTGGACTCTGGGTGTTCCAAGCACATGATAGGATAAAAAGACAAGTTCCTTAGCCTGGAGAAGAAGGAGGGCATGGTGACATATTGGGACAACAAAAAAGGATGCATTCGTAGAATCGGCACTATAGGTAACAAAGCATTTTTAATTTTGGATGTATTGTTTGTTAATGGATTTAAGCATAATTTAATTTCAATTAGTCAAATATGTGATAAAGGCTTGAACGTATTGTTTGAATCCTCTACAAACACCGGCAATATTATAGATGCTAAAACTAATAGCATTTTACTAACTGCTCATAGGACTCATAATGTTTACATTGTTAGTTTGAAGATATATCTTCCTCTGATTTGAAATGCTTAGTTACCAAGAATGAGGAATTATGTAACACCCCCATCCATCACTTGGGATATAACAGAAGGTACGGTCGTGGTGTAACACACCAAATTCCAGAGTTGGGAAAAGTTTGGGTGACATGTCCTGGGACACGGGCGTGTCCCAGGGCATGTCCTGCTCGGGTGAGCAGTCAGCGAGTGTTTGATGAAAATTCGTTCGACGAAAATTGAGGGAACACACCCTCTAACACGGGCATGTCAGAGGTCGTGTCCTCTGCGGGTCGAGAAACTCAGCTTGACGAAGTTGAGCTGGGGCGTGTCTGGTGTCGTGTATGGGCACACGGCCTGTGACACGGGCGTGTCACAGGCCGTGTCCTTTTCTGGATGTGCCCTAGGCATTGAGGTCGGGTGAACACGGGCATGACACGGGTGTGTCATGTGGTACATGGCTTGTGATACTGGTGTATCACTAGTTGTGTCCCGCTCGGGTTGAAGATGTTTTTGTGCAGCCTGATGTACACGGCTACAGACATGGGCGTGTCTGAAGGCGTGTCAGGTGACACGGACCATGACACGAGCATGTCACATGGGCGTGTACTGGTCTGGATAGGTCAGTTGAGCACCACTTACGGTACACGGCCTAGGACACGGGCATGTCACAGGCCGTGTCAGGGAAAAAATGAGATTTTGTGGCAAAATCGTGGTCGTCTGTTCCTTTAGCTGGGATCCAATGGCTGAGCTTCCTCCCTGTATTCTTAAGGCCAGGAAATGAGTTGTAACAACTCATTTGATAAGTGTCATTCTCTTTCCATACACCTAGAGAGAGAGGAAGGAGGAGGAGGAGGAAGGAGAGTCGGCCACCGTTGGTGCGGCGAAGTTCCGACGAGAGATCTGAGGCCAGTGTTGTGGAGGAAAATTAGTTGCGTTTCTTTCCTGCCAGTTAGGAGTTCATGGCACCGAAGTGGTCTTCAATGGTAATGACTTTTCTTCCTAGCCATGTGAAGGCTTCCTTTTTGGCATATGCATATGATTCCCCCACCAGAGGGTGGCTGATTACGGGAGTCCTTTGGGTTGATTCATGGAATCCCCAATCATTTGGCATATAGATCCGAAAATGGAGTATGGAATAGGCATGCTATGTGAAGCCCATCTGGACAGGTTGGTCTGGATTGTTGATGTTGCATATACGCTCCGAAGAAGACTCCGTGATAAATGTGTAGTTTTGGGGTCGACGGGTTGTACCTGTGAAGGATAGTCGGAGGAAGTACTGGAGTAGTAGTCCAGGAAAATACTCGTATAATGCTTGTGCTATTGGGTTGTACCCATGAAGGGCAGTAGCAGGAAGTACTGGATTGGAAGTCCAGGAAATACCCTTTTAATGCTTGATGTTCTTGGGTTATGCATGTGAAGGGGAGTAGCAGGAAGTACTGGCGTGGTAAGCCAGGAAAATACCCTTGATGCTTGGAATGTTTGATGGGTTGTGCCTGTGAAGGGGAGTGGTAGGAAGTACTGACTTTGAAATCTAGGAAAATACCCTCAAGTAAGTGCCATGATGCACGGTTAAGCCTAGGGATGGAAATTGAGTTCTGTCGCTAACGCGAGGCGTGGCTCCTAGGTAACTGATGAATGTGAAGCCAGTTCCGTGAGAATGGGCTGGTTATGTGTGAGCTAATGGGCTCACCTAAAGGAAACAGGTAAGGTGAAACCGACCTGTGCCTTTTATGTAGCCGCGAGTACGCCATACTCGGTGATGGCAAGGCGACTTGAGCAACGGGGGGTGGATGATCCGACCTGCGCTATGTCCGTTTGACATGAGACATGAAGGTATGGTCTGTTGGAGCACATAGCAAGAGTCTTAGGCCTGCGCGCCATGGCGCAATGGGGGGCTACGGGCCAATCCCGGTGCATTAAGACTAAGATCTCTGGCTGCACGCCATGGAGTGAAATGCTCAATTATTACTGTTGGGTTGCGACCCTGATACGGTAGTGGGACCCTAGTTCGCCGGTACACCAAGAATGTGCCCTGAGTGCACGGATCGTTGGGCCGCGTGGCTGACGATTGTGATGGAATGTTTGTGCGTGAGTGCGCAATATGTGATGAATATATATATGCATGAGATTTCTATGCCTGCAGGGAAGAAATGTCACTGCCCCGGGAAAGAACTAGGGTCGTTATAATTTGGTCAGCTGAATGCTGACCGTTGTCTTGTTTACCACCGTTGGGTGGGCTGTCCCGGTGCAAGTGCTAGAGAACCAAGCGGGACGCATAAAGGCTGAAGTCCATGTTGCTGATATTGCTGCTACCGTCGCTATCCCTTGAAGGCTAAACTAAATGCTATGTTTGTTTATACGTGGTCGGCCTGCACGCCAATGTTTGAGGCCACTGATGTGTAAAGCCTTGTAAGGCCATAAGGGCAACTGACTTTGTATTTGGACATTCCTGTTTTATATAAATGTGGAGCTTTTATATAGTGGACATTCATGTGTGTGAGTTCAGGTTCTGTGTTATAGGCTTCTGCTAGAATACAATAAGTTAGGATGCGCAACTCTGGTATCACTCCGTGACTTCCCCGCATATTTTATGGTATATGTTATTGGGCCCAGGCAGGACCTTCTAGTATATACCTGTGAATGGATGGAGTCGTTACACGCGGCCCAACGCCGTATACCACGAACAGCTAGTGGAGTTACGTATTAATACCAAATTACTGCCAAAGGAACACGCGTCCTAACTCAGAGCATTCTAGAAGAAGCTTTTTAAAACAGTTATAAGAACCCATGCAACAACATGAATGTCCACTAAAAATCCAAAGTAGGAATAAGCGTACAAATACACAAAGTACTTGGCCTTATGGCCTTACGAGAGTTTACTTAAATAATAAATGTCTTCCAAACATCGGCACGCACGCCGGCCACACATGAGCATACAGGTAAACTTTTTCTTTGCCCTTCGAGGGCCTGCACAACAACCAGGGCTTCAGCCCGATACTTTCCACTAGGCTCCGCAGCACCTGCAATCAACATTCCACCGCATCGGTGGCAAATAAAAGCAATGGTCAGCTAAAGCTGACCAAATTATAATGATCTCGCCCCTTTACTCGGGGCGGCGATGCTCCTTCCCTGCACTTTATTAGCATAGCCAAACAGTATAGTGAAATTACAATCATAAGCACACTTTACCACAAGTGTAAGCACGCACGACCACACACCTCGAGCTCTCAGGGCACTTACACGGTGAAGCCGGTCAGATCCCGGTCCGTCCCGCAACTCCACCACCGCCCCCAGGACGGCAAACTTCGTGAGAAATATAGTGCTTTTAGTCGCAGCCTAGACTCGCTCTCCAAGTTTTCGGTAAGTCCCAAGTACCTTAGGTCGCTTTAACCGAAGCAAATGGAGTGGGTAGGGTTCCGCCTGCCCATTGCTCACTTCGCCACGGCAAAATAACCATCGGCGTGGGCCAAGTTTATCCCAGTCCCAAAGTATTGATCAAATAATCTTACATAACCCAGTTATGTACACGGCTGGCTCCCAGGCCCCCGATACGGCAGAAATTTGCTTCTGCCCAGATTTCTAGGTGCACCTTGGGGTTAGTCCCCAAGGCTCCCTGCTGCAATCTACCACGTAGAAAACCCGAAAACAACCAATGACACAGAGTCTTCTCTGGCTATTCATGCATTATGAAACATCACCGTTGCAGACCAACTTGTCTGGGTAGGCTTCACACAACATGCCTATGTCCGTACTTCAATTACAGACTCTATATGCAAAACTAGGGGGACTATTCATATCCACTCTAAGGAACACCTCACACTCACTGCATACTTGCGAGAGTGGGTTTCCTATGCATAAAGAAAGAGGACTTCACATGTCCAATAAGAGAATCATTACCCTAGAGGTTCGCTTTGGCGCCATGGAAAACTAGCTAGATGGAAAGCACTGCAATGGCCTTGCCTCCACAGATCTGGACTCGGTACGCGATTTGGGGCTCTGAAGCTCCACCGGCGGTCGGATTCCTCCTTCTCCTTCTTCCTTTCTCTCCCCTCTATTTAACGCTTTAGAAAGAGAAAACCTAAGAGAAAATGAGGGTTTAACCCTCAACTACCGGTCTTATAACAGCAAGAAGATCTCTGGGCTATTGGATCTCATTTGAAGGAAATGAACGGCCACGATTCGCATTTAAAATCAACTTCTTGGGTCGAACACGACCTGTGACTCAGGTCACACCAGTGTCACAGGCCGTGTCTCGCGATCTGAAAACGATCGTCGAACACACAGCTGGATACGGGCTCAAACACGGCTGTGTTACTCTTGACACGCCCGTGTCAGCCTCTGACACGCCCGTGACACAGGGTGTGTTCCTCAAGAGACAATGAAAACCTTCGCATCCCGACCATGATACGGGCTTAGACATGCCCGTGTCAACATTTTACACGCCCGTGTCGACCAGCACACGCCCGTGTTCCAGGCCATGTTCCTCACCCGACACAGCCCGTCTAACACAGAGCAGGACACGGCCTTGGACACGCCTATGTCTCAGGCCGTGTACCCGACCTCCAAGGATCGTCGAATGCATTTCGTCGACCACGCGGAAAATCATCGAACTCGTAGTAAGGCACGACCATGTACATTCCCATGTACAAGGTCATGTGACCCTTGTCAGGCTCCAGATTGGCCTTAAGATGCTACTAGATCATTTTTGAGTTTTGCGGCGTTACTATTCTCCCCCCTTAAGAATTTCGTCCCAAAAGTATGGAATAGAAAGTACTCAAACTTAAATGGTACCTGAGTAGAAGAGCTCGTGATACTCCTCAAGCATGGTCTGCTCTCGCTCCCATAAAAGCTCCTCACAACCGTAGTTGTCCCATCAGACTTTGACCATCCTGATGTCTTTGTTGCGAAGTCGCTTGACTTCAGAGTCCTCAATGCAAACGAGCTTGACCTTCGTCGTCAACCGACTATCAACAGGTACCTGATCGACCGTAATCACTTGTGAAGGATCTTACACCGCCTTCCGCAACACCGATATGTGGAATACGTCATGTAGACCACTCAATTCCACTGATAACTTCAGTCGATAAACATCTTCACCAATTCGCTCTAGAATCTCAAATGGTCCAAGGTACCTCGGACCCAGCTTATTCAAGCATCGTACCTGAGAGACACCCTTGAACGACTTAATTTTCAAATATACCCAGTCGCCAATAGCGAACTCAACATTCCTGTGCTTGGCATTATAGTATTTAGCCTGCCTGCCCTGAGCAATCAACAATCGTTCTCGTATTGCATACACCAATGAAGTGGCGCCTTCCACTTCTTGTCCTTTGTACAGCTTCGAATCACCCGTCTCCAACCAATACAACGACATGCGCCATTATCTACCATAAAGGGCCTCGAAGGGCACCATTTGAATACTCGCTTGGTAGTTGTTGTTATAAGAACACTCCACCATGTACATGTGATCTTCCCACCGCTTTCTGAAATCCAAGACGCGCATGCAAAGCATGTCCTCCATCGTCCTATTGACCCTCTTGGTCTGACCATCCGTCTGCGGATGAAAGGCCGTGCTGAAACTCAGCTTGGTTCCAAACATTTATTGTACCAACCTCCAGTCATTGGATGTGAAGTGCCCATCTCGGTCACTCACGATGCTGCGGGGCACACCATACAGTCGAACAATGTTATCTACATAGAGTTTTGCTAGCTTATCCACTGAATCATCCTTACTATTCAGAATGAAGTGCGACACTTTCGTCAATCGATCCACGATCACCCAGATGGCGTCGTTTCCCTTCTGCGACCTTGGCAACCCATGCACAAAATCCATTGAAATATCGTCGAACTTCCACTCCTGGATAGGTAAGGTCTTCAAGAAACCTCCGGGCTTTTGTCAATCTGCCTTCACCAAGGCGCACATTTGACACTTCGCCACATAAAGTGACACGTCCTTCTTAAGTCCTGGCCACCAGAACAACTTTTCCATATCACAATACATTTTTGTGCTCCCTGGATGAATCGAGTACTTGGTAGGGGTGTGCACGGTGCGGTTTGGTGCGGTTTTGGCCCAAACCGTAACGACACCGTAAGGGCTCGGTTTTTGCCCGAGCAAAACCGTACCGTACCTAAATTATGCGGTGCGGTTTCGGTTTGGTTCGGTTTTTTGCAGTGCGGTTGCGGTTTTGGTGCGTTTTTTAGCATGTATTTTACATACACTACAGGTAAGCATCAGAACTATGAATGTTGCTTGATAATTTATGAGTTCTTTTATGTTTTGCTGTTTTTCTCTCTTTATTCTATTAAATTACATCATTTTATTACAACAGGTGATTTCATTTTAATAAATTTTGATGCAGTTATTTATCTTTTTTTTGGAGATGTCATACCAACTTATGAACTATATAATATTTTGTGAATATCATGTTTTATAGACAAATATTTTCACGCTAAACTTTGTTGCAAGAGATTCATTCATTCTTATATATCAATATTTCTTATGCAATATTTTGTTTTAATTTGGATTATTAAAGAGACTGTTCTAATTGATATCAAAGTTGTCTGTGTGTGGAAGAGATACAACAACACTCAAACCTTTATCCCACTATAGTGTGGTCGGCTATATAGATCATTTGTCACCATTGTGCCATATCTTGACATATTCCCACTAATGCATACATAATGTTTTTCTTATAGTTTTAAGCCTTTATTCCACTATAGTGTGCGTGGAAGAGATGATTCAGCAAAATATCTCACCTAATTATAATAACTCTGACGGTAATATATCGTATAAATATATAAACTCTTACTTAATATACTTAAATGTGACGTCACATAATTATAAAAAATTAAATACACAAAGTATTCGGTGCGGTTTTTGCGGTTTTCAAAATCCAAAAACCGCACCGCACCGAACCGCGCTTGGTTTGTAAAAGTTTAAAACCGCACCGCCCCTAAACTACACAGTGCGGTTTAAAAATCGGTGCGGTTTTTGCGGTCCGGGTGGTTTTTGCGGTTTACGGTTTTTCATGCTCACCCCTAATACTTGGTATGATGAGCCTCGTACATCAATTCGTCCTGCAGTTTACCCACATTTGGGATGCACAGACGACTGTCCCACCATAACAGTCCATCCTTAACAATAAATTGGGAATTTGACCCATCCAAAGCCTCATCCATGATTTTCTTCATATTGTTATCCAAATCCAGGGTCTGCCGAATCCTATCAGCAAGGTCATACTGCACCACACTCCAGTTAGATTGTGCTTCGACACTCGTCTGCTTGTCAACGCAAGAGATCTCTAATGCCTCCAAATCCCGAATCAAACGCTCGTCATGAACCGACAACCAGTTGGCCTGCGCGGGGGCCCTGCGACTCAACACATCCGCCATTGCATTGTCTTTCCCAGGCACATAATGTATCTTAAATGTGTAGTCACCGAGAAACTCCATCCACCTCCGCTGCCGCATGTTTAGGTCCTTTGGTCCAACAAGTACTTCATGCTCTTGTGATCGGTATAGATATCGACCTTCACACCGTACAGGTAATGCCTCCACAGCTTCAGAGAAAATATCATGGTCGATAACTCTGTAACACCCCCTATCTGTCGCATAGCATATAGCAGTAGGTCCGGCCGGGTCCCGAAGCCATATACTACAGACAGACCGGGTGGTTACTCATGGAAACCATCCAACCAATCATAACGTCCTACACAGAGCATTCTAGCGGAAGCAGATTAATAAGTTGTAATAAAGGACCCAGCACTAAAGCATGAATGTCCACTAATACCAAAATAGGAATGTTATACATACACCAATACAAGTCTTAAGGCCTTACAAAATGGTTCACTTGATATTACATGATTTACAAACCACGGCACGCAGGCCGGTCATACATGAATAAAAACAGTAAACACTCTAAGTAGGCCTTCGAGGGCCGGCTTCGCAATTTGGGCTTTAGCCCGCTATTGACCGCTTGGTCCAGCAGCACCTGCAAGCAACAAACCACCGCACGGTGGCAAAACAAGGCAACGGTCAGCAATGCTGACCAAATTATAACGATCCCGCCCCCAAATTGTGGCGGCGATGCTGCTTTCCTGCAGTTTCATTAGCATAAGCGTGCAGTATAACAATATTCATTTCATCATAGGCGTAGGCTCATACGGCCACACACCTCGTGCACTCAGGGCACATTCTCGGTGAACACAGTCTAAGTCTGCTGACTCACCACCGTCCCTATGGACGACCAATCAATGAGCAGTTTGTCTTCCCGGCATGGGTCACGGTAATTAAAACCATAAACCGCCGAAGACCCTCATCTATGCCAATGGCTCTAATCCGAACGACATAGAACGGGTACGGTTCCATCTAACCCGTGCTCACAACGCAACAGTAATTTAAACCATATGCACCCACAACGGTAATTTAAACCATATGTGGAGGTCAAACTTCTCCCGAGTCCCGTTTCCATCAAAATTCATATAACTCGGTTATGTTCAAGTTGGCTCTCAGGCCACCAAGTCGGCAAGATCACGCATCCGCCCAATTTTCCTGGTGCACCTTTGGGTTAATCCCCAAGGCTCCCTATTGCAATCTACCGTGTAGAAAACCCGAAAAACAATCAATAGCACGGAGTCTTCTCCGGCATTATGCAATGCAACATCACCGATCCAGATCGCCATGTCCGGATAGGCTTCACACATCATGCCTATGTCCGTTCTTACTTATGGACTCTAAACAACGGGGACTTCACATATCTACCCGAAGGAACGCCTCCAACTCACCGCAAACTCGCGAGAGCGGGATTCCTATGCAAAGAAGGAGCTACACATGCTCAAGAAGAGGATCGTTACACTTGCGTTCTTCTTTGGCGCCACGGAAAAGCAAGCGGATGAAAAGCACCGCACTAGCTTTGCCTCCGTGGATCCGGAGTCGACTCACGATTTGGAGCTTCGAAGCTCCTCCAATGGCCGGATCTAGCTTCTTCCTTTCTTGGCTCTCCTCTCTCTCTAAGCTTTAGAAAGATAACCACTCATGAAAAGTGAGGCTTTCTAAGGCCCAATCCCGGGTATATCCCATCAGGAAGAACCCTCAGCCGTTGGATCACCAATTAAAGAAACGAACGACTTTGATTTGGGACTGAAATGTCCAATCTGGACCGAACACGGCCTGGCACACGACCGTGTCCAGGGTCGTATGCCCATTCGCCGTCAAAATCGACTCGTTCGGAACAACACACGTGCATCGAACACGCCCGTGTTCGACCTGACACGCCTGTGTTCCACCTGACACGGCCGTGTGGTCGGCCGTGTACCCACATCGATTTATCCCGAAAACAACCCGAGCACTGCACGGGTTCTAGGACACGCCCGTGTCCTTGCCAGTGTCTACCTCAACACGCCTGGGCTCCAGGCCGTGTACACGGTCTCGACACTCGACACTTCGTCGAGCGAAGATCGTCGACCTGACGACACGGCCTTGGACACGTCTGTCACAACCCGCATTTTCTCCGTAATTTAAGAAGTATCAGAGTAGAAGAAAATGCGCGTTGTGATGCCACGTCGGACATGGGACAACTGTCGACGCTCAGGCAACCACTAACTGCTAAGACTGAGAAAGTTCAAAACTTTAATGACGTGAAAACCAATTATATTTTTGAGGCCGTATCCCTCGGCTTCGTGGATCAACTAGTCCACCCTTCAAAATTATACTTATACGTAGCGGAAAATACTTTATTCATTCCTTTAACATCCTAAGAGAATGCTTATGCGTCCCCAGGGGACGCCTAAGGCTATGTAAAACCCTAGATTTAATTTATATATTATATGTAAGAAATACCCTTTTTACGTGGTCTGCAAATAGTGATTTAGCTTTTTAGAAAGGAGAACATGATGACTATATTTTTGATATAATAATTATTTTCTTTTATAAATTTTAAAATAACTAGCAACCTAACACAAATCATCCCAGAACAAGTTGAATAAACTCCAAAACAGGAAATCTAGCAGTATAAGCAAAGTACAAAGCATCTAAAAAGAGAAACCACCAGTGGGCGCCAACAACTGACACGAACCCACTGGTGAGTAGGTAAATCTGTACTACAAGTCTAAAGAAACTACCTCCCAGGAGTGAGGAAAAGTAACTCAGCAGCAGCTACAACACTAGCAAACTACAGAAGAACCCTAGCCGCTCAGTCGGCTATAAACCTGAACCTGAGGCATTCAAAGAAGAGAACGCCTCAGCAAAGCAATATATAAATATGGAAATGGAACAATAGCATAAGAATGAAGTGAAACAGGTAAGAGCTAAGTAAACGAGTGCAGGAAAAATACTCGTCATGAGTGAGTAAAAAGGGGGTGCACCAAGTGCACGGGTGAGGTCAAGCCTCTCACATTTCTGCAGGAAGGATTAGTAAAATAACAAATAAATTCAAGTATAAAGCTAGAGCAGGAAGAGCCACCTAGTACTGGAGATGGACAAAAACGGTAATAAGGGCCTAGACTGGTGGCAACGGTCCAACCACGTCTCACAGGCCTAAACATCTCAAGGTGCTGTGGTGGTGGCATCGGTCCAACTCAACCAAACAGCTCACATTGTCTTAATAAGACAAGAAGTAAAACACGGGTGGCGGCATCGGTCCGACCCACCTCAAAATCACATCCTACTCCAGCACTACGTGACTCGGGGAAAGCCCTCACTAGTGGTTCCATGAACCACCAAGAAGTCACCACAACCATATCCCAACTAGAGCAATCCACCTAAGGACCTTATATACATACTAAGGGACTAAACATCGAGTTCGTCCAAGCAAGTGGTTGACACAAATAAATTAAAAGTGACATGATACAGAACTTGCGCAAGTAACTTGATACTAAATGCCTGCCAATAACGTGATATTAAATATAACAAGCAGCTTGACCTCCGACTAAACCTATACATCTAGCTTGGGACAACACCCTTAATTTAACTTACTACAACCAAAATGTTTAGCTTGATACAACCCATAAGCAACTAGTTTAGGTGGTTCGATACCTACATTAGCAAGGGGCTTAACACGAATGCAAACAAGAGAATTGACACCAAAAAGATAATGACAAGAGTTTTGGCCGATTTTGATACAAATCCAATTTCTTTCTTTTAGAGACCATGGGGCAACTACAATAAAACTCTTGAATTTAATTATAACAAAACACATTAATGGTTCACACCGAAGGAAATCACAACGAACCACATAACTCATGGATGAACAAGCTTATAACAAGGGCACCCGGGTTATACCCTACCGGGGCAAGATCCCCAGCAAAAGAAAAAAAAATAACCTTGAAACCCTCCTACTCAAGGAACGAAATCAGCAAAAAAAAAACTAAAATAAAAAGGGGAGGTTAAGAGGCTTTGAACCATGTCTTCATGCGTATAATCAAGTAACAAGGAAAACACAAAAAAAATTTCATGAATCAAGCAAGCGGGACAAGGCATGGAATTACTTTGGCAAGGGTATACTTGCCTTGATCTTAGGAGAAATTTCGGACAGCAACCACCTAAGAAATCCTGGAAATTGAAAGAGCAATAGAGGAAAAAAATCTGAGCACTAAAGGCAAGGAAACCGCAGCCCTAGGCTTGGAGAAAAGGATGGTGAACTCTCAAAATAGCTACCTTGGAATGGAGATCTTGACTGGAGGAGTCCGGATCCGGCCTCGAACTGGAGATCCGGGCTGAAAATGGCGGCGAACGAGCGGCCGGAGCGCTGCGGGGCACTTCCGCTGGTTTCCTTCTTCCGCTCGGGTTCCAGGCAGCCGACGGGTTGGGGGGAAAAAGGAATTTCTAACCTAATCGGATTACATATGTATATATATATACTTATTATTTACATACATATATTTATATATTTGCACACCAACACTCATACATATATATTTATACATACACATAAATACACATATATATATATATATATATTTATACATACACATAAATACACACATATATATATATTTATACATACACATAAATACACATATATATATATATATATATTTATACATACACATAAATACACATATATATATATATTTATACATACACATTAACACATGATCGCAGGCACGCACACGTAATTTATTAAAATCTTGCATGTCTATAACACGCGCTATGCCCTAAATGCGCAAACACGAAAAAATACGCTTGCACAAATGACGACTCGCTAACTAGCGACCGTCGAAAAGGCGCGGAAACTAACGCTCTCGGATTCCGAACAAATCCGCAACGTAGCTAAACACTCGGGCTACGAAAACATCGGCGAAGTCGGACACAACCTCCGACGACCACACACTTGGGCAAACCTCGCCCGGAGCCAAAGTACAGGGATTCCCTAAGAGGCTCAGCCGGGCCTCCAAAACAGACACCGGCTAGCTGGGGAAACCATACAACAGGCTATAACCTCTAAGAACACCTAACGAGGTACTCTAACAACGGCACGAGCCAGGAATGCGCCAACGTAACGCCAAACGAGGACTTAAATAATTGCCGAAAAAATTCGGGGGCGTTACAGTCACTCCCCCTAAAAGAAAGTTTCGTCCCGAAACTTTACGTACACTACTACTACTAAAGAGGAAAGTAACAATATAAAAGTTACTAGAAATAAAACATACCCAACAAATCAGGAGAACAGGCGAGGGTAAGCCTCCCTCATAGCCGACTCTAGCTCCCAAGTCGCACTTTCCAAATCTTGATTCTTCCAAAGAACCTTCACCATCGGAATAGACTTTGATCGCAGCACCCGGTCCTGAGTATCCAAGATGCGGACCGGCACCTCAACATACGAGAGGTTGGGCTCCAACTGGGGCACGGCATCCAAGACTTGCCCACTGCTCCGCACACACTTTCGCAGCTGGCTCACGTGAAAGACATTATGCACGCCTGGGAAGTTGGCGGGTAGATCCAACCTATATGCTGCCACACCAATACGCTCCAAAATTCTGAATGGGCCCACATACCTCGGATCCAGCTTACGGTTCTTGTCGAACCTCTTCACTCCAACCATCGGAGACACCTTCAAGAAAACCAAATCCTCTATCGAAAATTCCAAATCAGACCTACGCCGGTTGGCGTTTTTCTCATATCTCTCCTGAGCTAACCGAAGCTTTTCCCGAATGAGCTTCACAGCAACCTCCATTTCCTCTAGAGCATCAGGACCCAACAACGGCCTCTCACCGGCCTCAGTCCAAAACAACGGAGTTCTGCAGCGCCTCCCATACAATGCCTCGAAGGGAGCCATTTGCAAGCTCTCTTGGTAACTGTTATTGTAGGCAAACTCCATGAGCCGCAAACGCTCATCCCACGCTCCACCGTGATCTAGAATGTAGCACCTGATCATATCATCCACAATCCGGTTCACCCGCTCGGTCTGCCCATTTGTCTGAGGGTGGTAAGCGGTAGAATATCTCAAGTCTGTGCCCAAACCCTCCTGCAAACTCTTCCAGAAACGGGAAGTAAATCTGGAGTCTCGGTCTGAAATGATGCTCACGGGAACTCCATGCAACCGGATGACCTCACTCAAATATAGCTCTGCTATCTTCTTCATCGGGTAGTCGATCTTATAAGGTACGAAGTGCGCACACTTCGTCAATCATTCCACGATCACCCAAACTGAGTCAAATCCTCTTGGAGATCTTGGTAAGCCCGTTATGAAGTCCATAGAGATACTTTCCCACTTCCAAGTCGGGATTTCCAAAGGAGTCAGCTTTCCACCAGGCCTCCCATGATCGGCCTTCACCCGCTTGCAAGTGTAACATTCAGATACATACCGAGCTATATCCCCTTTCATACCATGCCACCAGGCGATCTGCTTCAAATCATGATACATCTTCGTGGATCTTGGGTGGTAGGCAACACTAGATCCATGAGCCTCTTTGCATACCATGCTCCTGATGTCTCCAACCGCAGGGATGCAAAACCTGCCGCGGTACTTCAAGGTACCCGAATCGTCGATGGAGAAATCCGGCAACTCCCCTCTCTCAGCCCTGAGGTACAGGTGTAACAAATCTGGATCATCCTTCTGGTGCAACCTGGTGAGCGAAATCCAAGATGGCTCTGCCACTACCAAACTGCTTTGCAAATCACAGCAT
Organism: Platanthera guangdongensis; assembly: GCA_039583875.1. Taxonomy (NCBI): domain Eukaryota; kingdom Viridiplantae; phylum Streptophyta; class Magnoliopsida; order Asparagales; family Orchidaceae; genus Platanthera; species Platanthera guangdongensis. The sequence continues at coordinate 149,478,002 of CM077147.1, read as the reverse complement.
CCCACAGAGATGTCCATCAACAGGAACTCTTCTACTAAACGGTCCTCCGTGAGGTTGAAGATCTTCCCTGTCTTGCGGCTCAGGGCGTCGGCCACCACATTGTCCTTGCCTGGATGGTACTGGATCTCCACGTCATAATCGGACACGAACTCTAGCCACCGTCGCTGGCGCAGATTCAGCTCCTTCTGAGTAAACACATACTTAAGACTCTTATGATCTTTGAAAATCTTGCACTGGGCCCCATAGAGTAGATGCCTCCACAGCTTCAACGCAAAAATCACCGCCGCAAACTCGAGGTCATGCGTAGGATAATTCCGCTCGTGAGTCTTCAACTGCCGTGACTCATACGCGATCACCTTCCCCTCTTGCATCAACATGCCTCCGAGCCCAACATGCGAGGAATCCACATAAACATCATAGTCCTTGCCCTCTGTAGGCAATGTCAAAACAGGAGCAGTGCACAATCTCCTCTTTAGTTCCAGAAAGGCCTCCTCGCACTGCTCGCTCCAGATGAACGCTGCATGCTTCTGCGTCAGCTTAGTTAAGGGCGCTGCCAAGGTAGAAAAGCCCTCAACAAAGCTTCTATAATAGCCGGCTAACCCCAAGAAGCTCCTAATCTCCTTGGGTGTGCTCGGCCTATGCCAATCCATCACTGCAGAAATCTTCACCGGGTCCACTGAAATGCCATCCTTGTTCACCACATGACCCAGGAAGGATACCTGAGGCAACCAGAACTCACATTTGCTCAACTTGGCGTACAACTGATGATCTCTCAAGGCAGATAACACCAACCGCAAGTGATGATCATGCTCCGCAGCATTCCGTGAGTAAATCAGAACGTCGTCTATGAATACGACCACAAACTTGTCCAGAAAATCCTTGAACACTCGGTTCATCATGTCCATGAATGCTGATGGGGCGTTGGTCAACCCAAAAGACATAACTAGGAATTCGAAATGTCCATGCCTCGATTGAAAAGCCGTCCGCGGAATATCCGACTCCCGGATCCTGAGCTGATGATATCCTGATCGAAGGTCAATCTTGGAGAACACAGAGCTACCACGCAACTGATCGAATAAGTCGTCGATTCTGGGCAGGGGGTACCTGTTCTTGATGGTGACTTTGTTCAACTCCCTATAGTCGATGCAAAGGCGCATCGAACCATCTTTCTTCTTCACAAAAAGAACGGGTGCACCCCAGGGCGACGAGCTCTGCCTTATGAAACCCTTCTCCAATAACTCATCAAGCTGGGTACGCAGCTCTTCCAGCTCTCGCGGGGCCATCCGGTACGGTGCCTTAGCAATAGGACGCGTACCCGACTCCAAATCAATCACGAACTCGACATCTCTGGCAGGGGGAAGACCGGGAAGGTCGCTAGGAAACACATCCGAAAACTCACGGACAACAGGAATCTCATCCAACAGCGGCACACTACTAACAGTTTCCAGCATCGAGACTAAGCAAGCAAAAAAATCAGAAATGAATAGCCTCTGAGCACATACCGCAGAAATCGCCGGAGAGGCCTGGCGCGGATCGCCATAAATACTCCCAGGCTGACCGACGTCCTTCTTGAAATCCAAGCGCTTACCCCTGCACTGGATCACTGCATCGTATCTGGACAACCAATCCATACCCAGGATGACGTCGAAATCTTCCAAGTCTATAACCTTCAGATCCGCCTTGGCTGGGAAATCCCCCAACATAATAGGACAATCCAGAATGCCCTGATCTGATATCACGGAATCACCCGAGGGGAATTTGACGCAAAAGGCATCACCGACACGATCAAGAACCAGCTGGCACCGCTCTACAAAGACCCTAGCCACAAATGAGTGGGTAGCACCTGAGTCAAAGAGAACGCGCGCCCAGCAGTTCTTTACCTTAAAACTCCCTATATAAATATCAACGGGGAAAATGCACAGTCAATAAAGAAAACAAAAGCCAGACTAATATGCAAAAGAAGTAAAAGACTAGCGAGAAGGTTTACCTGAAATGACTTGCGTCGAAGTTTGAGCCTCCGCTGAAGATATCACGTTCAGCTTCCCTTTGCCTCTATCCATCGACTGAGGCGGTGGCAACGCCTGAAGAGGAACTGGTCGGTGCACAGTCTGGAGCTGCGAGCATCGGGCCTTGGTATGACCTTTCTGTCCGCACTGATAGCAGACCTTGTCCTTCAACCAGCAACGGGCAACATCATGCCCCTCTTTCTTGCACAAAGTACACACCGCATTCTGCCTGGGAGCATCATGTATAGCATGCACATGCACCTTCTGCGCCGCAACCCTCTTGAAATATCTCTCAGCAGAATGGCCCGACCGGCCGCAAAAACTACAAACCTCTTTGCTCCTCTTCCCCGAAGGAGCACCTGGCACTTGGGGACTCTTCGCTTCAGCATCTTTCCTCTTCTCATTCCTCACCTGCTGTCCTCTATGCTTCGTGTTTTCAATGGCCTCTACCTTCAAAGCGGCCTCCACTTCCCCAGCATAACTCACTGCTCCATGAGCCACCGCTAGCTATTGTACTTCGCTCCGCAGGCCACCGAGGAAACGCTTTGCTCTATCCTCCTCTGAGCTCACCAAACTAGGGCAAAGCGACTGAGTTTGCTGAACTCAATCTCATACTCGCTGACTGAGAGCTGCCTCTGCTTCAGGTGTAAGAAATCATTCATCAGCCTATCTCGCTCCACTGACGGTAGGAATTTCCGCATCAAGATCTCCTTGAAGGAAGCCCAAGTGCTTCCTCCTACCATTCCCTCCTTCTCCCTCATCCACCAGCTCTTCGCTAACCCCTTCAGCTGATAGTCGGCCAGCATCACCTTCTGATCATCAGACACTCCTGAGTAGTGAAACATCTCTTCTATGGTAATCAGCCAGTCATCCAATATCATGAAGTCCGCCTTACCATCGTAGGTAGGGGGACACAGTCGCTGGAACTGAGTGATGAAAGCCATCTCCGGGGGCACCACCACTGGAGGCACCAAAGGGGCTGGGGGTGCAGGAGGTGCGGGAACATCTAAACCCGCAGCAGGGTCCTGCGCTCTCGGGGCTAGCCCTGCTACCACAGACAACAGGGACTGGATCTGAGACTGAACGTCCACCATCTGCCTCGATAGAGCCTCATTGCTCTGCCTCAGACTTTCCATAACTGTACCGCTTTGAGTACCAGAAGACGCACCCTCAGATTGGGGAGTCGATCTCGCCACTCTACGCTTAGGCGCCATCCTAAAAAGATCAACAAACAACATCAGAACCTAGTTCAACTACTAGGACAAAACAACAGGTACAGACAAACCTACATAAGTACTTGCTTTCACTGCCAACTTGCTCTGGGGTTTTTTTTTATATATGTATATATATATTTATACAGGGGAAATAATGTCATGCTTAACCTAAGATGGTTCACCACCATCACACTAACTCTTGTGCCTAAGTCGAGCATGCATGAATTTATAATCTCTTTTTGACTCAAAACCATGTGTGTACATATGTCATCCTGCAAGTCTTTAGCTTGGCACGTTGTGCTAATGCAATGTTATGCTATGCATGATTGTGCTATGCATTCTAAAAAGGCCCTAATGCATGTTATGAGCGGCGTACACATGAAAATGTTATGCATCCCATATTACATAACATTTATATGCAACGAAAAAGAAAACGTGCTAGTCGCATTCATGTGGTGAGGTTATGCATCTCATACTACATAACCCTCACATGTTGCCTCCTATGGTGGATCCATATACGAACACATATTATGCATCCCATACTATATAATATGCCCCGTATACTTCATGTTATGCTATGAGTGTAGTGTTCGTGCTTCAGCCAAGACGTGCCGATGACATATCGGTGTGTGTATGACATGATGCTAGACTTCTAATACCTAAAAGGAAAGGTTGCCCGACAAATTGTCAAGCAACCTCCCTCTGATACCAACTGTCACAACCCGCATTTTCTCCGTAATTTAAGAAGTATCAGAGTAGAAGAAAACGCGCGTTGTGATGCCACGTCGGACAGGGGACAACTGTCGACGCTCAGGCAACCACTAACTGCTAAGACTGAGAAAGTTCAAAACTTTAATGACGTGAAAACCAATTATATTTTTGAGGCCGTATCCCTCGGCTTCGTGGATCAACTAGTCCACCCTTCAAAATTATACTTATACGTAGCGGAAAATACTTTATTCATTCCTTTAACATCCTAAGAGAATGCTTATGCGTCCCCAGGGGACGCCTAAGGCTATGCAAAACCCTAGATTTAATTTATATATTATATGTAAGAAATACCCTTTTTACGTGGTCTGAAAATAGTGATTTAGCTTTTTAGAAAGGAGAACATGATGACTATATTTTTGATATAATAATTATTTTCTTTTATAAATTTTAAAGTAACTAGCAACCTAACATAAATCATCCCAGAACAAGTTGAATAAACTCCAAAACAGGAAATCTAGCAGTATAAGCAAAGTACAAAGCATCTAAAAAGAGAAACCACCAGTGGGCGCCAACAACTGACACGAACCCACTGGTGAGTAGGTAAATCTGTACTACAAGTCTAAAGAAACTACCTCCCAGGAGTGAGGAAAAGTAACTCAGCAGCAGCTACAACACTAGCAAACTCCAGAAGAACCCTAGCCGCTCAGTCGGCTATAAACCTGAACCTGAGGCATTCAAAGAAGAGAACGCCTCAGCAAAGCAATATATAAATATGGAAATGGAACAATAGCATAAGAATGAAGTGAAACAGGTAAGAGCTAAGTAAACGAGTGCAGGAAAAATACTCGCCATGAGTGAGTAAAAAGGGGGTGCACCAAGTGCACGGGTGAGGTCAAGCCTCTCATATTTCTGCAGGAAGGATTAGTAAAATAACAAATAAATTCAAGTATAAAGCTAGAGCAGGAAGAGCCACCTAGTACTGGAGATGGACAAAAACGGTAATAAGGGCCTAGACTGGTGGCAACGGTCCAACCACGTCTCACAGGCCTAAACATCTCAAGGTGCTGTGGTGGTGGCATCGGTCCAACTCAACCAAACAGCTCACATTGTCTTAATAAGACAAGAAGTAAAACACGGGTGGCGGCATCGGTCCGACCCACCTCAAAATCACATCCTACTCCAGCACTACGTGACTCGGGGAAAGCCCTCACTAGTGGTTCCATGAACCACCAAGAAGTCACCACAACCATATCCCAACTAGAGCAATCCACCTAAGGACCTTATATACATACCAAGGGACTAAACATCGAGTTCGTCCAAGCAAGTGGTTGACACAAATAAATTAAAAGTGACATGATACAGAACTTGCGCAAGTAACTTGATACTAAATGCCTGCCAATAACGTGATATTAAATATAACAAGCAGCTTGACCTCCGACTAAACCTATACATCTAGCTTGGGACAACACCCTTAATTTAACTTACTACAACCAAAATGTTTAGCTTGATACAACCCATAAGCAACTAGTTTAGGTGGTTCGATACCTACATTAGCAAGGGGCTTAACACGAATGCAAACAAGAGAATTGACACCAAAAAGATAATGACAAGAGTTTTGGGCGATTTTGATACAAATCCAATTTCTTTCTTTTAGAGACCATGGGGCAACTACAATAAAACTCTTGAATTTAATTATAACAAAACACATTAATGGTTCACACCCAAGGAAATCACAACCAACCACATAACTCATGGATGAACAAGCTTATAACAAGGGCACCCGGGTTATACCCTACCGGGGCAAGATCCCTAGCAAAAGAAAAAAAAATAACCTTGAAACCCTCCTACTCAAGGAACGAAATCAGCAAAAAAAAAAACTAAAATAAAAAGGGGAGGTTAAGAGGCTTTGAACCATGTCTTCATGCGTATAATCAAGTAACAAGGAAAACACAAAAAAAATTTCATGAATCAAGCAAGAGGGACAAGGCATGGAATTACTTTGGCAAGGGTATACTTGCCTTGATCTTAGGAGAAATTTCGAACAGCAACCACCAAAGAAATCCTGGAAATTGAAAGAGCAATAGAGGAAAAAAAATCTGAGCACTAAAGGCAAGGAAACCGCAGCCCTAGGCTTGGAGAAAAGGATGGTGAACTCTCAAAATAGCTACCTTGGAATGAAGATCTTGACTGGAGGAGTCCGGATCCGGCCTCGAACTGGAGATCCGGGATGAAAATGGCGGCGAACGAGCGGCCGGAGCGCTGCGGGGCACTTCCGCTGGTTTCCTTCTTCCGCTCGGGTTCCAGGCAGCCGACGGGTTGGGGGGAAAAGGAATTTCTAACCTAATCGGATTACATATGTATATATATATATATACTTATTATTTACATACATATATTTATATATTTGCACACCAACACTCATACATATATATTTATACATACACATAAATACACATATATATATATATATTTATACATACACATAAATGCACATATATATATATTTATACATACACATAAATACACATATATATATATATCTTTATACATACACATAAATACACATATATATATATATTTATACATACACATTAACACATGATCGCAGGCACGTACACGTAATTTATTAAAATCTTGCATGTCTATAACACGCGTTATGCCCTAAATGCGCAAACACGAAAAAATACGCTCGAACAAATGACGACTCGCTTACTAGCGACCGTCGAAAAGGCGCGGAAACTAACGCTCTCGGATTCCGAACAAATCCGCACCGTAGCTAAACACTCGGGCTACGAAAACATCGGCGGAGTCGGACACAACCTCCGACGACCACACACTTGGGCAAACCTCGCCCGGAGCCAAAGTACAGGGATTCCCTAAGAGGCTCAGCCGGGCCTCCAAAACAGACACCGGCTAGCTGGGGAAACCATACAACATGCTATAACCTCTAAGAACACCTAACGAGGTACTCTAACAACGGCACGAGCCGGGAATGCGCCAACGTAACGCCAAACGAGAACTTAAATAATTGCCGAAAAAATTCGGGGGCGTTACAGTTTTTATTGTAAGGCCCCTAGCCGATCCAACGTGACAGCGTCACGGCTCCGCTCTAGGCGACCCTACCGGGCTGCAGCCCAAGCACCCCAACCCCTCTCCATCCACCGGCGGGTTGTTGGTGGCCACAGCCTCCCTTTCATGAGGTAAACTCGATAGTCAAGCCCGCACTACGGGGACTTCCCAGGAGGTCACCCATCCAAGTACTACTCCAGCCCGAGCACGCTTAACTATGGAGTTCTTTCAACTCTCATCACCAATTGAGCTGCAGCTCAATTGGTGATGAGAGTTGAAAGAACTCCATAGTTAAGCGTGCTCGGGCTGGAGTAGTACTTGGATGGGTGACCTCCTGGGAAGTCCCCGTAGTGCGGGCTTGACTATCGAGTTTACCTCATGAAAGGGAGGCTGTGGCCACCAACAACCCGCCTGTGGATGGAGAGGGGTTGGGGTGCTTGGGCTGCAGCCCGGTAGAGTCGCCTAGAGCGGAGCCGTGACGCTGTCACGTTGGATCGGCTAGGGGCCTTACAATAAAAGTGCACTTTTTATGTAACGGCCCAGCCTAGGACTCAGAGGCTGCCGTACCCCACATGGGCCGAACAGCTTGGACCACCCGTGACAACGTTACAGGGCTGCAGCCCAATACACCCCAACGCCTCTCCCGCCTGTTTTTCAGCAAGGTGCGTTGTTGGCGCTAGGTATCGAACCCGCAACCCTTGATAACACTCTCTTCCAACCGAGCTCATCACCAACTGAGCTGCAGCTCAGTTGGTGATGAGCTCGGTTGGAAGAGAGTGTTATCAAGGGTTGCGGGTTCGATACCTAGCGCCAACAATACACCTTGCTGAAAAACAGGCGGGAGAGGCGTTGGGGTGTATTGGGCTGCAGCCCTGTAACGTTGTCACGGGTGGTCCAAGCTGTTCAGCCCATGTGGGGTACGACAGCCTCTGAGTCCTAGGCTGGGCCGTTACAACGTCCGTGTCCTAGGTCGTGTGCCTTGTCTCGACACATCATCGAGCAAAATTTGTCGACTCCCTGGGACGAGTGTCGACACGGGTCGACACGCCCGGCGACACGCCCGTGTCGCAGGCCGTGTGCCATGTCTCGACACTTCGTCGAGCGCAGAGTGTCGACTTCGCGGGCTGAGTGTCGACACGGGTCGACACGCCCTGCAACACGCCCTGCGACACGCCCGTATCGCCGGCCGTGTGCCTAGTCTCGACACAATGTCGAGAGCAAAATGTCGACTTTGCCGGCTGAGTGTCGACACAAGCTCGACATGCCCTGGGACACGACCGTGTCCCAAGCCGTGTGCCTTCTGCCAGAACCCAAAACTGGCCCAAAACGTCCCCCGTCGCTCTTTTGAGTTTCGGGGCGCTACAACTCTCCACCTCTTAAAAGAATTTCGTCCACGAAATTATATAAAGGAAAGACATGTACAAAACCAAAATTTGTACCTGAGCGGAACAACTCCGGATACTCGTCAAGCATAGTCTGCTCTCGCTCCCAAGAGAGCTCCTCACGACCGCAATTGTCCCATCGAACTTTGACCATCCTGATCTCTTTATTGCGTAGCCGCTTGACCTCTGATTCCTCAATCCGCATGGGCTTGACCTTTGTCGTCAACCCACTATCCACCGGCACTTGATCAACTGCGATCACTTGTGTAGGATCTTGCACTGCCTTCCGAAGCACCGAAATATGGAATACATCATGTAAACCACTAAGCTCCACTAAAAGCTTCAACTGATAGGCTGCTTCACCAACTCGCTCCAGAACCTCAAACGGCCCAAGGTACCTCGGTCTTAGCTTTTTCAATCGTCGCACCCGCGACACACCCTTGAACGGCTTGATCTTTAAGCACACATAGTCGCCCACAGCGAACTCCACATTCCTATGCTTGGCATTATAGTACTTCGCTTGTCGGTCCAGAGCGATAAGCAACCTCTCCCGAATGGTTCTCACCAAAGAAGTAGCATCGTCCACTTCCAATCGCTTATACAACTTTGACTCACCCGTTTCTATCCAAGACAACGACGTGCGACATTTTCTACCATATAGTGCTTCGAAGGGCGCCGTTTGAATACTCGCTTGGTAGTTGTTGTTGTATGCGAACTCCACCAAATAAAGGTGGTCTTCTCATTGCTTCCCAAAATCCAAGACACACATGCGAAGCATGTCTTCCATAGTTCTATTGACCCTCTCGGTCTGCCCATCCGTTTACAGATGGAAGGCTGTGCTGAATTTCAACTTTGTCCCCAACATTTGTTGCACTAGCCTCCAATCATTGGACGTGAACCGCCCATCGCGGTCACTCACGATGCTGCGGGGCACGCCATGAAGTCGTACTATGTTATCCACATAAAGTTTTGCCAACTTCTCCACCGGATCATCCTTCCTATGCGGAATAAAATACGACACCTTCGTTAGCCGATCAACAACCACCCAATGGCATCATTACCCTTTTGCGACCTTGGCAAACCATGCACAAAGTCCATAGAGATGTCGTCGAATTTCCACTCCGGAATAGGCAAGGACTTAAGAAATCCTCCCGGCTTTTGGCACTCCGCCTTCACCAAGGCGCAAGTTTGGCACTTTGCTACGTAGAGCACCACATCCTTCTTCAAACCGGCCACCAAAACAGTTTCTTCACATCGCGGTACATCTTCGTGCTCCCTGGGTGAATTGAGTACTTAGTATGGTGTGCCTCGTACAATAATTCCACCCGCAAATTACCCACACATGGGATGCACAGACAACCATCTTTCCAAAGCAATCCGTCCTCCACATCGAATTGGGAATTTGACCCATCCAGAGCCTCTACCATGAACTGCTTCATATGGACATCCATATCCAAAGACTGCTGAATCCGATCAGCCAGGTCATATTGGACTTCAGTTCAATTCAGAACTGCTTCAACACTTGATTGTCTATCCACACAAACAATCTCCAACGCCTCCAACTCCCGCACCAACCGCTCATCATGCACCGATAGCCAATTGGCTTGAGCTGGGGCTCGGCGACTCAACGCGTCCGCAACCGCATTCCATTTACCAGGCACGTAGTGGATCTTGAATGTATAGTCTCCCAAGAACTCCATCCATCTACGCTGCCGCATATTCAGATCCTTCTGATCGATCAGATATTTCAGGCTCTTGTGATCGGTGTAGATATCAATCTTCACACCGTACAAATAGTGTCTCCACAGCTTTAAGGCAAAAATCACGGTCGCTAACTCCAAGTCATGGACCGGATAGTTCCTTTCATGCACTTTTAGCTGTCTCGAGCCATAAGCTATTACACTTCCGTGTTGCAGTAGCACGCAACCCAAACCGCTGCCCGAAGCATCACTATAAATCTCATAGCCTTCGGTTCCATATGGCGAACTCAGCACAGGCGCTGTGGTCAACTGACACTTCAACTCCTCAAAAGCTCGCGCGCACTCCGGTGTCCAAACGAACTTCTGCTCCTTCCTCGTCAAAGTAGTGAGAGGTAACGCTATCCGCGAGAAGTTCTCTACGAAGTGCCTATAATAGCCGGAAAGCCCCAAAAAGCTCCGGACTTCCGCTATTGTAGCAAGCTCAGGCCACTCCCGTATCGCAACAATCTTCACCGGATCCACAGCAATACCCTCTCCACTCACTATATGACCGAGGAACGCCACTGAGGATAACCAAAACTCGCACTTCGAGAACTTGGCATACAGTTGATTCCTCCTTAGCGTCTCCAAAACTAAATGAAGATGCTTGAAGTGATCTTCCTCACTTTGCAAGTACACCAAAATATCATCGATGAAGACGATCACAAAATGATCTAAGTACTCTGTGAAAGTCCTGTTCATCAAATCCATGAACACTGACGGTGCATTAGTCAGCCCAAACAGCATGACCGTAAACTCATAATGCCCGTATCTCGTACTAAACGTTGTCTTCGGAATATCACTCTCCCTTATTCGCAGCTGATAGTACCCAGCCTTGAGATCCAACTTTGAGTACACCGTCGACCCGACTAACTGATCAAAAAGATCATCAATCCGGGGGATCGGGTACTAGTTCTTCTCCGTCAACTTGTTGAGCTCCCGATAATCAATACATAGCCTCAAGGTTCCATTCTTCTTCTTAACAAAGAGAACCGGCACGCTCCAAGGTGAAGAACTCGGGCGCACATACCCTTGCTCCAACAACTCTTGCAGTTGAACTTTCAGCTCCGCCATTTCCTTAGGCGCTAGCCGATATGGAGATCGTGACACAGGCTTTGCACCTGGAACTAGCTCAATCATGAAATCTATCTCCCGCTGAGGCGGGGCTCCAGGAAGATCTGCGGGAAACACATCAGGGTATTCCGATACCACTGAAATACAATCCAACGCGGGCTTCGGGTTTGCAACCTCCACTAGTGTAAAGAACAGTTCTGCACCGACATGAACCGCCTTCACCACCTGAAGAGCAGACATCAACGTCTTGATCGACCCCTTAAGCCCGTAAAAGTCATTTCACGACTTACTCCCAGCTTGACTTCCTTGCTACCGCAATCAATATAGGCTTGCTGCTCCGAGAGCCAGTCCATGCCAAATATAACGTCGAACTCCACCAACGGAAGTAATGATGCCTACAGATCAAACTCCTGATTCCCAATACGAATCTTAACATCGCAGATCCTATCCGCGTGCATCGAACACACATTGGGCAACAACACATCCAACTTATCCTTCGCCATCAAAGAAGGGACTCCGATGCGTGATATAAATCCCTCGGATAAGAAGGAGTGTGAAGCTCCCGTATCGAAGAGTGCTCTTGCCAGATTTTCACAAATCAAAACAAATCCTAAAGAAGCAGTGGTAATGTAACATGTGCATAACAAGTATTTAAAGAAATTGACTTGCTATAAATTAAACTGTACCTGTCACCACATCAGCCTATTTGATGGCCTCCTGTTGGCCAAGATTATACACCCTTGGTTGGGCCGGAGCATATTGGGACGCGGTTGACTCCACCACCTTGCCCTTCTCTTCATAAGTCGCTCCCGGCTTTCTCTCGTACTTAGGACGCCCGCTCCAACAATCGCGGGCAAAGTGCCCCGTCTTTCCACAAGTAAAACATGCCCCCGGGGTCCGACTCGTAGTCGCCCTAGAAGCACCAGAAGGAGCTGGACCCGAAGTCTTATGCTTCTTGAAGAATCTTTGATAGCCAGACTTTGAAGTAGTCGGCACTTTGAACCCAAATTTCTTCTCACCAACGTTCTTCTTCGCTTGAACATTCTTCATGTCCTTCTCTAAGGACCGGGCCGTGTTGACCAAGGTTAAGAAACCCTGCGTCATCGGCCCCGAGAGTAGTAACCTCAACTCATCTCTCAACCCTTCGTAGATGCGATTAGTCTTGCGCTCCTCATGCACAATAGTGGAGCTAGCATATCGACTCAAACGAGTAAACTCGTGGAGATATTCATCCACGCTCTTCTCACCCTGAACCAACTTCATAAATTCGTTCTCCAACGTTATCCTCTGCGTCGAAGGAAGGTATCTAGCCAAGAACAATCTCGAGAACTCCTCCATCGAGACATCAACAAGTTGTCTACCTATCAATAAGTGCAGCTCCAAGCCTTCCCACCACATTCTCGCTTCACCGTCCAGAAGGAACGTAGCGATGGTGGTCATTTGCCACTACTACGTCTCCGTTGCTATCATGACTCTCTTCCCTGGAGAGCCAGTCTTCATCTTGAGATGGGGTTCCCAACCCCGAGAATACTGGAGGGTTAAAGCTCATTATATGCTTAAGCTGCCTCTCGGTTGCCCTCCTTGGCACCAACGGTTCCACTACCACTTGTTCCACTCTCCTCGGCTCAGCCTCTTGCAGCAGTACCTGCTCCATCACAGGAGCGGGCTGCTGCATTTGCCTTGCAGGCTGTGCATTAATCATGGCCAACACTGCTTCGGCCACCAATCGTATGGTCTCAGCCGATAGAGGTGTTGCAGGAGCTTCATTAGGTGCACTGCTAGCCTCAGAAACTCGGCGTTCCGACGGCCCAGCACCACTTCTGGTCACCTATAGTGATACAAAACACCGTTAAGCGACCAAATAAAATTGCAAACAGCAATTATAGGAACACGTAGGTTCCTCAAACACGTGTATTTTCATTCCTAAGTGGACATTCATGGGTTCTTTTACCGTTATAACGATGACGCACACAATGTGCTCACCACCCCTTAAAAAGAATTCGGCCACGAATTCATCTTAAGCCAGACCAAAACCAGTAGTCTGATACCAAATTGTAACACCCCCTATCCGTCGCATAGCATATAGCAGTAGGTCCGGCCGGGGCCCGACGCCATATACTACAGATAGACCGTGTGGTTACTCATGGAAACCATCCAACCAATCATAACGTCCTACACAGAGCATTCTAGCGGAAGCAGATTAATAAGTTGTAATAAAGAACGCAGCACTAAAGCATGAATGTCCACTAATACCAAAATAGGAATGTTATACATACACCAGTACAAGCCTTAAGGCCTTACAAAATGGTTCACTTGATATTACATGATTTATAAACCACGGCACGCAGGCCGGTCATACATGAATAAAAACAGTAAACACTCCAAGTAGGCCTTCGAGGGCCGGCTTCGCAATTTGAGCTTTAGCCCGCTATTGACCGCTTGGTCCATCAGCACCTGCAAGCAACAAACCACCGCACGGTGGCAAAATAAGGCAACGGTCAGCAATGCTGACCAAATTATAATGATCCCGCCCCCAACTCGGGGCGGCGATGCTCCTTCCCTGTAGTTTCATTAGCATAAGCGAGCAATATAACAATATTTATTTCATCAAAGGCGTAGGCTCATACGGCCACACACCCCGTGCACTCAGGGCACATTCTCGGTGAACACAGTCTAAGTCTGCCGACTCACCACCGTCCCTTTGGACGGCCAATCAATGAGCAGTTTGTCTTCCCGGAATGGGTCACGGTAATTAAAACCATAGACCGTCGAAGACTCTCATCTATGCCAACGGCTCTAATCCGAACGATATAAAACGGGTACGGTTCCATCTAACCCGTGCTCACAACGCAACGGTAATTTAAACTATATGCGCCCGTAACGGTAATTTAAACCATATGCGCTGGTCAAACTTCTCCCGAGTCCCGTTTCCATCATAATTCACATAACTCGGTTATGTTCAAGTTGGCTCTCAGGCCACCAAGTCGGCAAGATCACGCATCCGCCCAGTTTTCTGGGTGCACCTTTGGGTTAATCCCCAAGGCTCCCTGTTGCAATCCACCGTGTAGAAAACCCGAAAAACAATCAATAGCACGGAGTCTTCTCCGGCATTATGCAATGCAACATCACCAATCCAGATCGACATGTCCGGATAGGCTTCACACATCATGCCTATGTTCGTTCTCGCTTACGGACTCTAAACAACGGGGACTTCACATATCTACCCGAAGGAACGCCTCCAACTCACCGCAAACTCGCGAGAGCGGGCTTCCTATGCAAAGAAGGAGAGCTACACATGCTCAAGAAGAGGATCATTACCCTTGCGTTCTTATTTGGCGTCATGGAAAAGTAAGCGGATGAAAAGCACCGCACTAGCTTTGCCTCTGTGGATCCGGAGTCGGCTCGCGATTTGGAGCTTCGAAGCTCCTCCAATGGCTGGATCTAGCTTCTTCTTCCTTTCTTGGCTCTCCTCTCTCTCTCTAAGATTTAGAAAGATAACCACTCATGAAAAGTGAGGGTTTCTAAGGCCCAATCCCGGGTATATCCCATCAGGAACAACCCCCAGCCGTTGGATCACCAATTAAAGAAACGAATGGCTTTGATTCGGGACTGAAATGTCCAATCTGGACCGAACATGGCCTGGCACACGCCCGTGTCCAGGGTCGTTTGCCTCATTCGCCGTCAAAATCGACTCGCCTGGAACAACACACGGGCATCGAACAGGCCCGTGTTCGACCTGACACGCCCGTGTTCCACCTAACACGGCTGTGTGGCCGGCCGTGTACCCCCATCAATTTATCCCGAAAACAACCTGAGCACTGCACGGGTTCTAGGACACGCCTGTGTCCTTGCCCGTGTCTATGTCAACACGCCTGCGCTCCAGGCCGTGTACACGATCTCGACACTCGACCCTTCGTCGAGCGAAGATCGTCGACCTGACGACACGGCCTTGGACACGACCGGGTCCTAGGTCGTGTGCCTTGTCTCGACACATCATCGAGAAAAATTCGTCGACTCCCCGGGACGAGTGTCGACACGGGTCGACACACCCTGCTACGCCCGTGTCGCAGGCCGTGTGCCATGTATCGACACTTCGTCGAGCGCAGAGTGTCGACTTCGCGGGCTAAGTGTCGACACGGGTCGACACGCCCTGCGACACGCCCGTGCCGCCGGCCGTGTGCCCAGTCTCGACACAATATCGAGAGCAAAATGTCGACTTCACCGGCTGAGTGTCGACACAAGCTCGACACGCCCTGGGACACGCTTGTGTCCCAGGCCGTGTGCCTTCTGCCAGAACCCAAAACTGGCCCAAAACGTCCCCCCGTCACTCTTTTTAGTTTCGGGGCGCTACAAACTCCAAGTCATGGACTGAATAATTCCTCTCGTGCACCTTCAACTAACGCGAGCCATAAGATATTACACTCTCATGTTGCAGTAGAACACAACCTAAGCCACTGCCCGAAGCATCACTGTAAATCTCAAAACCTTCGGTCCCACTCGGTGAATATAGAATAAGCATCGTGGTCAACCGACTTTTCAGTTCTTCGAAAGCTTGAGCACACTCCAGCGACCATACAAACTATTGATCTTTCCTCGTCAAAGTAGTGAGGGGTAACGCTATCTGTGAGAAGTTCTCTACGAAACACGTGTAGTAGCCGGCAAGTCCAAGGAAACTCTGCACTTCTGCCACTCAAGATAACACAGGCCACTCCCGTATCGCAACTATATTCGTCGGATCTACCGCAATCCCTTCTCCACTAACTATATGACCAACAAATGCTACCGAGAATAACCAGAATTCGCATTTGAAGAATTTGGCATAAGGTTGATTCCTCCTCAATGTCTACAACACCATATGAAGATGCTTGAAGTGATCCTCCTCGTACTGTGAGTACACCAATATATCTTCGATAAAGACTATCATGAAGTGGTCCAAGTACTCTCTGAACGTTCAGTTCATCAGATCCATAAACACGAATGGCGCATTATTCAGCCCAGACGGCATGACGGTAAACTCATAATGCCCATACTGTGTGCTGAAAGCTATCCTAGGGATGTCACTTTCCCTTATCCGCAGCTGATAGTATCCGGATTTCAGATCCAACTTTGAGTACACAGTCGACCCCACCAGCTGGTCGAACAGGTCATCTATCCTTAGGATCGGACACTTATTCTTCTTTGTTAGCTTATTCAACTCCCGATAATCGATACAAAGCTGTAAACTTCCGTCCTTATTCTTAACAAAGAGGACCAGCGTGCTCCAAGGCGACGAACTTGGACGCACATAACCTTGAGCCAATAGCTCTTGCAGCTATACTTTCAACTCTGCCATCTCCTTAGGCGCTAACCGATACGGAGAGCGTGATACAGGTTTGGCACCTGGCACCAGATCAATAGTGAAGTCAATCTCTTACAGAGGCGGGGCTCCAGGGAGAACATCAGGGAACACGTCAGGATACTCCTATACATTTGGGATACTGTCCATACTAGGCTTAGGCTTCGAAGCCTCCACTAATGTGAAAATAGCTCTGCACTAGCACGAACTGCATTAACCACCTGGAGAGCAGACATCAAAGTCTTGCTCGACCCTTTCATGCCCGCAAATATCGTCTCACAATCAGTTCCCAATTTGACCTCGTTGTGGTTGCAGTCGATGTATGCCCGCTGCTCCGAGAGCCAATACATACCAAAGATCACGTCGAACTCCACTAACGGCAGTAGCGATACTTGCAAGTCAAACTCTTGACTCCCGATCTGTATCTTTACGCAACAAACTCTATCCGCGCGCATTGAACACCCATTAGGCAACAACACATCCAATTTGTCGCTTGCCATCGAAGAAGGTACTCCGATTCGCGATATAAATCTTTTGGATTAAAAGAAATGTGAAGCTCCCGTATCAAACAGTGCTCTCGCCGGATAATAGAAAATCAAAACAAAGCCTAGCAAAAGCAGTCATAAGCTAACACGCAAAATGGTAAAAAATATATATAAAGTTAATATGCTTTTAATTAACTCATACCTGTCACCACGTCAGTTTGCTTTATGGCCTCCTGAAGGCTAAGATTGTACACTCTAGGCTGGGCTAGAGCATAGTGGGATGTGGTTGACTCCACCGCCTTCCCCTTTTCCTCGTATATTGCTCCATGCTTCCTCTTGGACTTTGGACGTCCGCTCCAACACTCTCGGGCAAAATGCCCCATCTTTCCACAGTTTTAGCAAGCAAATTTAGCTCGGGCTATGGTTGCCCCAGACCTGCCAGAAGAAGGGGCTGGACTTGAAGTCCTAGCCTTCTTGTTCCACTTATGGAACTTAGATTTCAAGGAGTTCGGCACCTTGAACTCCGTCTTCTGCACGCCCAAGTCTTTGCTCACTTGGATTCTCTTCAGATCTCATTCCATTGATTGGGACGAACTAACCAAGGTTAGGAAACCTTGTATCACAGGCCCAGCGAGTTGTACCCTCAGGTCATCGCGTAGACCTTCAAAGAATGGGTTGGTCTTACGCTCCTCATCGCCAAACGTAGGGGCAGCGTAATGACCCAACCGTGTGAATTCGTGGAGTTACTCATCCACGCTACTAACTCCTTGCTTCAACCTCAGAAACTGATTCTCCATCTCAATTCTCTCAACGGAGGGTAGGTATCTAGCAAAGAACAGCCTTCCTCAATCGAGACGTCGGCGAGTTGTATCCCAACTAAGAGATGCTGCTCCAGATCTTCCAACCATAACCTTACGTCGCCGTCTAGCAGGAAAGTGGCTATAGAGGTCTTCTGTCATTCCTCCGTTTCCATTGTTGACAAGATTCTCTTAAATCTAGCGAGCCAATCCTCGGCTTGAGTTGGGGTTCTAGTCCCTGTAAATATTGGAGGACTGAAACTCATCACATGTATAAGTGGTCTTTCTGTCGCTCTTCTTGGCGGCAAAGGTTCTTCCGCCACGCATTCCAAAACTCTAGGCTCTGCCGCTCGAAGCGGTTCTTGTTCCATCGCAGGGGCTGGGTGTTGCACCTGCCTTGCTGGTTGAGCATTTATCATTGCAAACATCGCTTCCGCAATAAGTCTTATAGTTTCTGCTGAAGACGTGGTTGTAGGCACGTCATTAGGCACACTTCTTGCCTCCGAAAGCGGGTGCTCTGACTGTCTTGCGTCACTCCTAGTCACCTATAGTAGCAAAAACTCTCGATTAGGCAGCACACAGATTGCTAAAAGAAATCATTGGAACACTCAGGTTCCTCAAAACAAGTTTATTTTCATTCCTAAGTGGACATTCATGGGTTCTTTTCATGTTATAATGATGACGCACATACATGTGCTCACCACCCCTTAAAATAATACGCCCACGAATTCAAATAAGCAAGACCGAAGCCATAGTCTGATACCAAATTGTAATACCCCCATCCGTCACATGGGATATAATAGAAGGTCTGGTCGGGGCCCCACGCCATGTACCACGAACAACTAGTAGAGTTACGTATTAATACCAAATTACTGTCAAAGGAACACGCGTCCTAACTCCGAGCATTCTAGCGGAATCTTTTTAAAACAGTTATAAGAACCCAAGCCACAATATGAATGTCCACTAAAACCCAAAGTAGGAATGAGCGTACAAATACACAAAGTACTTGGACTCATGGCCTTACAAGAGTACTTAAATAATAAATGTCTTCCAAACATCGGCACGCAGGCCGGCCACACATGAGCATAAAAGTAAACATTTGCTTTGGCCTTCGAGGGCCTGCACAGTAACCAGGGCTTCAGCCCGCTACTTGCCACTATGCTCTGCAGCACCTGCAATCAACATTCCACCACAGCGGTGGCAAACAAAATCAACGGTCATTTATAGCTGAACAAATTATAACGATCCCGCCCCTTTACTCGGGCGGCGATGCTCCTTCCCTGCACTTTATTAGCATAGCCAAACAGTATAGTGAAAGTACAATCATAAGCACACTTCACCACAGGTGTAAGCACGTGTGGCCACACACCCCATGCTTTCAGGGCACTTACACGGTGAAGCCGGTCCGAACCCGGTCCATCCCGCAACTCCACCAAAGCCCTAAGGACGGCAAACTTCGTGAGCAATATAGTCCTTTCAGCCGCAGCCTAGACTCGGTCTCCAAGTTATCGGTAAGTCCCAAGTACCTTAGGTCATTTTAACCGAAGCAAATGGAGTGGGTAGGGTTCCAACTGCCCGTTGCTCACTTCGCCACGGCAAAATAGCCAGCAGTGCGGGCCAAGTTTCCCCCAGTCCCAAAGTATTGATCAAACAATCGTATATAACCCGGTTATGTATACGGCTGGCTCCCAGGCCACCGATACAGCAGAAATTCGTTGCTGCCCCGATTTCCGGGTGCAGCGTGGGGTAGGTCCCCAAGGCTCCCTGCTGCAACCTACCACGTAGAAATCTAGAAAACAACCAATTGCACGGAGTCTTCTCTGGCTATTCATGCATAATGAAACATCGCCGATACAGACCAACTTGTCCGGGTAGGCTTCACACACAATACCTATGTCCGTACTTCGATTCCGGACTCTATATACAAAACTAGGGGGACTATTCATATCCACCCAATGGAATACCTCACACTCACCGCATACTCGCGAGAGTTGGTTTCCTATGCAGAAAGAAAGAGGACTTCACATGTCCAAGAAGAGAATCGTTACCCTACAGGTTGGCTTTGGCGCCATTGAAAACTAGCCGGATGGAAAGCACCGCAACGGCCTTGCCTCCACGGATCTGGACTTGGCATGCAATTTGGGGCTCCGAAGCTCCACCGACGGCCGGATTCCTCCTTCTCCTTCTTCCTTTCTCTCCCCACTCTCTAACACTTTAGAAAACGAAAACCTAAGAGAAAATGAGAGTTTAACCCTCAACTCCCGGCCTTATAACAGCAGGGAGATCTTTGGGCCATTGGATCCCATTTGAAGGATATGAACGGCCACGATTCGCATTTAAAATGAACTTCCTGGGCTAAACACGGCCTGTGAGAAGCCCGTGTCACAGGCCGTGTCTCGCGATATAAAAACGATCGTCGAACACAAAACAGGACATGGGCTCAGACACGACAGTGTTACTCTTGACACGCTAATGTCAGCCCCTGACATGCCTGTGACATGGGGCGTATTCCTCAAGCGATAATGGAAACAGTTGCGCCCCGACCAGGACATGGGCTTAGACACGCCCGTGTCAACATTTTCCATGCCTGTGTCGACCAGCATACGCCTGTGTTCCATGCCGTATTCCTCACCTGACACGGCCAAGCTAACACAGAGCAAGATACGGCCCTGGACACGCCCGTGTATCAGGCCATATACCCGACCTCCAAGGATCGTCGAATGCATTTTCTCGACCACACAGAAAATCGTCGAACTCGTAGCAGGATACGGCCATGGACACACCCATGTCTAAGGCCGTGTGACCCTTGTCAGGCCCTAGATTGGCCTTAAGATGCTACCAGATCATTTCCGAGTTTTGGGGGCGTTATAATCCCCCCCCCCCCCCGCCCCACTAAAATAATTTCGTCCCGAAATTATGGAATAAAAAGTAGTCAAACTTAAACGGTACCTGTGTAGAAGAGATCGGGATACTCCTCAAGCATGGTCTGCTCTCACTCCCACGAAAGCTCCTCACGACCCAGTTGTCCCATCGGACTTTGACCATCCTGATGTCTTTGTTGTGAAGTCGCTTGACTTCAGAGTCCTCAATGCAAACGGGCTTGACCTTCATCGTCAACCCACTATCAACAGGTAACTGATCGACCGTAATCACTTGCGAAGGATCTTACACTGCCTTCCGCAACACCGATATGTGGAATACGTCGTGTAGACCACTCAATTCCACTGATAACTTCAGTCGATAAGCCGTTTCACCAATTCGCTCTAGAATCTCAAACGGTCCAAGGTACCTCGAATAAAGCTTCTTCAAGCATCGTACCCGAGAGACACCTTTGAACGACTTAATTTTCATATATACCTACTCGCCAACAGCGAATTCAACATTCCTGTGCTTGGCATTATAGTATTTAGCCTGCATGTCCTGAGCGATCAACAATCATTCTCGTATTGCTTTCACCAACGAAGTGGCGCATTCCACTTCTTGTCGTTTGTACAGCTTCGACTCACCCGTCTCCAACCAAGACAATGGTGTGCGACATTTTCTACCGTAAAGGACCTCAAAGGGCGCCATTTGAATACTCGCTTGGTAGTTGTTGTAATAAGCAAACTCAACCATGTACAGGTGATCTTCCCACCGCTTTCCGAAATCCAAGACACACATGCAAAGCATGTCCTCCATCGTCCTGTTAACCCTCTCGGTCTGACCATCCGTCTGCGGATGAAAGGTCGTGCTGAAACTCAGCTTGGTTCCCAACATTTGTTGCACAAACATCCAGTCATTGGATGTGAAGCGCCCATCTTGGTCACTCACGATGCTGTGGGGCACACCATGCAGTCGAACAATGTTATCTACATAGAGTTTTGCTATCTTATCCACTGAATCATCCTTCCTATTCGGAATAAAGTGCGAAACTTTTGTCAATCGATCTACGATGACCCAGATGGCATCATTTCCCTTCTGCGACCTTGGCAACCCATGCACAAAATCTATTGAAATATCGTCGAACTTCCACTCCGGGATAGGTAAGGACTTCAAGAAACCTCCGGGCTTTTGGCACTCTGCCTTCACCAAGGTGCATGTTTGACACTTCGCCACATAAAGTGACACGTCCTTCTTAAGTCCTGGCCACCAGAACAACTTTTTAATATCAAAATACATTTTCGTGCTCCCTAGATGAATCGAGTACTTGGTATGATGAGCCTCGTACATCAATTCCTCCCGCAGTTTACCCACATTTCGGATGCACAAACGACTGTCCCTCCATAACAGTCCATCCTTAACAATAAATTGGGAATTTGACACATCCAAAGCCTCATCCATGATGTTGGAACACCCTATTACTGATTTGGGCAAGGATCACTATGTCCTTAGGAAAATTATTCTGACCTACTTGTATAGTTTTTAAGGTCAATTAGATTGAGTCTAAGGGTTAGAATTTAGGCTTGAAAGCTGCCACCAAGACCCTCAAATCAGATATTTAAATTCAGGAGACTAAGTCATTTTCGTCGAGCTCAGGTCGACGAATCGTCAAACTCAGTTCGACTATCTCTGAGCTCAGTTCAATGAGTCGTCGAACTCCGTTCGACGATCTTCGAGCTCAGATCGACGTTTCTGTATCTAGCTGTTTTCCCAGTCTCTGAGCTCAGGTCGACGATAGTTGAGCTCAGATCGACAATTTCTATTTCCACTCTAGTTCCAGTCTCTGAGCTCAGGTCGACGATAGTTGAGCTCAGGTCGACGATTTTCTGGAGAGATCGACGATTATCAAGATTCAAATTCAGACAGTTATGGAATTCTATCTTATTTATTCCCAGTATTTATTTCAAGGATCTTGTAGCCGTTTCAATTAATATAGAGCAAGTTTCAAGGGAGATTTAAAGGAATGTTTTCTAGGACTTTCCTCCAGAGACAAAATTCATTTAAGGAAGTCATTAATGAGTGGCTAACGACTATCTTGGAGACAGAGAATCAATTCATTCTTTTCAAATCTAAGGAAAAAAAGAGGATTTTATTCTGCTACTCCTAACAGTTACACACAAGAAAGAGAAAAGTCACAGACAGACACACAGACAGAATTCATTCAGAACACACACCACTGAAGGAGATCAACATACAAAAAAGAAGATTTTCTAGATCTCTTTTTGACTCAAGTGTTCAGTGGCTTCATCCATCAAGACTCCAGACACTACACATTTCAGCAACTGCTGGAATCATTCTTTGCTGGAGATCTCATCTACTGAAGGCCTATCACCCTAGTGCAGAGCTTCTTTTCCTGAACAACTTCCAGATCTCAGGAGGAGCTTTGACAACATCATCCACTAGTCTTCTCTCTGATTGTTGACAAAGAAGAACATCTCACCTCTTTCTCTTTCTGCTGTAAAAGGGTTTCTCAAAACTCCCTTCAAAAGTTTTGTGCTGGTTTCTGAGACCTTGTTAAAACTCAATGGTGGTAAGACACCTGATCAAAAAATCTAGTTTGGTTTTTGAGCACCTTATCAAATACTCATTGGTGCCCAGGACACCTGATCAACTCATCCTGCAGTGGATTCCTACCTAGGGTGGTAGAAGAGTGGATGTACCTAGATTGATTGGGGAACCACTATAGCTCCTTGTGTCTTCTAGTTGTTATATTTTGTTTGTTGTGTGCTATGTTTTTATTTCTTGCTTTCATAATTTTCATTTACTGCAAGCACCTTACACATATATTTAAATTAAGTCTTCCACTGCAAAATAATTTTTTAACTTGAAAAATATTTTAATATACTCTATTCACCCCCTTCTAGAGTTAAGGTAGATCTTATCCCCACTTTCAATTGCTATCAGAGCGAGGTTGGTTAAAATACCATACCTTAGTTGGTTGTTATTCAACTAAATCTTCATCAGATTAGTTGTTCCTACAGGCTAACACCTAAACCAAAAGATCTCTGATAAGATCAATCTTTTATAGAGGGTTTTTATTTTTATTATTTGTATTATATTTATCTTTATATAAAACCATGGCACAGAACAAAGATTATGCTAGCACCAGACCTCCAGTGTGCAATCTATCTAAGTTTGCACTTTGGAAGGCAAGGATAAGATTGTACATGAATTCTATTGATGAGGATATCTTTAATTCTGTTTTGACAGTGTATCCAAGACCCCCAGCAAATATAAGTGCAAGTGTTGTTCCACATCCTTCAGGAACAGATGCAGAAATCAAAAAATGGAAAGTTGCAGATGCCAAAGCAATGAACATTTTGGCACAAACCATGTCTGATGAAATATTTCAAAAAGTAGCTGAATGCAACTCAGCAAAAGAGATATGGGACAAACTATCTGAAATAGTGTCAGGATCTATAGATGAAAGGAAAGATAGAAGATCTCATCTCATAACTCAATATGAGAACTTCAAGAAAGGAGAAACTGAGTCAGTTGCTGATATGTATAACAGACTCAGTCTTATAGTCAATGAACTGAAAACCTTGGACAAGGAGATCTCATTGACTGAACTCAATGACAAAATCCTAATGTGCTTCCCCAGTACTTGGGACTCAAGGATCTAGCCAATCAAGGATGTCAGAAGCCTAAATGAGATCACAACTGAGGCTCTTTTGGGCAAGCTCAAGTCTTATTAGCTACTCATCAAGAATAGAGAAGAAGAGCAGAAGGCTGCTTCACCAGCAATCAGAAAAGAGAAATCAATAGCATTCAAAGCTATTGAAGATCAGCCTGAAGATAAGTTCACAGGCAATGAAGAGCTGCTGAGCTTACTGGCCAAAAGGTTTTAAAAAATGACCAGGAAGGACTTTAGGAAAAAGTCATTCAGAGGGCATGAAAAGCCAAGGTATGATAAGTCCAATAACAAAGAAATTATTTGTTTTGGATGCAGGAAATCAGGCCATATTGTGTCTGACTGTCCAGAAAATCAGAATAAGGACAAGAAGGACAGGAAAGAAAGGAGAAGAGACAAAGACTTTAGGAAAAACAGCAATGACAAACCCTCCTCCGGCAAGAACAAACATACCATGAAGGGGTTTGTAGCTGAAACCTGGAGTGAAATAAAAGAAGAATCTGAAACTTCATCCAGCTCAAGTGATGATGAATATGATGCTGAAGAAAAGGAGTTTTGCATGATGGCTATCAATGCCTCTCAACACAATACTGATGCAGAACAAGAGTCAGAGTCTGAATCAGAAACTCAATCTGAAGAGGATCAGGTAATAGACTCATTTGATTTTAATTCAGAGGACTTCAAATGTGAATTTAAGGCACTTTGTTTAGATCTATTAAAATCTGAGAAAGAAATTATTTCTCTCAGAAATCAACTGTCTAAACAAAGCACCTTAAAATCAGATAACCTCAAACTCTCTGAGGAGTTGGAATGTTGTAGGGAGCAGATAGCCTCATTGAAAAGTGAACTATCAGAGGCCAAGAAGTTTGAAGAATCTCTCAATGGGAGAAGTATCAAACTAATGGACATCACAAGCACAGGGAACTCAAGATTCAATAGTACACTGGGCTTGGGTGCTTCATCCAGCCAACCTATAGTATTAACAACCCCAATCAAGTTTATCTCAGATAAAGGTAAGGGAGTTGTAGAGGTGGCTAGGAAGAATTCTGATTTACCTAAGAAAACAAAAGTTCAACAGAAAATGTTGAAAGGAGCTCGACGATCGCCGAATGGAGCTCAACGATCTCAGGCTGAATCGTCGAACTCAGGTCGACGATCTCTGAACCCTGAACTCTGGCATAATCGATCTTCGAATGGAGCTCGGCGATCTGACCCAAGATCGTGAACTCAGCTCAGAGATCGTCGAACAGAGCTCAGAGTTTTGAAAAATCTTTCAAAGATAAATCAAACTTCAATCCTAGAGGTCCTACATATCAGAAGATTAGCCCTTATACTGAATGGATAATACCTCTTAGGAGATATCATCCTGAAGGCTATAAGAGTCAACCAGGGATGTCTTTTATTTCAGAATTTAAAGGTTATCTACCTAGGCCCAAGGTAAACTGGGTCAAAAACAAATAAATTGTTTTATGTGCAGGTGAAGACCTATCCAACATCAAACCAGCAATGGTATCTGGATAGTGGGTGCTCAAAGCACATGATAGGAAACAAGGAGAATTTCACATCCTTCAAAGCCAAACTTGGACCCAAAGTAATATTTGGTGATTCAAACTTTGGACTAACAAAAGGATATGGTGCAGTCCAGATTGGCTCAGTCACATTCGAGAAAGTATCTTATGTGGAAGGACTGAAGCACAACTTAATCAACATTAGTCAACTGTATGATGAAGGCTACCAAGTGACTTTCAACAAATCCTCATACAAAATCAAATCAGAGGACAACACAACTGTGTTGACAGGTAAAAGGAAAGGTAACATTTATCTTATAGATTTTCTTTCAACTAAGGTAGATATAGGCTTGTTCAATTCCATTTGTAGACCTAATGAACTATGGCATCAAAGATTAGGACATATAAATCTTAAAACCATTGCAAGGCTATCCAAGGACAACCTTGTTAGAGGACTTCCTTCTGGCCCCTACAAGAAGGAAGGACTTTGCAGGGCTTGTCAATTAGGCAAGAAAACCAAAAATAGCTTCAAGTCACTTAATAAGAGTGATTCACCTAGGATTTTGTATCTGTTACACATGGATCTCTTTGGACCCATTACAGTACAAAGCTTAGCAGGGAAATCTTATACTTTAGTAGTTGTAGATGACTTCTCTAGATTCACATGGGTGTTCTTTCTGAGGAAGAAGTCTGATAACTTTAAGTGTTAGACAGAGTTTCTCAAATGTATACAGAGTGAGTTCAATACTCACATTGCCCTGATCAGAAGTGATCATGGGACGGAGTTTGATTTTCTTCTTATGCAAGAGTTCTGTCTGAGTGAGGGGATCAGGCACACTTTCTCAGCTCCTAGAACTCCTCAACAAAATGTGGTAGCTGAAAGGAAAAATAGAACCCTTATTGAATCTGCTACTACATTGTTGTCAGATGCTCACCTTCCTCTATCCTTTCTGGGCAGAGGCAGTGAACACCTCCAACTATGTGTTGAATAGAAGTTTGATACATAAGCTGAAGGGCAAGACTCCCTATGAATTACTTAAAGGGAAGAAACCTAAAGTAGATTATTTTAAAATTTTTGGTTGCATTTGTTACATTCACAATAATGATAAGAAATACATAGCAAAATTTCAAGTTAAAGCTGATGAAGGAGTGTTTCTAGTATACTTCATGATCAATAAAGCTTATAGGGTGTATAACAAATCTACTCTTAAAATAGAAGAATCTGTTCATGTATCCTTTGATGAATCTAATATGTCTTTTAAGGAGAAGAATGCTTATACCATAGAATCTTTGCAGGTACACTCTCTTGCTGAAAATTTGGACAGGTTATATATTATACAAAAGGATGAAAGCAGTGAAGATGAAGAAGATATTCAACATCTTGGAGAGAATCTTCTTGAAGAGCCATTTGTTGTTCCACAAGAGGAAACAACAACACAGGTTGGTGAACAATCAACACCCCCTGTTGATTTAGTAACATCAAGATACCATCCAATCTCCCAAGTGATTGGAGACATCTCAGCTGGTGTGCAAACCAGAAATCAGGTCAACCAAAACCTGATGCACTCCTGCTTTCTTTCTCAAATTGATCCACAATCCATTCAAGATGCAGAACAAGATCCACACTAGATCATTGCAATGCAAAAGGAATTACATCAATTTGAAAGGAACAAAGTTTGGGAAGTAGTTCCAAGGCCAAAGGATCACTCCATTATTAGAACAAAATGGGTGCTCAGAAATAAATTGGATGATCAAGGAGTCATTGTAAGGAACAAGGCAAGGCTAGTTGCTCAAGGATACTCTCAAGAAGAAGGGATAGACTATGACCAGACCTTTGCACCAGTTGCAAGGTTAGAGGCCATAAGAATCTTCTTAGCTTATGCAGCACACAAAGGATTCAAAGTATATCAAATGGATGTAAAGAGTGCTATTCTCAATGGAGACATCAAGGAAGAAGTCTATGTTAGATAACCCCCAGGTTTTATTTCTCCAACTCATCCTGATTATGTTTTCAAATTGCATAAAGCATTATATGGTCTAAAGTAAGCTCCTAGAGCATGGTATGAGACCCTAGCATGCTTTCTTCTGAAAAATGATTTTATAAGGGGTAGAGTAGACCAAACTCTTTTTATTAGAACCCATAAGTCCAATACCTTACTAGTACAAATCTATATAGACGACATTATCTTTGATTCTATTGATTTAAATCTGTGCAGAAGGTTTTCCAACCTAATGCATTCTAAATTTGAAATGAGTAGCATGAGTGAGTTTTCCTTCTTTCTAGGATTGCAAGTCAAACAGCATGCTGAAGGCATATTCATCTCTCAAACCAAGTATGCAAAAGAACTGGTTAAGAAATTTGGTATGTCTGAAGCATCATGTATGAAAACACCTATGCCTACTAATGTTGTATTAGATGCTGATGAACATGGGAAACCTGTTGATCAGACAACATATAGAGCAATGATTGGCTCTTTATTGTACCTTACAGCTAGTAGACCTGACATAATGTTTGCTACATGCATATGTGCTAGATTCCAAGTGAGCCCTAGAGAGTCACACTTAACCTTAGTAAAAAGGATTCTTAGGTATGTGAAAAGTTGTCTAAATCTAGGTCTCTGGTATCCAAAAGACTCAGCATTTGACTTAACTGGATTTTTAGATGCTGATTATGCTGGATGCAGAATAGACAGGAAAAACACCAGTGGAACTTGCCAGTTTCTTGGTGACAGACTTGTCTCCTGGTTTTGCAAGAAACAAACATATGTGTCCACATCAACTGCTGAAGCTGAATATATGGCAGTAGGTAGTTGTTGCTCACAGATCTTGTGGATTCAAAATCAGCTCCGAGACTATGGCTACAACTTAGAGAAGTCAAAATATTCTGTGATAACACTAGTGCTATTTCTATAGCACAAAATCCAGTCCTCCATAGTAGGACAAAACATATAGAAATTAGGCATCATTTTTTAAGGGACAATGTTGAGAAAAATAAAATTGAACTTCAATATATCTCAACTAACTTGCAAAGGGGAGATATTTTCACAAAACCATTGGATGAAAAGAAACATGCATTCTTCCTGAATCAGTTAGGAATGTTAGATGGAGGAAGTTTAAAATAAGATCCAAGATTTTAAAATTCTAAAATTGACCAAGACTAGGCAAACAATTTGATTTTTCTAGTGTCTATAGGTTGTTTCTGGTCTCTGAACTGCGCTCGACGTTTTTCCCAAAGATCGTCGAACGGAGATCGACGTTCTTAGGAATCGTCGACCGGATTTCAGCGCTTTCCAGATAGTGCTAAGCTATCTTCTTCCGGTCAGCGATCATCGAATGGAGATCGACGATGTTGAAGACCTTTTAGATTCCTTTAGTAGCCCAGATCGTCGAACGGAGTTCAACGATCTTTCCTTTTCTGCGTCGAACCCTAATATAAAATTCATTTTTCGGTCGTCGTTCTCCCTTTGCGCTTTCATACTCTCTGCATAATTTCCCTTTCCCTCCAAACTTTTCTACACTTGGTCTTTTGTTTGTTCATTTTTGTAGGTAAAAATGGCCGTTTCTGTTGCAGTTTTGGCAGCAATGAAATTTGACACTGGATTCGATATCGATATGTACTCGTTTGAGAACAGTGATCAGATTTTCAAGGATATTCTGGATTTGTTCAAAGATCAATAGCTAGTACACATCATCACCACAAGGATAAAACTGGCTGCAGATGAAATCAAAGAATGGGTGTATACTGCTCACAATCAAGATCAAAATACAGTGATTGGAACTATATCAGGAAATCAGGTTTCTAGCAGATATTGTTGGAAAGGTCCTGTTAGCAAAACATTCTGCCCATGATACCATATCCAGGTATCAATTCTTTTTACTGGGTGCTTTGGTGGATAAGAAACAGTTGAATTGAGGAGAAGTTTTCTTTGACCTAATTAAGAAGAAAGTGAATAAGAACTTTGTCAACTTTGGAAGGATTCTAGGGCTTTTTCTTCATAACAGATGCCCTGAGCTGCTTGTTTCAAGTGGGATGCATATCAATGCCTCTAAGAGGTTAACATGTGCCCTTTTTGGCAAATGGGACAGGCAAATTGCAAAGCCAAGCAGAGTCTCTGCAGTCATCTCATCTTCAGGCACCAGGACTGATCCAGTCACTTCCCCTCAGGCAACTGCCCCATCAGAAGAACTGCCTGCCTCCTCATCTCCACCTTCTCCACCTACTATTCCCTCAACAATTATCACATCCACCATAGCCATCTCAATTTCATCCCCCATATCCATTCCATCTCCAAACTCAATTCCTTCACCAACACCAATATCCACTGAAGATGTTTTCCATCCATTACATCATTATCCACACGTAACCATTGACTCATCATCTCACCTTCCATCCTTCACTCTCTTAGATGATTCCTATATGGATGACTCTCACTCCTCACCCCTTGAGCCACCATCTTCTTCTACATCATATCAATAACTACTACAAGAAATCATTGCTCAACCATCCTTCACTCCATCTATCTCCATTCCATTAACTTCCATCTCCACCATTCCTATATCTCAACCATCAATTCTACCATCCACATTAACACTTTCTCCAACCATATCTACAGCTCCTCCTACATCCATCTCTGCCACACTCATCTCTACCTCTACTCAAGCACCACTTGAGCAAGTATATCTCTCAGCCATAGCAGATAAGCTCTATGATATGTTAGCTCCAAGGCTATCACTCCTATTGGAGACCTCCCTGGCTCCACTTTTGAAATCAGTTCAGGAGTTATCTGACAGGCTTTCTTCCCTATATCCTCCTCAGGCAATCCCTTCTGTTGGGTGCCTTGATCCAGTAACTACTGAATCTAGGCAGGGGGAGATGCCATATGAAGTAAAGAGATTGCCTGCTTCAGAGATTCTAGTTCCAGCTCCAGTTCTAGTTATAACAGTTGACCTCAGGTCACTGCTGTCAGAGTCTGATACTGTTTACCTCAGCTATCTTCCAGATCAGAAAAGTGAAGATCTTACTAAGGCTATTGTGTCTATTTCTAGCTGTGAGCCCAGCATAATATCTTCTTATATAAATTCTTTCAAGGCTGTGGACAGTGCTCCTTCAGTTTCTATTGTTCCTGCTGCTGCTGCTGATGTTGTTTTAGTTTCTGATGATGTGCTTATGACAGAGGCTAATGACTCTGAGCTTGCTGTTTCTGTTGTTATTATTTCTGAATCTGTTGTTCCAGTTACATCTGTTAGTGTTGTTTTTGTTACTGTTGTTGCTGCTGTTGTTTCTTCTGTTCAATCCCAACAACAAAGAGATCACATCAAAAGGATTGATGAACTATATGACAATCCTCAGAGCTCAGATAGTGATCAATTTAGAACTGATTCTGATGATTCCTCTACAACCATTGCAAGGAAGAGGAAAGCTAGAAGCAAGGCCCTAAAGAGAGTTCCCCGGGAGAAAATTAAAGATGTTAATGATATTCCATACTATATTTTGCATGATTGTCCAATTTCAGAACCATGGATGCAGTTTTCCAGGAATCAACTAAAGGCAATGAAGAAAAAGAGGAAATATGATAAAGGATCATCTCACTTCAATCCTCCTCCTCCTCCTCCTTCACCAGATGCAGGTACTGGTGGAAGTTCTGCTTATCAGTCATCTGTTGCTAAAAGTCAAAGCACCTCTTAGTTTCAAGGAAGATCTCAATCAAGAGGATGTCAATCAAGAGGCTACCAGTCTAAAAGAGGACAGTATAGGGGAAATCAAAGAGAATTCAGAGTTTATTCCAAGGTTATTCTAGGCAGCATCCTTATCATAGGGAAGGACAAGGTCCCACTGACACTACATCTGGTCCTTTCCCTTATAAGTTAAAAGATCTAGTTTCTTCCAGAGCTACTCCTGATGATTCATCAAACAGATATGAACCTCCTGTTCCATTTGAAGACCCAGAGAATAATCCTACTTCTTGCACAGTAAGAATGAAAGAGTTGGCTGCACTAGATCAAATTAAAAAGGCAAGATAACAAGGAAAAGATACATCAAATTTCACTACTCTATCAGAACAGAGAAAGAAAGAACTTGAAATATATTCTTCCAGCAAATTCTTTGACTCAGAAAGCTATATGAAGCTGCACCCAGAAGTTGTAGTCCCCAGGACAAAACATCAAACTTTTCTGGGTGCAGATGATGACAGAAGATCCAAGAAAGAAGCTCTTAACCCTAACAGAGAAATAGTTCTCAAAAAGAGCAAGGAAAAGGAATGATTATGTAAGCTGACAGTGTTATCTATTCTGACTTTCTGATGTGAGTTTATTTGTGTTTATGCAATGTTGTTTTTGATTTTATATCTGCATTGTATGCTTTTATTTCCTATGTCATGTAAATAGTAATCCTAACACAAATAGGGGGGATTGTTGGAACACCCTATTACTGATTTGGGCAAGGATCACTATGTCCTTAGGAAAATTGTTTTGACCTACTTGTATAGTTTTTAAGGTCAATTAGATTGAGTCTAAGGCTTAGAATTTAGGCTTGAAAGCTGCCCCCAAGACCCTCAGATCAGATATTCAAATTTAGGAGACTAAGTCATTTTCGTCGAGCTCAGGTCGACGAATCGTCGAACTCAGTTTGACTATCTCTGAGCTCAGTTCAACGAGTCATCGAACTCCATTCGACGATCTTCGAGCTCAGATCGACGTTTTTGTCTCTAGCTATTTTCCCAGTCTCTGAGCTCAGGTCGACGATAGTTGAGCTCAGATCGACGATTTTTGTTTCCAGTCTAGTTCCAGTATCTGAGCTCAGGTCGACGATAGTTGAGCTCAGGTCGACGATAGTTGAGCTCAGGTCGACGATTTTCTGGAGAGATCGACGATTCTCAAGATTCAAATTCAGACAGTTATGGAATTCTATCTTATTTATTCCCAACATTTATTTCAAGGATCTTGTAGCCGTTTCAATTAATCTGGAGCAAGTTTCAAGGGAGATTTAAAGAAATGTTTTCTAGGACTTTCCTCCAGAGACAAAATTCATTTAAGGAAGTCATTAATGAGTGGCTAACGACTATCTTGGAGACAGAGAATCAATTCATTCTTTTCAAATCTAAGGAAAAAAAGAGGATTTTATTCTGCTACTCCTAACAGTTACACACAAGAAAGAGAACAGTCACAGACAGACACACAGACAGAATTCATTCAGGACACACACCACTAAAGGAGATCAACATACAGAAAAAAAGATTTTCTAGATCTCTTTTTGACTCAAGTGTTCAGAGGCTTCATCCATCAAGACTCCAGACACTACACATTTCAGGAACTGCTGGAATCATCCTTTGTTGGAGATCTCATCTACTGAAGGCCTATCACCCTAGTGCAAAGCTTCTTTTCCTGAACAACTTCCAGATCTCAGGGGGAGCTTTGACAACATCATCCACTAGTCTTCTCTCTGATTTTTGATAGAGAAGAACATCTCACCTCTTTCTCTTTCTACTGTAAATGGGTTTCTCAAAACTCCCTTTAAAAGTTTTGTGCTGGTTTCTGATACCTTGTCAAAACTCAGTGGTGGCAAGACACCTGATCAAAAAATCTAGTTTGGTTTTTGAGCACCTTATCAAAAGCTCATTGGTGCCCAGGACACCTGATCAACTCATCCGGCAGTGGATTCCAACCTAGGGTGGTAGAAGAGTAGATGTACCCAGATTGATTGGGGAACCACTATAGCTCCTTGTGTCTTCTAGTTCTATATTTTGTTTGCTGTGTGCTGTGTTTTTATTTCTTGCTTTCATAATTTTCATTTACTGCAAGCACCTTAGACATATATTTAAATTAAGTCTTCCACTGCAAAATAATTTTTTAACTTGAAAATTATTTTAATATACTCTATTCACCCCCCCCCCCTAGAGTTAAGGTAGATCTTATCCCCACTTTCACATGATCTGCTTCATGTTGTTATCCAAATAAAGGGCCTGTCGAATCCTATCAGCAAGGTCATACTGCACATCTGTATAGTTCGATTGTGCTTCAGCACTCGTCTGCTTGTCAATGCAAGAGATCTCTAATGCCTCCAAATCCCGAATCAATCGCTCATCATGAACCGACAACCAGTTGGCCTGCGCGGGGGCCCTGCGACTCAATGCATCCGCCACCGCATTGCCTTTCCCAGGCACATAATGTATCTTAAATGTGTAGTCACCCGGGAACTCCATCCACCTCCGCTGCCACATGTTTAGGTCCTTTTGATCCAACAAGTACTTCAGGCTCTTGTGATCAGTATAGATATCGACCTTCACACCATACAGGTAATTCCTCCACAGCTTCATAGCAAATATCACGGCCGCTAACTCCAAGTCATGGACCAGATAATTCCTCTAGTGCACCTTCAGCTGACACGAGCCATAAGCTATTACACTCCCATGCTGCAGTAGAACACAACCTAAGCCACTACCCAAAGCATAAATGTAAATCTCAAAACCTTCGGTCCCACTCGGCGAACAAAGAATAGGCGTCGTGGTCAACTGACTTTTCAGTTCTTCGAAAGCTTGCGCGCACTCCAGCGACCACACAAACTTTTGATCTTTCCTCGTCAAAGTCGTGAGGGGTAATGCTATCCGCGAGAAGTTCTCTACGAAGTTCCTATAGTAGCCGGCAAGTCCAAGGAAACTCCGCACTTCTGCCACTCAAGATAATGCAGGCCACTCCCGTATCGCAACTATCTTTGTCGGATCTACCGCAATCCATTCTCCACTAACTATATGACCAAGGAATGATACCGAGGATAACCAGAATTTGCATTTGGAGAATTTGGCATAAACTTGATTCCTCCTCAATGTCTCCAACACCATATACAGATGCTTGAAGTGATCCTCCTCGCACTGTGAGTACACCAATATATATTTGATAAAGAATATCACGAAGTGGTCCACGTACTCTCTAAACATTCTGTTAATCAGACCATAAACACGAATGATGCATTAGTCAGCCCAAACGGCATGGCGGTGAACTCATAATGCCCATACCGTGTGCCGAAACCTGTCTTGGGGATGTCACTTTCCCTTATCCACAGCTGATAGTATCTGAATTTCAGATCCAACTTTGAATACACATTCGACCCCACCAGCTGGTCGAACAGGTCATCTATCCCAGGGATCAGATACTTATTCTTCTCTGTTAGCTTATTCAACTCTCGGTAATTGATACAAAGCCGTAAACTTCCATCCTTCTTATTAACAAAGAGGACCGGCGCGTTCCAAGGTGACGAACTTGGACGCACATAACCTTGAGCCAATAGCTCTTACAGCTGTACTTTCAACTCTGTCATCTCCTTAGGAGCTAACTTATACGAAGAGCATGACACATGTTTGGCACCTGGCACCAGCTCAATAGTGAAGACGATCTCTTGCTGAGGCGGGGCTCCAGGGAGATCGTCAGGGAACACGTCAGGATACTCTGATATAACTGGGATACTATCCATACTAGGCTTAGGCTTTGAAGCCTCCACTAATGTGAAAATAGCTCTGCACTTGCACGAACTGCCTTAACCACCTGGAGAGCAGACATCAAAGTCTTGCTCAACCCTTTCATGCCCGCAAATATCATCTCACAATCAGTTCCCAATTTGACCTCCTTGCGGTTGCATTCGATGTATGCCTGCTGCTCCGGGAGCCAATCCATCCCAAAGATCGCGTCGAACTCCACTAACGGCAGTATCGACGCTTGCAAGTCAAACTCTTGACTCCTGATCCGTATCTTTATGCAACAAATTCTATCTGTGTGCATTGAACACCCATTAGGCAACAACACATCCAATTTGTCCCTTGCCATCGAAGAAGGTACTCCAATGCGCAATATAAATCCTTCGGATAAAAAGGAATGTGAAGCTCCCGTATCGAACAGTGCTCTCGCCAGATAATCGAAAATCAAAACAAATCCTAGCACAAGCAGTCATAAGCTAACGCGCAAAAGGGTAACAAATATATATAAAGTTAGTATGCTTTTAATTAACTCATATATGTCACCACTTTGGTTTACTTTATGGCCTCCTGAAGGCCAAGATTGTACACTCTAGGCTGGGCTGGATCATAGTGGGATGTGGTTGACTCCACCGCCTTCCCCTTTTCCTCGTATGATGCTCCAGGCTTCCTCTCGGACTTTGGACGTCCGCTCCAACACTCTCGGGCAAAATGCCCCGTCTTTCCATAGTTTTAGCAAGCACCTTTAGCTCGGCCTGTGGTTGCCCCAGACCCGCCAGAAGAAGGGGCCGGACTCGAAGTCCTAGCCTTCTTATTCAACTTATGGAACTTAGATTTTGAGGAGTTCGGCACCTTGAACTCTGTCTTCTGCACACTCAAGTCTTTGCTCCCTTGGATTCACTTCACATCTTTTTTCCATTGATCGGGCCGAAATTACTAAGGTTAGGAAACCTTGCATCACAGGCCCAGCGAGCTGTACCCTCAGGTCATCGCGCAGACCCTCAAAGAACCGGTTGGTCTTACGCTCCTCATTGCTAAATGTAGGGGCAGCGTAACGACCCAACTGTGTGAATTCATGGAGGTACTCATCCACGCTACTGACTCCTTGCTTCAACCTCAGAAACTGATTCTCCATCTCAATTCTCTCAGCGGATGGTAGGTATCTAGCCAAGAACAGCCTTGAGAATTCCTCGATCGAGATGTCAGCGAGTTGTCTCCCAACTAAGAGATGCTGCTCCAGATCTTCCCACCATAACCTTGCGTCGCCGTCTAGCAAGAAAGTGGCTATGGCGTTCTTCTGCCATTCCTCCATTTTCATTGTTGACAAGATTCTCTAAACTCTATCGAGCCAATCTTCGGCTTGAGTTGGGGTTCCAGTCCCCGTAAATATTACAGGACTGAAACTCATCACATGTTTAAGTTGTCTTTCTGTCTCTCTTCTTGGTGGCAAAGGTTCTTCCGCCACGCGTTCCACAACTATAGGCTCTGCCGCTCGAAGCGTTTCTTGTTCCATCGCAGGGGCTGGGTGCTGCACATGCCTTGCTGGCTGGGCATTTATCATTGCAAACACCGCTTTTGCTAGAAGTCTTATAGTTTCTACTGAAGGCGTGGTTTCAGGCACGTCATTAGGCACAGTGCTTGCCTCTGAAAGCGGGTGCTCTGACTGTCTTGCGCCACTTCTAGTCACCTATAGTAGCAAAAACCCTCGATTAGGCGGCACACAGATTGCTAAAAGCAATCATTGGAACACTCAGGTTCCTCAAAACAAGTGTATTTTCATTCCTAAGTGGATATTCATGAGTTCTTTTCATGTTATAACGATGACGCACATACATGTGCTCACCACCCCTTAAAAAAATTCGCCAACGAATTCAAATAAGCAAGACTGAAGTCATAGTCTGATACCAAATTATAACACCACAATCCATCACATTGGATATAACAGAAGGTTCGGTCGGGGCCCCACGCCATATACCATAAACAGCTAGTAGAGTTACGTATTAATACCAAATTACTGTCAAAGGAACACGTATCCTAACTCAGAGCATTCTAGTGGAAGTTTTTAAAAAGAGTTATAAGAACCCAAGCCACAACATGAATGTCCACTAAAAACCCAAAGTAGGAATGAGCGTACAAATACACAAAGTACTTGGCCTTATGTCTTTACAAGAGTTTACTTAAATATTAAATGTCTTCCAAACATCGGCACGCAGGCCGGCCACACATGAGCATAAAAGTAAACATTTGCTTTGTCCTTCGAGGGCCTGCACAGCAACCAGGGCTTCAGCCCGCTACTTTCCACTAGGCTCCGCAGCACCTGTAATCAACATTCCACCACAGCGGTGGCAAACAAAAGCAACGGTCAGCTAAAGCTTACCAAATTATAACGATCCCTCCCCTTTACTTGGGGCGGTGATGCTCCTTCCCTGCACTTTATTAGCATAGCCAAACAGTATAATGAAAGTACAATCATAAGCACACTTCACCATAGGTGTAAGAACGTGTGGCCACACACCCCGTACTCTCAGGGCACTTACACGGTGAAGACGGTCCGAACCCGGTCCGTCCCGCAACTCCACCACCGCCCCAAGGATGGCAAACTTCGTGAGCAATATAGTCCTTTCAGCCACAGCCTAGACTCGCTCTCCAAGTTATCGGTAAGTCCCAAGTACCTTAGGTCGCTTTAATCGAAGCAAATTGAGTGGGTAGGATTCCAACTGCCCGTTGCTCACTTCGCCACAACAAAATAGCCATCGGCGCGGGCTAAGTATCCCCCAGTCCCAAAGTATCGATCAAACAATCGTATATAACTCGGTTATGTACACGGCTGGCTCCCAGGCCACCGATACGGCAGAAATTCGCTTCTGCCCAGATTTTCGAGTGCACCTTGGGGTTAGTCCCCAAGGATCCCTGCTGCAATCTACCACGTAGAAAACCCGAAAACAACAAATGGCACAAAGTCTTCTCCGACTATTCATGCATAATAAAACATCACCGATGCAGACCAACTTGTTCGGGTATGCTTCACACAACATGCCTATGTCCGTACTTTGATTCCGGACTCTATATGCAAAACTAGGTGGACTATTCATATCCACACGAAGGAACCCCTCACACTCACTGCATACTCGCGAGAGTGGGTTTCCTATGCAGAAATAAAGAGGGCTTCATATGTCCAAGAAGAGAATCGTTACCCTAGAGGTTCGCTTTGGCGCCATGGAAAACTAGTCGGATGGAAAGCACCGCAACGTCCTTGCTTCCATGAATCTGGACTCGGCACCCGATTTGGGGCTCCGAAGCTCCCCCAGCAGCCGGATTCCTCCTTCTCATTCTTCCGTGCTCTCCCCTCTCTCTAACACTTCAGAAAGAGAAAACCTAAGAGAAAATGAGGGTTTAACCCTCAACTCCCGGACTTATAACAGCAGGGAGATCTCTAGGCCGTTGGATCCTGTTTGAAGGAAATGAACGGCCACGATTCGCATTTAAAATAAATTTCCTGGGCCAAACACTGCTTGTGATACGCCCATGTCACAGGCCATGTCTCGCGATATGAAAATGATCGTCGAACACAGAACAGGACACGGGCTCAGACACGGCTGTATTACTCTTGACACGATCGTGTCAGCCTCTGACATGCCCGTGATACAGGGCATGTTCCTCAAGCGACGATGGAAACCGTCGCGTCCCGACAAGGACACAAGCTTAGACACGGCCATGTCAATATTTGACACGCCCGTGTCGAACGGCACACGCCAGTGTTCCAGGTTGTGTTCCTCACCCGACACAGCCCAGCTAACACAGAGCAGGACACGGCGCTGGACACGCCCGCGTCTCAGGCCGTGTACCCGACCTTCAAGGATCGTCGAATGCATTTCGTCGACCATACGGAAAATCGTCGAACTCATAGCAGGACACGGCCATGGACACGCCCGTGTCCAAGGCCGTATTACCCTTGTCTGGCTCCAGATTGGCCTTAAGACGCTACCAGATCATTTCCGAGTTTTGGGGTGTTACAAATTATACCTTTGACATAAGAGACTCGGACATTCTGGAAGTAAACTAATTGTTAAACTATCAAAACATAAACTTTTTCGTGGGCTTCAAACATTAAGCATTAGTTTGAACTCCTGATACACTCCATGTCAAAATGGGAAATTTGTCAAAACCTCATTCAAAAGCAAAAATGATATTTCCACGTCTATACCACTAGAACTCAAACACATGGATCTATTTGGTCTTCTTAGTATATGTAGTCTAGGTGGAAAACGATACAAGTTCGTTGTTATAGATGATTATTCCCGTTTCTGCTGGACAATCTTTCTTACAAACAAATCTAACACATTTATTGAATTCACAAATCTATGTAATAGACTACAAAATGAGAAGGAACTAAACATAAAATGCATAAGGTCAGATCATGGGGGAGAATTTGAGAATGAAGGCTTCCCAAACTTTTATAGCAATCTAGGAATTAAGCATGAATTTTCGGCCCCACGCACTCCACAACAAAATAATGTAGTAGAAAGAAAGAATTGTACACTTCAAGAACTTGCACGCACAACGCACAATGCTTCATTCTAAACACTAAGGATCACTTAGTAAAATTCAACAAAAAATCAAACCATGGCATTCTCTTAGGATAATCTAGTACGAGTCCTGCCTATAAGGTCTATAATAAAAGAACCTTAGTTGTTGAATAATCAGCTCACGTACACTTTAACAAAAATACGCCAACTGAAGAATCTAGGCTGAATAAAGATGAAGGTGATGATGATGTGCAGTTAGGAGATACGAGTGACGAGAGAGAAGTGATGGTTGTTGTTCTAACTCATGAAGAAGGATATAGGCCTCCAAGCACTCTAAATTTTTCAAAACAACATCCATGAGAACTAGTTATAGGAGTGCCCTCATATGGAGTTAGAACTCGGTTGGCCCTACATGAATCCTTCTCAAACCTATGCTTTATATCTGAAATTGAACCTAAGAATATATCAGAAGCTTTAAAGGATGAATCGTGGTTCTTGGCTATGAATGAAGAACTAAATCAGTTCGAGAGAAGTAAGGTATGGGTATTAGTGGAGCATCCTAATGGCCATCCAGTTATTGGTTTGAAATGGGTATACAAAAATAAACTTGATGATGAATCTAGGATAACTAGAAATAAGGCCTTATTAGTGGAACAAGGTTACTCACAAATAGATGGTGTGGACTTTGAGGAATCATTTGCACCGGTTGCACGTCTTGAATCCATTCATATGTTTTTGGCAATTGCAAGTTATAAACAAATTAAGTTATATCAAATGGATGTTAAGAGTGAATTCTTAAATGGATATATCAAGGAAAGATGTATGTCGAGTAACCACCCTGGTTGAAGAACGCTAACTACCCAAATCACATATACAAATTGGTGAAGGCCTTGTAGTGACTGAAACAAGAACCTTGTGCTTGGTATGATAGGCTCATGACTTTTCTCCTAGAGCATGGTTTTAGGATGGGTAGTGCAGACACCACACTATTTGTAAAGCACGAGAATATCGATCTAATTCTATTACAAATTTATGTTTGTGATATTATATTTGTTGCCACGGATGAAAAGCTATGTAATGAAATTGTCGCCCTAATGCAATATGAATTTGAAATGAGCTTAGTTAGAGAGTTAACATATTTCTTAGGATTTCAGATTTCTCAACAAAATAATGTAATTTTTATAAGTCAATCGAAATACATAAAAGATATGCTTGTGCGATTCGGCTTTGAAAATCTGAAACAGGTAAAAACTCCAATGAGCACATCTATAAAATTAGGAAGGTTGAAAGTTGCATTTCAGTGGACCAAACTTCATTTAGAGGAATGATCAGATCCCTTTTGTACTTAAGTGCTTCTAGACCTGATATTACATTCACGGTGTGTCTTTGTGCAAGGTTATCAAGCCAATCCTAAAGAATCACACTTCAAAGATGTTAAAAACATCTTTAGGTACCATATAGGAACCCAAAATCTTGGTCTTTAGTACCCCCACACCACCGACTTCATGTTCCATGGGTATTCCGACTCTTATTACACTGGATTCTCACTCGATCGCAAGAGCACAAGTGGTACCTGTCACTTCCTAGGTCTGACACTAGTGTCAGGGTCAAGCAGAAAACAAAACTCAGTTGCTCTCTCCATTGTTGAAGTCGAGTATATTGTCTTAGGAAGTTGTTGCACACAAGCACTTTGGATTGCACAAACATTAGGGGACTTTGGCATAAAATTTAAGAACGTTAACATTAGGTGCGACAACAAGAGTGCCATAGACTTGATGAATAATCTAGTACATCACTCTCGTTCCAAACATATTGACGTTTGTCATCATTTCATCTGGTACCACATTAAGAAAGAGAACGTGAGAGTCAACTTTATTGGAATCTACGATCAACTGGCTGACATCTTCACAAAACCCCTCCCCAATTCATGTTTTTCATTACTTCGACTAGAACTGGGCATTTTGGATCTTGATGAGTCCGATATTTATAGGGTTTTTCGGACTCATCTGGGCTTGTTTTCTCACTCGTGCACCGCATTTCAACCGGTTATCGGTTATATTTGCATCGTTCGGCCATGGATCATTTTGTGCATTATTTTGGCCTGAGGGTGTGCAATTGCACATTCTGTTGTTGCTTGTGTGCACATGTTGCTCCCCATGGCTCTTTTCGGCTATTTTTTTGATTGCATTTTGGTGCTGCGAGCTTGTGCTCCAGCTTGGTTTCATTGTTGTGCAGGTAGTGCGTTTTCCCAAGGCAGGAATTCTGATTGGTGGAAAATACACGGTCGTGCGTTTCTTTCACGGATGGTTTGTGCTAGATCGTGCATTTTGTTGAGCTGGATAAACGTCGAGTTGAGCTCGATGAATTTTGTCGAGCTGAGTTCGACGATCTTCACGCACGGTTGACGCATGGTTTCTTCGGAACCGGGCGCGAAGGAAACGCACGGTTTTCCTGTAGCTTTCTTGTTTGTTTGTTTGTTTGTTCCATTTTGTGGTTAGTCGTGCGCTTTGTTCACACACGGGCGGAAGTGCCCGTGCGCCTATAAAATGCACGGTTCCCGTGTGTTGTCCTGATTTCCAGCTTTCTATTGCTACCCGTGCGATTTACTTCACGCACGGGCTGAAACGTCCGTGCGTGACTAAAATGCGCTGGTCAACGCTTCTCCTTTCGTAGGCTAGTTCTGAAAGTTAATATCACACGGTTTCTGACCTGCTTCTATTTAAAGCGCAGATTTCTTCTTCTTGAGGACAGTTCCGGAGGAGTTCCGATCCAGTCCGACCCAGCCGCCTTTTTTGCTCCTTTCAGCGGGAAAACTCCACCTCCAGCCGTTATTTTCTCTCTCCTCCATGGAGAGTATATCCAACCACCTTTCTTCCCCCAAACGCTTGCGATAGCTTCATCTCCGGCCACCATTTTCTTCTTCAAACTCCATGCTCTGTTTCAAGCTCATAAGGTGTTGCATCCGTGGAGTTCTCCGGATAGATTTAGCCCGACAAATATTCACGAAGAAGACAGGTTATTGGAAGAAGGCGACCACCCTTCAGGACTCCGAACGTCATCCGTAGACTGAGCTCGAACAAGGCCCGACAACCCTTTACTCCGGCCACGAATCTCGGAAAGCCTTCGTGCGTTTGGTTGTATTTCTCCCCCTTCTCTTGTAGTTACTTTGTTCTGAACTTGTGGTTGTTTGATTGTGGCTTTAGAACACTGTTTATTTTATGTATTTCAGCATGTCTATGTGTTGTTATATCTTAGATCATGATTGTGTTGCTGAGCTTCAGTTTTTCATGTTCTTGTTGAGATAGTGTCGTTCTAGCGATTGCTAGAAGCGTGCGTGAAGAAGAGGTGACTGTGACCCTCATTGGCTCACCCATCTTTCATATTACTCTCTTGAGTAATCCACCAAATAGACGCAGTGATGGCGACCCGCAATAGGATTTTTAGTGTTAAGCTTAGGAAACTCCAAACCAAAAACCCCTTTGTTTACGTTAACACTTGCTATCACTTTTTCAATAGCAAAATCACACTCCCTACTTGCACTCCTTAAGAGATCGATATCCAGGGATTCAAATCCCCAACTTTATTACTTAACTACGATCAATACACTTACCGACACATCAAGTTTTTGGCGCCGTAACCGGGGAGTGCAACCATTGCGTGTATTTTTCTTTTGAAAAAGTTTGTAAGTGTTTTTTGTATTTTTGAAAGGATTTTTTTGTATTGTCTGACCGATCCCAACTCCAGTGATAGGGTTGAAGATCTTGTGTGTGAGCTTGAAAACGCACGTGTGAGGCGAGCTCGCTTGCATGCTGCTGCTGGAAGAAAGGATGGAAGATTTAGGCCAAGGTGGAAATGGCCAAGGTGAATGGGTTGTTGAGGGCCAAGAGGTGGTCCAACCGTGCATTAGGACAATGCGTGATTTCACAACCCCTACTGCAGGAAGCGTTTACCCTGGCATCGTACTGGCCATCGTAAACAACCACTTTGAGATTAAACCCGCCATCCTGAATATGATCCAAAATAATACTCAATTCTCGAACTTGACGAGTGAGGATCCACAGCTCCATCAGGCGGAGTTCTCAGATATTTGCGGCACACTCCGCTATGCCGATATTTCTGATGACGTAGTAAAGCTGAGGCTATTCCCGTTTTAATTGAGGGATAAGGCCAATACCTGGCTCCATACCATTGAGCTCGGGAGCGCTACTACTTGGGAGGCTCTTTCCTCTAAGTTTTTAGCTAAATTCCACCCGATGGATAAAATTGTGAACGCCCGGAGGGAAATAGCTACCTTCCGGTAGATGGACCAGGAAACTTTATCAGAAGCATGGGAGAGGTTTGCTGACCTGCAACATCGATGCCCTCAGCACGGCTGTGAGCAGTGGAATTTAGTTGAAATATTCTACTTTGCTTTTGAGCCTAATTATAGGGATATGATCGACACAGTAGCTGGAGGCACAATAATGAACATATCTCCCGATGAGGTATTAAGGATACTTGCGACAATGCCTCCCATAGCACATACTGGACCGCCGGTAGAAATGCCCCTAGAGGGGCGAGGAATTTGTTTGAAGTAAATATTATGGTGCAGC
This sequence comes from Platanthera guangdongensis, assembly GCA_039583875.1. Lineage (NCBI taxonomy): Eukaryota > Viridiplantae > Streptophyta > Magnoliopsida > Asparagales > Orchidaceae > Platanthera > Platanthera guangdongensis. The sequence continues at coordinate 149,433,550 of CM077147.1, read as the reverse complement.
AAGCTGAGGCGAGCCATCATACTTTGGATGGAAGGACGATGTTGACCAGATCGACCCCTCCTCCAGCTCGGTTTTTGGACATTTCGTGTCAGGGTTGTGGTAACCCCGGTCATCATGCTTATGAATGCATTGCTGGGGAGACCTTTGCTGTGCCGTCACGTATAACTTTTGATGAGAATGTAAATTTTATAAATATTCAAAACCTCACTGCTCCTTATAATAATGCGTATAACCCCAACGCGAGAAATCATCCTAATTTCTCGTGGAATCAAAATGCTCCCGGTTAAAGGTGGCAGGGCAGCCAGCATCAATTTGATGCCCATGCCCCTAGTATCCAGCCGTGACCGCCGCATACGGGTTATAATCCAAACGTTCAAGGGACTCGTAAGAGTTCGCTGGAGGAAATGATGGAGTAGTTTATGGATATGGCCCAATCTAATATGGTCACTCAAACCGCTTCCATGAGGAACTTGGAGACACAACTGGTGCAACTAGCCCAAATGTTCTCCGAGCGTACTCACGGCACCCTCCCAAGTGATACGGAGAAGAATCCCCATGAGCAAGGGAAGAGTGTCAGGGATGCGGAGGAGTGCGATAAAATGAAATGGCCGTTAAATGTGAGATTAATGCAGTGGAGACGATAACTTTATGTGATTCTGGATAATCGCGTGACATTCTTGCTTTGTAAGATGTTGAAAAATTGAATTTAAATATCGAATCTGTTGTCCGGAAGTCACTAGTGCTAGCCGATGGATCAGTAGTAAAGGCCGATGGAGAATTTAAGATGTGGAAGTGATTCTGAATGGGGCTGTTATAGTCACTGACTTTCAGGTGTTAGGACCCACGGGAAATACATCGAAACCCATCCTAGGGGTCCCATTCCTAAAATCTAGAGAAGCTACATTGCAATTTAATGCGAGCGGTGTCACCTTGGCTTCCAAGGTCGGTTTGTTTTTACCACCGTCACTTCCCCCTATAATTTCAAATGTACCTGGAGAACTTCTAAAATTGAATGTTTTATTATCTTATGATTTATCTAGTACTGCTGAGATAGGTTATCTACCGAATGGGCAAGACCGGGTTAAGAAAGTGGCAGAATCGCTGACGTTAGCTGAAGGAGAGTTAGAGACAGAGTCACTTGACGTGAAACAAGATTCGGTTGAGAAGAAACATGAGATGAGCACGGTTGTAGAAAGCGTGCGGAAGACTGATTTAAAAACATCGATTTATCCAAACAAAGTTTGTAAGACTGTTAAATGGGTGACTTGGGCTGATCTTTCACCCGCCGCGGGTGAGGAAAGGATTCCCCCTGATGAGAAAGATAGGTGTGCTGCTGAATTGGTGGGTGTTGTTATACCACCCTGGCGATCCCCATCTGTGGATCTGAAAAGGAAAGAACTGCTCATGCACAGGGCGCAGAATTTTGCCCGTCGGCGCGAGAAGGAAGAGGTTAGGGGCAGGGGAGATTCGTCTTCCCTGGTCCCTAAAGCTTTCGCCTTGCCCTCATCTCGTGTGACTAAGTTGATCTATCACAAGTCATCCTTTAGCTGAGGAGTGAAGGATCTTCGGGGCCCCTTTCATGCTTTTTCTAGTTTTATTTATTGTTTAATGATGTGTGTAACTTTAGACTTTTTCATTACGTCATGAACTTATGCTCTAAATAATATTTATATAACTGCTAATACAAGTATTTGGTCCACCTTAAGGACATTAAAAAAAGGTCTTATGGGAGACAACCCAATTTCTTTGATTTTAACTTGTTCAATTATGCTGCTAATATTATATGTTTATAGTATGCGTGGTTGGAGGTATTCCCTTGTGCAGGTGAGGTTCGTTTGGGTCGTGGACTTTCTGCTAAAATTAATGCCAATCTTCTGGTATGCTCATTTGCTGAGTGTGGGGTATCCTCTCCCTCAACGTTTATTTCTCTATTTTTATTGCAAATCTTGGATAGATTGTTTAGTTTATGTCTGGTGGGGGAGAGTTATGTGGGTTACCTATGCACATGCACTATTAGCACTTTCATACCAAAAGTATATTTTCATTTTCTTTTTCTATATTATCAAGTCTGCATTGTACACCTACACCCATATGAGCGCGATCTTAAGCACGCACTCGGCTCAAGTCAAATTTATTTCTTTTGTGTCAACTTTAAAATAGTGGTGCTAGCTTAGGATTTTAGGATAGAGTAGTGTGAAACTCGTGAAGTGGTCCTAATCGAGTACTCATGGTGTCTAGAAATAGTATAGATTTAATTTTTATTTATGCTTGTAGAATTATACCTTTTCTGCATTTGTAAATATTGTTTGTACTACTTAAAAGTGTTGAATCTGGAGTAATCAAACGGTAGTGTAGTAATGTGTGTAGCCGTCACTAGCCTCGTATTGCTCGAGTTGGGGGGAGGGATCAATTTTCTCGGTGGGTAAGAACTTACCTCAAGCTACTCTTGAAGCATTGGTGCATGGTTAGTCTAGCGTGAGCGTGAGGTAGGCCATCATTTTGGCCCGGTTGAGCTTTGTGTCATTCCTAACGTCTTATTCTCGCTAGCCTCGTTGTGCCTACCATTCTTTTCATTCAGCTCCACCATTATTTCGCCAAACCCTCAGCCCATCCTAGTTGCACACCCAAGTTGAGCTTTAGTGTTTTACATTTTCATGATCGGGTGTTGATGTGGTGATATTCCTTGTGAATATGTGGACGTGCTCCAAAGTTTTTATCTGCTAAAGTTGTTAAAATAAAAAGATGGTGAAAAAGGAAAATATATGTATAAAAAAAATTATTTGTGAAAATGAAAAGTGAAAAGAAAATGTGTAATTGAAAATCCTATTTGAGATTTTGTGGTGGTAGGCAGTGCACACACCCGTGTTATCAAGTTCAAGTCTGGTGGTGTGGTGCACTTGCATTTTTTGTTGGCGTGAGGATATATTTTTGTTGAGCTCATTTGGGTTTAGTGCGTAGCCTTCTTTTTTATCTTTGTTTACCTCACCGAAACATAAGCCTCATTTCTACCCTAAATTCCTACAGATTCACGCCCGAGTCAAACTAGCGTTGTGGAGAGAGTGTGAACGGGCAAGCGTACGGTCCCCGACATTGATGGATTTCTTTGGAGGTGATCCCGAGCCCCGGTCTTTGGCAATGCTCAACTGATTGGCCTGCCTACTTTCTTCTTACGCATGACCGAACGATTCTCCAGGATTCTATTTTTGAGTATTTACAATACTTATTTACATCTATCGAAATTTATAAACTTCGTAGCATAATTACAAATTGTATCTATTATATTTTCTACGCCCATGAAAGTATTTGATTTCTCGCATCACTTTATTTGGAAATTTCTAAGCCAACTAGCTATTTTCTAGTTCATGGGGAGATGATTTGCTCGAGACAGCAAATATTTAAGTCTGGTGGTGTGATGAGTCTAATATTTATAGGGTTTTTCGGACTCATCTGGGCTTATTTTCTCACTCGTGCACCGCATTTCAACCGGTTATCGGTTATATTTGCATCGTTCGGTCATGGACCATTTTGTGCACTATTTTGTCCCGAGGGTGTGCAATTGCGCATTCTGTTGTTAGGGGTATTCACATGGTGCTCCCTATGGCTCTCTCCGGCTATTTTTTGATTTCATTTTGGCGTTGGGAGCTTGAGCTCCAGCTTGGTTTCATTGTTGTGCAGGTGGTGCATTTTCCCCAAGGAAAGAATTCTGATTGTTGGAAAACGCACGGTCGTTCGTTTCTTTCATGCACGGTTTGTGCCAGATCATGCATTTTGTTGATCTAGAGAAATGTCGAGTTGAGCTCGTCGAGCTGGGATCGACGATCTTCGCGCACGGTTGACGCACGGTTTCTTCGGAACCGTGCGCGAAGGAAACGCACAGTTTTCCTGTAGATTTCTTGTTTTTTTTGTTCCATTCTATGGTTAATCGTGCTCTTTGTTAACACATGGGCGGAAGAGCCCGTGCGCATGTAAAACACACAGTTCCCCTGTGTTGTCCTGATTTCCTGCTTTCTGTTGCTACCCGTGCGATTTCCTTCACGCACGGGCGGAAACATCCGTGCACGAGTAAAACGCACGGGTCAACGCTTCTCCTTCCGCATGCTTGTTATGAAAGTTAATATCACACGATTTGCACACGATCGTGTGTCAAACCGTGCGCGCCTATTTTTCTGACCTGCTTCTATTTAAAGCGCAAATTTCTTCTTCCTGAGGATAGTTCTGGAGGACTTCCGATCCAGTCCGACCCAGTCGCCTTTTCTGCTCCTTTGAGCGGGAAAACTCCACCTCCAGCCGATATTTTCTCTCTCCTCCTTGGAGAGTAAATCTGGCCACCTTTCTCCCCCCAAAAGCTTGCAATAGCTTCATCTCCGGCCACCATTTTCTTCTCCAAACTCCAAGCTCTGTTTCAAGCTCATAAGGTGCTGCATCCGTGGAGTTCTCGAGAAAGATTTAGCCCGATGACTATTCACGAAGAAGATGGGTTATTGGAAGGAGGTGATAGCTCGGACAAGGCTCGACAACCCTCGACTCTGGCCGCAAATCTCGGAAAGCCTTCGTGCATTTGGTTGTATTTCTCCCCTCCTCTTGTAGCTACTTTGTTCTGAACTTATTGTTGTTTGATTATGGCTTTAGAACACTGTTTATTTTAAGTATTTCAGCATGTCTATGTGTTGTTATATCTTAGATCATGATTGTGTTGATGAGCTTTAGTTTTTCATGTTTTTGTTGAGATAGTGTCGTTCTAGCGATTGTTAGAAGCGTGCGTGGCGAAGAGGTGACTGTGACCCTCATTGGCTCATCCATCTTTCATATTACCTTCTTGAGTAATCCACCAAAGAGACGCGGTGACGGCTACCCGTAATAGGCTTTTTAGTATTAAGCTTAGGAAACTCCAAACCAAAACCCCATATGTGTACGTTAACACTTGCTATCACTTTTTCAATAGCGAAATCACACTCCCTACATGCACTCCTCGAGAGATCGATATCCGAGGATTCAACTCCCCAACTTTATTACTTGACTATGATCGGTACACTTGCCGACGCATCAAGTTTTTGGCTCCATTGCCGGGGAGTGCAATCATTGCGTGTATTTTTCTTTTGAAAACGTTTGTAAGTATTTTTGTTATTTTTGAAAGGATTTTTTTTGTGTTGTATGACAGATCCCAACTCCAGTGATAGGGTTGAATATCTTGTGTGTGAGCTTGAAACCGTACGTGCGAGGCGAGCTCGCCTGCGTGCTGCTGCTGCTGAAGAAATGATGGAAGATTTAGGCCAAGGTGGAAATGGCCAAGGTGAACAGGTTGTTGAGGGCCAAGAGGTGGTCCAACCGCGCATTAGGACAATGCGTGATTTCACAACCCCTACTGCGGGAAGTGTTTACCTTAGCTTCGGACCGGCCATCATAAACAACAACTTCAAGATTAAACCAGCCATCCTGAATATGATCTGAAATAATACTCGATTCTCGGGCTTGCCGAGTGAGGATCTGCAGCTCCATCTAGCAGAGTTCTCGGAGATTTGAGGCACATTTCGCTATGCCGGTATTTCTGATGACGTAGTAAAGCTGAGGATGTTCCCGTTTTCGCAGAGGGACACGTCCAAAACCTGGCTCCATACCGTTGCGTCCGGGACCGCTACTACTTGGGAAGCTCTTTCCTCTAAGTTTTTAGCTAAATTCCACCCAGTGGATAAAATTGTGAACACCCGGAGGGAAATAGCTACCTTCCGGCAGATGGACCGGGAAACTTTATCAGAAGCATGGGAGAGGTTTGCTGACCTGCAACGTTGATGTCCCCAGCACGGCTGTAAGCCGTGGAATTTAGTTGAAATATTCTACATTGCTATTGAGCCTAATTTCAGGGCTATGATTGACGTAGCAGCTGGAGGCACAATAATGAACCTATCTCCTAACGAGGCGTTAAGGCTACTTCGCGACACTGCCTCCCATAGCACATACTGGACCATCGGAAGAAATGCCCCTAAAGGGGCGAGGAATTTGTTTGAAGTAAATGTTGTGGTGCAGCAAGCTGAGGCGAGCCGTCATACTTTTGATGGAAGGACAATGTTGACCAGATCGGCCACTCCTCCAGCTCAGTTTTTGGACATTTTGTGTCAGGGTTGTGGTAACCTCAACCATCATGCTTATGAATGCACTACTGGGGAGACCTTTGCTGAGCCGTCACGTATAACTTTTTATGAGAATATAAATTTTATAAATAGTCAAAATTGCACTGCTCCTTATAATAATGCATATAACCCCAATGCGAGAAATCATCCTAATTTCTCGTTGAATCAAAAGGCTCCCAGTCAAAGGTGGCAGGGCGTCGAGCATCAATTTGATGCTCAAGCCCCTAGTAACCAGCCGCGACCACCACATACGGGTTATAATCTGAACGTTCAAGGGACTCGTAAGAGTGCGCTGGAGGAAATGATGGAGAAGTTTATGAATATGACTCAATCTAATATGGCCACTCAAACCGCTTCCATGTGGAACTTGGAGACACAACTAGGGCACTGGCCCAAGTGTTCTCCTAGCGTACTCGCGGAACCCTCCCAAGTGATATGGAGAAGAATCCCCGTGAGTAAGGGAAGAATACTGGGGATGCGGAGGAGTGCGATAAAAATGAAATGGCTATTAAATGTGAGATTAATGCAGTGGAGACGATATCTTTATGTGATTCTGGATCATCATGCAAAATTCTTGCTTTGCAAGATGTTGAAAAACTGAATTTAAATATCGAATCTGATGCCCGGAAGTCACTAGTGCTAGCCGATGGATCGGCAGTAAAGACCGATGGAGAGATTAAAGATGTGGAAGTGATTCTGAATGGGGCTATTGTGGTCACTGACTTTCAGGTGTTAGGACCCATGGGAAATTCATCGAAACCAATCTTAGGGGTCCCATTCCTAAACGCTAGTGAAGCTACATTACAATTTAATGCGAGCGGTGTCACCTTGGCTTCCGAGGTCGATTTGCCTTTACCACTGTCACTTCCCACTATAATTTCAAATGAACCTGGAGAACTTCTGAAATTGAATGTTTTGTTATCTAATGATTTATCTAGTGTTGCTGAGACAGGTTATCTACCGAATGAGCAAGTTCGGGTTAATAAAGTGGCAGAACCGCTGACGTTAGCTGAAGGAGAGTCAGAGACGGAGTCACTTGACGTGAAACAAGATTCGGTTGAGAAGAAACATGAGCTGAGCATGGCTGTAGAAAGCGTGCGGAAGACTGATTTAAAAACATTGATTTATCCGAACAAAGTTTGTAAGACTATTAAATAGGTGACTTTGGCTGATCTTTCACCCGCCGCGGGTGAGGAAAGGATGCCCCCGAATGATAAAGATAGGCGTGCTGTTGAATTGGTGGGTGTTGTTATACCACCCTAGCGATCCCCATCTGTGGATCTAAAAAGGAAAGAACTGCTCATGCACAAGGCGTAGAATTTTGCCCGCTGGCGCGAGAAGGAAGAGGTTAGGGGCAGGGGAGATTCGTCTTCCCTGGGCCCTAAAGCTTTCGCCTTGCCCTCATCTCGCGTGACTGAGGGGATCTATCACAAGTCAGTGTTTAGCTGAGGAGTGAAAGATCTCCGGGACCCCTTTCTTGCTTTTTCTAGTTTTATTTATTGCTTAATGATGTGTGTAACTTTAGACTTTTTCATTACGTCGTGAACTTATGCTCTAAACAAAATTTATATAACTGCTAATACAGGTATTTGGTCTACCTTAAGGACGGTAAAGAAAAGGGCTTATGGAAGACAACCCAATTTCCCTGCATTTAATTTGTTAAATTATGTTGCTGATATTATATGTTTATAGTATGCGTGGTTGGAGGTATTCTCTTGTGCAGGTGGAGTTTGTTTGGGCCGTGGACTTTCTGCTAAAATTAACGCTAATCTTCTGGTATGCTCATTTGCTGAGCATGGGGTTAACCTCTCCCTCAACTTTTATTTCTCTATTTTTATTGCAAATCTTGGATAGATTGTTTAGTTTAAGTCGGGTGGGGGAGAGTAATGCGGGTTACCTATGCACATGCACTATTAGCACTTTCATACCAAAAGTATATTTTCATTTTCTGTTTCTATATTATCAAGTCTGCATTGTGCACCTACACCCACATGAGCGCGATCTTAAGCACGCGCTCGGCTCAAGTCAAAATTATTTCTTTTGTGTCAACTTTAAAATAGTGGTGCTGGCTTAGGACTTTAGGATAGAGTAGTGTGAAACTCGTGCAGTGCTACTAATCGAGTACTCATGGTGTGTAGAAATAGTATAGATTTAATTTTTCTTTATGCTCGTAGAAATATACCTTTTCTGCATTTGTAAATATTATTTGTACTACTCAAAAGTGTTGAATCTGGAGTAATCAAATGGTAGTGTAGGAATGTGTGTAGCCGTAACTATTCTCGTATTGCTCGAGTCAGGGGGAGGGATCATTTTTCTCGGTGGCAAAGAACTTGCCTCAAGCTACTCTCGAAGCATTAGTGCATGGTTAGTCTAGCGTGAGCGTGATGTAGGCCATCATTTTGGCCCGGTTGAGCTTTGTGTCGTTCCTAACGTCTTACCCTTAATATCCCTATTGTGCCTACCCTTCGTTTGATTCAACTCCACCATTATTTCACCAAAGCTTCAGCCGATCCTAGTCACACACCCAAGTTGAGATTTAGTGTTTTACATTTTCATGATCAGGTGTTGATGTGGTGATATTGCTTGTGAATATGTGGACGTGCTCCAATGTTTTTACCTGCTGAAGTTGTTAAAATAAAAAAATGGTGAAAAAGAAAATATATTTATAAAAAAAAGTAATTGTGAAAATGAAAAGTGAAAAAAAAATGTGTAATTGAAAATCCTATTTGACATTTTGTGGCGGTAGGGAGTGCACACACCCGTGCTATCAAGTTCAAGTCTGGTGGTGTGGTGTACCTATATTTTTTGTTGGCGTAAGGATAACTTTTGTTAAGCTCATTCGGGTTTGGTGCGTAGCCTTCTTTTTTATTTTTGTTTGCCTCACCGAAACCCAAGCCGCATTTCTACCCTGAAGTCCTACGGATTCACGGTTGAGTCAAACTAGCGCTGTGGAGAGAGTGTGAACGGGCAAGCGTATGGTACTCGACATTGATGGATTTCTTTGGAGGTGATCCCGAGCCCCGGTCTTTGGCAATGCTCAACTGAGTGGACTGCCTACTTTCTTCCTATGCATAACCGAACGATTCTCCAGGATTATATTTTTGAGTAGTTACAATACTTATTTACGTCTGTCGAAATTTATAAACTTTGTAGCATAATTACAAATTTTATCTATTATATTTTCTATGCCCATGAAAGTATTTGATTTCTCGCTTCACTTTATTTGGAAATTTCTAAGCCAGCTATTATTTTATAGTTCACGGGCAGATGATTTGCTCGGTACGAGCAAATGCTTAAGTCTGGTGGTGTGATGAGTCCGATATTTATAGGGTTTTTCGGACTCATCTGGGCTTGTTTTCTCACTCGTGCACCACATTTCAACCGGTTATCGGTTATATTTGAATCGTTCGGTCATGGACCATTTTGTGCATTGTTTTGGCTCGAGTGTGTGCAATTGTGCATTCTGTTGATGGGGGTATGCACATGGTGCTCCCCATGGCTCTTTTCGGCTATTTTTTTATTGCATTTTGGTGATGGGAGCTTGTGCTCCAGCCTGGTTTCATTGTTGTGCCGGTAGTGCGTTTTCCCCAAGGCAGGAATTCTGATTGGTGGAAAACACACAGTCGTGCGTTTCTTTCATGCACAGTTTATGTCAGATCGTGCGTTTTGTTGAGCTGGATAAACGTCGAGTTGAGCTCGAAGAATTTCATGTTGAAATTTGTGAAGTGTAAGTGGGTGATGGGCAGGCCGGGCGGACTGAGCGGCCTGTGCAGACTGAGTCCGCGACCTGGGCGGACTGCTGGTTATGGCTTGGGTGTTGGCTGTCTTGGTGGCTTGGTTGTTGAGCAGCCGGTGCGGCCTGAGCGGCCTGGTGTGTGGCCTGAGCGGTCTGTTGTGCGGCCTGGTTGGCCTATGGCCAAGGTTGTCGGGCTTCTGGCAAAACGTATTGAGCGGACTGCGGTTTGCGGGCTGTAGGAAGTGCTTGTTCAGCGGCTGTGGTTGTGCAAGCTTGTGTTAACCGGTGGATTGGGTGTTTCTATCCACGGGAGGCTTTGCTGACTGGCGAGTCTGCGATGTCCGCTGTTGCGGACTAGCCCTGGAGTTTGGCTGTGGCCCTTGCCGAGCTCTGGTGGTACAGCAGCTGCTAACTGTTGTGGACTTTTTCTGAACCTGCTGACACGAAAGAGGCAGTCCGTACAGTACAAGACCAAAGCCTCCATCCGCCACAAGTCCACGACCAAAAGGCAGTCCGCTCGGTCAACAGCGGACTTGGCGGATACTGCAGACACACTGGACTTGTCGAAGAATGTGACCAAGTCCAGTAAAACACCAAAGGCCTAGCAAGCTTACTCAGGTAACGAAGCTATCATAACTACTGATAATACTGTTTATGCAGTAGTGAAGGAGAGTGTTATGTCTTTGGGTAGTGATAAGGGGCCACTCACGTTAAGGAGTGTGTATCACGTACCGGGCATGAAGAAGAACCTCTTCTCGGTGACCAATGTGGTATACGCGGGTTATCACATTCTGTTTGGGCCAATAGAAGTGAAGTTCCTTTGCAACGTATCAGCGGTTAAGGCTGATGTTGCTCATGTTGGGAGGAGAGTGAAGAACTTGTTTGTTCTTGCAACTAACTCTTATGTTGATCGGATGAGAGCAAACGATAGCGCTGCTATATGGCATGAACGGCTGGGGCATGTAGGAATGGATAAGCTAAGGGCTATGGCTAACAGAAGCCTTGTAAGAGGCTTGCCTAAGCTATCTTCATTTGGCGACAGTTACGTTTTCGCGGGATGTCAGTATGGCAAGGCTCATCGCCTTCCGTTTGATAAATCACAAACGAGGAGCAAGAGACCATTGGAGTGCATCCATGGAGACTTGATGGGACAACCCGTCACTGCAAGCCTTGGTGGGAGCAGATACATGCTTATGCTGATTGATGACTACTCAAGATACACTTGGGTATATTTATTGAAGGAGAAGTCTGAAGCCTTCAGTTTGTTTGTGGAGTTCAAGGAGTTGGTTGAGGGCCGGCTTGGCTTGCGGATCAAGAAGCTTAAAACAGACAACGGTGGTGAGTTTGTCTCCTCCGAGTTTTCTAACTTCTGCAGGAAGCATGAGATCCAACGAGAGCTCACTTGTGCTCATACTCTACAACAAAATGGAGTAGCAGACCGGAAGATTCTTCATCTGACGGAGACCTGCAAATGTTGGCTTCATGCGAAAGACATTCCAAGGTCCTTCTGGGCGGAGGGGATGTCTTATGCTTCTTACGTCATCAATCGGATGTCGCTTAGCCCGATCAACATGAAGACTCCTTTTGAGCTGTTGCTGAAGGAGAAGCCCAGTGTGGAACAGCTTCGGGTGTTCCGATCAACTTGCTATGTGCATTTCCCAGATGCTTCACAGACAAAGCTTGATGCAAAGGCAAGGAAGCTTGTCTTTGTTGGCTATGATGAGCGGAAGAATGGATGGAAATGCATGGATCCTACGACGAAGAAGTTTGTTGTGTCAAGAGACGTGGTCTTTGACGAACTGACGTCATATGGAGGAGGCTCGGTTGAGCTTTCAGAAAGCAAGGTTGATGAAGAGCAGAAGGTGGTTGTTGAAGGTCTGGAAGAGGAGCTTGCTGTTTCACCAGCAGCTCATGTTGCTTTAAATTCTGGTGCTGAGGCTTCTAGCTCAGGAAGCAGGGGGAGAATTGCTCAAAGCTTTCCTGAAGGTGGTGATGAGCCTGAAGAAGCAACAGAGGTAGTGAGCAAGGAACAACCTCTTCGGAGATCAAAGAGGGTTATGAAGCCACCTGCTCGGTACTGTGATGGGAATGCAGTGAGCTTTGTCTCCTGCTTCTTTGCAGGTCCTCTGGATGAGCGAGAGCCTGCAAACTTCAATGAGGCCATTGGAGTCAAGGAGTGGTATGATGCCATGAAGGAAGAAATTGCCGCTCTCAATAAGAATGAAACCTGGGATCTTGTGTCCAAGGTTGATGGCATTACTCCAGTGACTTGCAAGTGGGTCTATAAGTTGAAGAAGAATGCTGATGGGAGCATTGATAGGTTCAAAGCTCACCTGGTTGCTCGAGGATTCTCGCAGAAGTATGGAGAAGACTATGATGAGACATTTAGTCCGGTTGCAAAGATGACTTCAGTTAGAGTGGTGATCGCCTTGGCTGCTTGCAAGGGATGGAGGATGTGGCAGCTTGATGTGAAGAACGCTTTTCTTTACGGGGAGATTGACAAGGACATCTTCATGGATCAGCCACTTGGATTTGTTTCTGAAGTTCATCCGGACTATGTCTGCAAGCTCAGCAAGGTCCTAGAGCTTGGTACGAGAAGATAGTATAGTATTTGCAATTCTGCGGTTATCTTGCTTCCAACTCGAATTCTAGCTTGTTCGTCAAGAAGAAGGGGGAGCTTCAAGTCTTGGTCCTGCTGTATGTGGATAATATGATCATCACAAGGAATTCGGAGGAGGAAGTAGAAAGGCTCAGGGCTGAGCTCGCTATACGCTTTGAGATGAAATACTTGCGAGAGCTTCATCACTTTCTCGGTCTTGAAGTGGAGAGGAAGGAGTGTGGGATTCTCATTTGCCAGAAGGGGTATGTGGATCGCATTGTAAGTCGATTAGGCATGGGCGAATGGAAGAGTTGCTCTACTCAACTGGAACATGGGCTGAAGCTTCGACGAGATGAAGGAAGGATTCTTCCTAATCCCTTGGTGTTCAGGGCTCTTGTAGGGAGTTTGATCTACCTGACGATTACAAGGCCAGACATTACTTATGATGTTGGCCGAGTAACTCGGTTTATTGCTGAACCAAGGATGTCTCATCTGGTAGCGGCAAAGAACATCTTGAAGTATGTCAAGACAACTTCTAACATGGGACTCCTCTATCGTAGAGATGCGGACTTTGCTTTGCTTGGATACACTGATGCTGACTATGGTGGTGACTCGGATGATCGGAGATCAACTTCGGGTTATGTTTTCACTTATGGTTCAACTTGTATTTCATGGTGTAGCAAGAAGCAGGACTTTGTGTCCATGTCAACTACAAAAGCTGAGTATAAGGCTTCGGCCTTGGCTGCTCGGGAAGTCATCTGGTTGCTGAGGCTTGTAAAGGATGTTCATGAATAAGTGCAAGGGCCTACTGTACTCCGGGGTGACAATGAGAGTGCTCTCAAACTGGTAAACAATCCAGTGTGTCACGCAAGGACCACGCATATTGAGATCGAGCACCACTTCATAAGGGAGAAGGTGTTGGAGGGATCTCTTCTGGTCGGGCATGTTCGGAGTGAAGATAATCTTGCTGACATCTTCACGAAGCCGCTTTCGAAGGGGCCATTTCAGTGGTTATGAAACTTGCTGGACTTGATCACCACTTCTCACTTCAAGGGGGAGTGTTAAAATTTGTGAAGTGGAAGTGGGTGATGGGCAGGCTGGGCGGACTGAGCGGCCTGTGCGGACTGAGTCCGCGGCCTGGGAGGACTGCTGATTGTGGCCTGGGTGTTGGCTATCTTGGTGGCTTGGCTGTTGAGCAGTCGGTGCGGCCTGAGTGGCCTGGTGTGCGGCCTGAGCGATCTGTTGTGCGGCCAGGTTGGCCTATGGCCAAGGATGTCGGGCTTCTGGTGAAACAGACTGAGCGGATTGTGGTTTACGGGTGGTAGGAAGTGCTTGTTCAGCGGCTGTGGTTGTTCAAGCTTGTGTTAACCGGCAGATTGGGTGTTTCTATCTGTGGGAGGCTTTGCGGACTGGCGAGTCCGCGGTGTCCGCTGTTGCGGACTGGCCTTGGAGTTTGGTTATGGCCTTTGCCGAGCTCTGGTGGTACAGCAGGTGCTAACTGTTGTGGAGGACTGCGCGGACTGGTGTCAGAGTCCGGTAGTTGGCCGTTTGGGCAGCTGTGCAAGGAATGCTTGGGGACTCTACCTTACTCTGGTGTAGTGTTGGTGATCTGCTTTGGGTGTTGGCAGACTGGGCCTTGTTCGCCGAGCTCGCGCTAGGCCTTTGGTGTTTTACTGGACTTGGTAACAATATGTGACAAGTCTAGTGTGTCTGTAGTATCTGCCAAGTCCGTTGTTGACCGGGCGGACTGCCTTTTGGTTGTGGACTTGTGGCGGATGGAGGCTTTGGTCTTGTAGTGTGTGGACTGCCTCATACGTGTGCAGACTATTGCTGAAGGGGTTGTGGCTATCCATGTGTGGTGATGTTTACGGACGGTGCGGACTATACATGTCCGCATAGTGTGGGCGGACTGGTGCAAGTCTACCTAGTTGTGAACATCTGTGTCTTTCTCCTGGCGGTTTTCTTGGAAATCCGGCTAAGTCCTTGCGGACTCAACGGACGGGTGTTTTGCTAGTGCGCGGGCTGGGGTGGTGACTCTATTCACTAGGGTGGTGACAACACTCCTCACCTCGCCTATAAATATACCTCCCCCCCCCCGGCACGTCTACAGTAACTAAGTGAACAGTAAGTTGGGATTGGCCAAGTGTTGTGGTCTACGATTTTCTGTCCGCGTGGGTTGAGTAGAGCTGACGGTTTGCTGCATGCAGGTCGTGCGGCTAGATTCAAGGAGCCAGGAGTTTGGCATTGAAGTGTGCGGTCTTTGCGGTCTCAGCTGGTCGCTTCTACGGCTTGTCAGTGGTTCTCTGCTTCAGCTTTTCCAAGTTTCAATAACCTGTCCTCCGGTCTCAGGCAGGTAGGAGTTCTGTTCTTTAGTTCATCAGCAGGCAGCGAATAATGGTGTGTTCGCGCAACCTCGCGGTCTTGGCGAACTCTGTGTGCTATTCGGCATGTAGCAGCTTCAGCTCGGGCGGCTTCGGTGACCTTGGCGTACTGGGCGGTCTCGGCAGTCTCCAGTGTTGTCCGCCCGGCTTGTTTTGTGCTTTCTTTTTGTAGCTCGTGGGCTAGTGAAATCATGTCTCGCTTGGTAGACCTTGCCTTGTAAAGAAGTGTGAATGAATATAAGACCTACTTGTGCTTCCATTTGTGTTTGGTGTTAAGCTTTCTCTTGGGCTTCCGCATGACCAAGGTGTTAACTGGATAGTTCTGAGAATATTAATTTGGCTTTAGGCTATCTTGCTGACCACCTTGAGAAAATTCAACATTTCATTAAGCTTGGCCCGATGATCTTCACGCACGGTTGACGCACGGTTTCTTCGAAACCGTGCGCGAAGGAAACGCATGATTTTCCTGTAGCTTTCTTGTTTGTTTTTTTGTTTGTTTGTTTCATTCTGTCGCTAATCGTGTGCTTTGTTCACGCACGGGCGAAAGCACTCGTGCGTGTGTAAAATGCACTGTTCCCCTGTGTTGTCCTGATTTCCTGCTTTCTGTTACTACCCATGCGATTTCCTTCACGCATGGGCGGAAACATCCGTGCGCGAGTAAAACGCATGGGTCAACGCTTCTCCTTCCCAAGCTTGTTCTGAAAGTTAATATCACACGGTTTGCACATGGTTGTGTGTCATACCGTGCGCGCCTATTTTTCTGACCTGCTTCTATTTAAAGCGCAAATTTCTTCTTCCTGAGGACAGTTCCGGAGGAGTTCCAATCCAGTCCTTCACGTACGGGCGGAAACGTCCATGTGCTTTTGGTTCATTTTTTTGTCTGTTTAAAAAACAAAAAAAATGAACATTTTTTTAAAAATCAAAAAACATGTCTTTCGTGTGTGTTTTGTTTGAATTGTTTTTTCACAGAAAAAAAAATCATAAAATCCAAAATACAAAAAAATACTGTGGATCATTCATTCTTAGGACACACATGGCTAGAACCTAGAGCACAATGATTACGTACAATATTTGATTTAGGATTGTTAATTTCTGTGAACATTGTCTACTTTTGTCATGATGTGTCGATTCTATATGTGCTTAGCTACTGAGTGCGACTAGACATAATAGTGTCTGTTGAATATGCCTCTAGGTATGTGTGAGGATTTAGATAGTGTAATGAATTTACACTATTCACACATCCTTAGAAGAAGCACTTATGTAGAACCTCTATGTGTACCTTCTATAACTCGTGATATTGTGTCTAATACATTAGAAATCACTTGAATAATAAATGTCACGATATACATGTGCCTATAAAAAGGTTAGAACTTTGGGTCAAATATCTAGTGATCACGTCTTTGTATACAGGTTAAAGTGAATCTATCTATGTGGGTAGATTTCGATTGATTCAGGATCCTTGAAATGAATGTTATAGTAATGATAGTGTGAAAAATCAATGAGAAAATAATAACGTATGCATGCTATCAAATCATGTGTTAAGGATATCCCCCAAGCACTACTCACTCCTCCTGATAATCCTTCATGAGTATTGTGAGGATGAGCACCTTGGTTAAAAGAATCGGATGCATCTTGCGACTGATCGAACAATTCGTCGATCCTACGAAGGGGTATGTGTTTTGTATAGTAAGCTTATTTATCTCCCTGTAGTCTATGCATAGACGTAATGTTCTGTCTTTCTTCTTTACAAACAGTACTGGGGCTCTCCAAGACGAGGAACTGGGGTAGACAAATCCAGCATCTATTAGCTTCTACAGTTGAATCTTTAATTCAGCCAGTTCTCTTGGGGCCATTTGGTAGGGTGTTCGGGACACTGGTCGTGCTCCGGTCACGAGCTCGATCTGAAAGTCGACCTCTCACTGGGGTGGCAATCTTGGGAGGGACTCAGGGAAAATGTACGGGAAGTCTCGTACTACAGGGACTTTGGCAAGCACTCGAGTTTTATCTTCCATTTCGAAGTAAATATGGTACACCTCGTCATTCTGTCGGACTGACCTCACAATCTGTGCAGAAGTTAAAATAATACGAGAGACAGAGGGTACACATGTCAACGTAATGTCCTGATCGTTTGGGTTCTCCAGGCGGACCTCTCGCATTGAACAATTTATTTGCGCCTTGTGCTCATGGTGTAGCGTATGTCGCTAACGGAAATCTACACGAGAGAAGGCTCTAGTTCGCCAACAACACACTTTAGATCCGCCGCACCTACACAAGTATCTACAGCCCTTAATACGTGATCGTTTCGCGCACAAAACATAAACACATTCAGAGAATGATCGACTCTAAAACAGTGATGAAAAATGAGTCGGATCGTTCCCAAAGTTAACGCAAAGGTTGCCAATCCTTTTGAGAGAAAGATCAATGTTATAGGCCAAGATCCACTCAAGCAAAATGGACCTACCCGGTCCGGAAAATGGAAACAAGAACAATAACATTTTCTAATCAAAGATTTGTAAGCGATTAAAATTTAAAAGCCGCGGAGAACACGATGGTTCACCTTACACAAATCTAAGAGAGGAAGCACAAAGAGAGGGGAATAGTTTACCCAACCTGAATTCACCGTGCACACAAGATATGGTGGGAAAATCACTCTCTCCACGGATCCACCGGCGTCAAACCGAATGGGGCTGCAACCTTCTTCCTTGGAGTCGCACAGAAGGAATCCACGCCGGAGTCGCACCGAAGAGGGGTGGAGGAAGCAAGTGATGGTTTCACACCACAAGGGGGCGGCGGCTAGGAGGAATGCCTTGGCCGAATTCTCCTTTGGGAGTTTTTTTTAAGGATTCAAATTCTTCTTGTCTATTAATTCTCATAAAGTGATCTCCTTATATAGGAGTTACAAACATATAGGAGTTACAAACACATAGGAGTGACAAACACACATTTAACCGTCTAAAATGGAGATGACATCTCAT
Source organism: Platanthera guangdongensis (assembly GCA_039583875.1). NCBI lineage: Eukaryota > Viridiplantae > Streptophyta > Magnoliopsida > Asparagales > Orchidaceae > Platanthera > Platanthera guangdongensis. The sequence goes on along the minus strand of CM077147.1, from coordinate 149,415,734 downwards.
CCATCCTGGTGGTTAATTACATACCAAATGTTTTAAATGCAGGAAATAAACAAATAAGTCCACACATGAATATAAAATTATTACCCAAGCATGGAATAATTTTATATTCTCAAATATAAAATATAAATATAAATAATGTAACTAAGAGCATGATTTTAAAATGAATCTTCAAGTGGGCTTAGCACGCCGCGGACGGAGGTTGTAACGTTGCATTCCATTAGCGTCATCATGGCTCCTAACGTCTTTATGTTGTAGCGCCTCGGAAACCGGATCATCATCAAGTAGCGGCTGCGATGTCGCGGCATCAATCCTCCCCCGCTCAAAATCACGTATCTCTGCTGCGTGGTCCAAGAGATAGAGGCGGAGAAGAGCGGCATCCAATTGTTGAAGCTCTGGCTCAAGTACCCAAGAGTCGTCGGAAGGAGGGCGGTCACACCAACGGATGAGAAAGCGGCGGGTAGCACCATCGGTGGTAGTAAGCAGCTCAGTATCAAGTATCCTGTCTGGTATAAGAAAGGTTTTTGGAAACCTTGGAAACATGTTAGCAGTAGGAATAAAAGAAGGCAACTTACCATCCGATGCTAAACCTTTGGAGACCAGGGGAGGGAGATCATCAGTAGTACCACTCCCCAAACCCAAAGAATTTTGAGTGGAAGGAGAAGACGACAAAGAAGTCAACTCTTGTGGAGGCGAAACAAACATCGTCAAATCCGAGACATTAAAAATGGGTGAGCCACCCCAATCAGCAGGCAAATCTAAGACAAAAGAATTATCACCGAGTTTCTTTATAATTCGGAAGGGGCTGGCGCTCTTTGGAGCTAACTTTCTAACGGTGCCATTTGGAAGTCGCTCGGGAACTAAGCGGATGAAAACTTGATCGCCGACTTTAAAGTGTGGCACTCTCCTATGCTGATTAGCTTGTGTTTGATAGGATTCATATTGGGAGGCTAAGGTTGCCCGGATATGTGTGTCCAAGTCATGAATGTGTTGGGTGAAGGATTGTGCGAATTGACTTGCTTTATATGTAGGTGGTAACGGAACCAAGTCAACTGGCACAGGAGCCCTATACCCGTGAACAATCTCGTTAGGGGACATACCCGTGGACCTATTCTTAGAGTTATTGTAAGCCAATTGTGCATGGGGAAGAAGTAGATCCCAAGTTCCCTTGTGAACACTCACAAGACACCTTAGAAGATTCCCCAAACTCCGATTGACTACTTCCGTCTGACCATCGGTTTGCGGATGATTGGCAGCGGAAAATAATAATTTGGTCCCCATTAAAATCCATAAAGTTTTCCAAAAATAGCTAGTGAATTTCACGTCCCTATCAGAGACAACTGTCTTCGGCACTCCGCGATGTCTCACGACCTCCCGAAAATATAACTTAGATACGCAAGATGCGTCGTTGGTCCTACTACATGGGATAAAGTATGCCATTTTTGAAAATCTGTCCACAACTACCAAAATGGAGTCGTGCCGACGAAGAGTGGTGGGGAGGCCTAATATGAAATCCATGCTCATGTCTTCCCACGGTATGGAAGGAATTGGTAAAGGAGTGCATAACCCAACATTGGTTTTAGCGCCCTTAGATACTTGACATGTTCAGCAACTACTCACTATTCCCCCAACCATTGCCTTAAGCTTAGGCCAGTAAAATTTCTCCTCAACAAGTGCAATGGTCTTATCCCTTCCAAAGTGTCCACTCATACCTCCGCTATGTAATTCCCAAATAATGTGGTGTCGTAAGGAGTATCGAGGAATACACAACTTCTCGTGCCTAAAAAGATAACCGTCCTTAAGAACAAATGCAGGTATGGTCGTTGGAGAGCTATCCTGGGCGGAGAAATACATCTCGTGGAAATCTGGGCATGTGGCATATTCGTCCTTAACTCATTCGAATCCTACGACATTGACTTTCATGGTAGATAGTAGAAGGGTAAGGCGGCTAAGTGCATCGGCAACTCGATTATCAGATCCCTTAAGGTGCTTAAGGCTAAAAGTGTACCCTTGTAAGAAAGCTACCCACTTAGCATGGCGCGGGCTAATTTTGTTGATGCGCGAAAATGGCACCGCCTAGTTAACACGGAGGTGAGTGATTGATCTCACAGGCTAGGAGAGGAAGAGGATGATTGTTGCGGGAAAAGAGGAAGCTTCTGAGTGCTCGAGAGTGGAGCAAGCGCTTGTCTGAGGGTTGCGGGGATAGAGGAGAGGGTTGCTGAGAGCAGCCGGGAAGGCTGGCGAGGAGGAGGTTGATCAGGAGATGTCGAGCAGACGAGTACTTGGACGGTTGTGTTTGCAGGTTGATGCCAACAGGGAGCTGAGCTGAGCTAAGAAGAAGAAGAGAGAGGGCCGCTAGCATCGGCAACAGCAGACTTCGCCCGTTGCGGCTTAAATGTCACTCTTGCGACGGGCTTTCCTTTGATTAATAGTGAGAGTTACAGCTTGTTAATAAACCTTTACAAGAAAGCAATAAATAGGTATAAGAAGGAAGCTGGCGGCTAAGGAAAGAGTGCCAGAAGAGGCCGCGCGGACTGAGGAGCCAGGTCGGTAGGCCGCGCGGTTAAGGGAAAAATGGAGACCACGCAGACTAGGAACAGAGACCGGCAGGCCGCGCGACTAAAGGCAGAAAGAAGAGTGCGGACTGGAAAATGGAGTCCGCAAGAATTAAGCTTGTCGTGGGCTGACTTCGCGCGTGAGAACATTGGCGACGATGAGTCCTCGAGATCTCCCTCCCCCCATGAGAGGTATGGGGGTCTATTTATAGGCCCGAGGAGGTAACAGCTTACGGTGATGTTACCCCCGGTGAGACGGTAACTTGTGCGAGAAGAAGACGGAGTCTGCAACAGGCCACGTGGACTGGGGCTTGCTTTTGGAGCTGGTACTGCTGATGGAGAACTGGGAGACTTAGTGGCGGACTACCATGCGGGTCCGCAGAGTCCGCAACTGCTTAGCTGAGCAAGCCCGTGCCAAGAAGTGCGGGTTGAATGAGTCCGCGCCAACTTTGCACGGGCTGAGGGACTACCTACCCGTTGCTGGGAAGCGGGAACTGGAAGCTATGCGTCGGACTGCAAGGAGAATCCACAGAGTCCGCCGCTGCTGAACAGAAGAGAGCTAAGGGTGCGAGCCGAGGAGTGCCCACGGAGTCCGCCGAGTCCGCACGAGGCTATGCGGTATGGGACTGTCTTGAGGAAGTTCTCCTGTCTGGAAGGGCTGGAAAGAGTCTGCCACTACTGACTAAGTCTGCGCCAAGACTGCGTACTGAGGGAGGTTGACCCTGCCACTAGAGAAGAGCAGGTGGAGGCCAAGGAACGGCGAACTGCATAGCGAGTCCGCGGAGTCCGCTGAGTCCGCGCCTGCTGCTAAGCTGAGTACGCAAATGTTGGAGTGGAAAGACTGGCTGTTGAGGCTGTTGGGTTCAACAATGAAGGCGGACTGGAAGTCTCAATCGCACTTTGAGTCCGCCGAGCTCGCGAAGAACTGGGTATTGCTGCTGATCTTCGTGGGTAGTCGGAGAGCGAGTGTCTGCACTCCTTTGGCGGACTGATGAAGTCAGCTGCCCATGCTGCTGGAGTACAAGGAATGGGCGACCTGCCGAACTGACGGGGCAGGCCGCGCGTGTTAGCGGAGAAGTTGAGGTCGCTGGCTGTCGGCCTGGGGGCAGGTCGCCACCTGTGCTTGGCGGTTTGGAGCGGACTGGTCTTATTGGAGAACGACCTATAGGAGCAGGCTGGAAGAAGCCAATTCCTACAAAGGACGCAGCTTGTTGCCGACCTTGGCGGATAGGCAACTGAGTCCGGCAAAGGGACACCTGCGGAGACAAGCTTGCGGTTAAGCTGAAAAAGGGGGCAGCCTGCAGGGGTGGACTACAGGAGCAGTCTGCGGCCCCTGCTGATCAAGGGAAGGCGCGCGGCCTGGCGGTCAGACCGCTAAGACCACCCAAGACGTGTGGACTGAGCGGACAGGGAAACCTGTTCGTCCAACCTAAGAAGAAACCTCCAGGAGGAACCTGGAGCAGGCCGCTACTGGCGAGCTAGCTACCTTGGGAAGGATCGCCCATTTCGGGGTTAACATAATCCCCGCACTTTTTTAAGTCCCGAATAGAACTTCGAAAAAGTCGGAGACCCACAAAAATCGTGATCCACACCAAAGGAGAGAGAAGGGGCAAGGAGAGATAGAACCTGATGCCTCTCCTTAGGAGTTTGGTGTTGCCAGTCTTTTTCCTACAAGAGGAAAGTTAGTGTAGGCCTGTATGGGAGGTACATCTTATGTGTACCAGGGTTTGCCTTTGCAAAATAAAGAAGATGTGTCTTCTACTAAGTCCTGAAAGGAACTTGCAAGTCTTTGTTGGTTTTTGCAAAAGTGAAGTTAGAAACAAATTCAGGAGTAAAGAAAGTTGCAAATACCTGAAGGTAACTTGCAGGTATTTGCTGGTCTCTGCAAAAGAAGAGTTAGAAGTAGGCACAATATATGAAAGTAACTTGCAAGTACTTGTGAAGAAACTTGCAAGTGTATGTTGATCTCTGCAAGAAACGAGTTAGGTGCAGACAAAATATGTAAAATATCTTGCAAGTACCTGTGAAGAAACTTGCAAGGGTCTGCTGATCTCTGCAAGAAAAGAGTTAGGAGCAGACAAAATATGTGAAATTAGCTTGCATGTACCTGTGAAGAAACTTGCAAGGGTCTGCTGATCTCTACAAGAAAAGAGTTAGGAGCAGAAGAAATATGTGAAAGAAGCTTGTAAGTACCATGGAGAAGGCCTGCAAGTGTTAACTGTTGACAAGATGAGGTCGATGTGATCATATAGTAGAGGAAATGCCAGATACACTGTTGATAATTGAATGAAGATCAAACCAGAAAATAATGATCTTCTTGTTATATTATAGATGTCTTTAACATGAAGTCCAGATCAACAAGTCGAGTATTGACTGTTGATATGATAGGATAGGTAAGAATACATTGGCAGAGAAAAAGCTTGATGCACTCTGCCAATCTGAACTAGATTGTAATAGCAGGGCTTGATGATCAAGGAGAGTAAGATTCTTTGATCAATGTTTGATGCCATTAGAATTTGATAAGAGTAATGAATAGCTCTATTAATCTTCATCTGATAGCGCTTAAGCAAGCGGTGAATAAAAGATGAGAGTAATTAGGCTTATACATGTAGAGAGCTTGTAAGTCATCATCTGATAGAGCTTTAAGCAAGCAATGCATATAAGATGAGCATAAGCAAGTGAGTGTTGGAAATCCCTTTGGTAGGTCGGATTAAACCTGTTCACCTGAGAAAGAGGCAGTTCATAACAAAGATCACTAGCTACACTCCCTTAACAGAGCACAAAAGGGAGACATGCGCAAAAATCCTAAGAAGGAAGCGGCAGATGCACTGCTCTCTTGCCTCGGGTACAACAATCACTGATCAATGAGACTAGTTGCGCCAAGTGGCCTAAAGCATTGCTTGTCTGTGAATTGATCAGTGGAATTATGGGATCCCGCGAAGGCACGGATCGAGAGTACCACAGAGTGTTCGGCCATCACAGTCATGTGGTGATCGAAGAGACAAGGCTACGCTTGATCGTCATTGCTTGTCAATCAAAGATCACCGCAACTGTAATGTATCCTTTACGAAGCACAGCAGAGCAAACATATGGGGCTCTCCTAGCACATACTCTGTGTCATATGTCGGCTAGGATCCGAAGTCTGAAGCCCAACGTCGTAGATTGAACGGCTCCCACTGCACATACGCGGACTCCCCACTGTATGTGGTCGTAGCGGTCGTGCCAGAGAACAATCTACAAAGGGAGCATTTCAGACTTGGCGATATCTCACTGGTGTAGTGATCTCTTTGGCAAAGAGAAAAGTGAAAGAAGAAGCATTACAAGAAGGGAACTGTGTCAGTATGAGATCCCTGATGAAATCTTTATTGAAAAGCATGAAAGAGCACTTAGAAGTGCTTTGTAAAGAAAATGTTTGAAAAATATGAAAAGTAGAGTAAGGGTAACCGATAATGGGTGTGAGGATCTTCGAGGACTCATGGATGTGATGGGTCACCCTTCTAGAGCAGATGTTGAATTTTACCCTCCTTCAGCATTTCCTGCACTAATCGTCGAAGAGCTCTGCAATCCTCTGTTGCATGACCCTTTTCTTTGTGATACTCACAGAATTGGTCAGAGTTTTTGCCCTTCCGATCAATAAGCTGAGAAGACCCCATGTTGCTTACTTTGCTCTTCATGATGTGAGTTGTCTCACCCAATGTACTATCTACTTCGGATTCTTTGCTTGGGAAGAGACATTGACGTCGTCGGAAATATCTTCACTTCTTCACTTGCGATTGAAGACACTTTGGGGGAGAGTTTGGAGGTTGTTCGGTAGGGAGCAAAACCTCTGGGCCTCTCTTCCTCTCAGTGGGAAGTTCAGGCAACTTCATTGGGTGATTGGAGACGCACGCGGTGGTTTGAGGGCTGAGTTTGCAGACACTTTCTTTTCGCTTGGTAACTGGAAGCTGCACGACGACTGTGGCCTGGCTGGATGGATAACTTGCCAGATAAGCGTAAGGACCAACTGGTAGAAGAGTTGGAATATTAAAATGTGAATTCCCCACAACTGGATTGACTGTAGCAACTGGTGCTACTACAGGTTGAGAGTCTAGTCGCTAAATTATAGTGGCTAGGGTGTCATTGTTCGCTGTTATCTGTAGGAAAGTTTCCCGACATGTCAGCAAGAGGGCTTCCCAAAGGGCATCTTCATTGGTACATGGAATATCTTGAGGAAGTTGGCGGTCTGACATGGCTAACTGTTGTTGTTCATCGTTTGTTCGGATCTGAAGGTCACGTATTAACTGTTGATGCGCGAAAACGGCACCGCCTAGTTAACACGAAGGTGAGTGTTCGATCTCACAAGCTAGGAGAGGAAGAGGATGAAGGTTGTGGGGAAAGAGGAAGCTTCTGAGTGCTCGAGAGTGGAGCAAGTGCTTGTCTGAGGGTTGCGGGGATGGAGGAGAGGGTTGCTGAGAGCAACCGGGAAGGCTGACAAGGAGGAGGTTGATCAGGAGCTGTCGAGCAGACGGGTACTTGGACGGTTGTGCTTGCAGGTTGATGTCGAGAGGGAGCTGAGCTGAGCTAAGAAGAAGAAGAGAGAGGGTCGCTAGCAGCGGAAACAGCATACTTCGCCAGCCTCGGCTTAAATGCCACTCTTGTGACGGGCTTTCCTTTGATTAATAGTGAGGTTGATCAGGAGCTGTCGGCTGAAGGCTAAGGAAGGAGTGTCAGAAGAGGCTGTGGGAAACGAGGAGCCAGGTCGGCAGGCCGCGCGGTTAAGGGAAAAATGGAGACCGTGCGGACTAGGAACAGAGGCCGGCAGGCCGCGCGACTAAAGGCAGAGAGAAGAGTGCGGAATGGAAAATGGAGTACGCAGGAATTGAGCTTGTCATGTGCTGACTTCGCGCGTGAGCACCTTGGCGATGATGAATCCTCAGAATCTCCCTCCCCCATGAGAGGTATCGGGGTCTATTTATAGGCCCGAGGAGGTAACGGCTTGTGGTGACGTTACCCCCGGTGAGACGGTAACTTGTGCGAGAAGAAGACGGAGTCCGCCGAGTCCGCAACAAGACATGCAGACTGGGGCTTGCTTCTGGAGCTGGTGCTGCTGATGGTGAACTGGGAGACTTAGTGGCGGACTGCGATGCGGGTCCGCGGAGTTCGCCACTGCTGAGCTGAGCGAGCCCGCGCCAAGAAAGTGTGGGCTAAATGAGTCCGCACCAAGGTTGCACAGGCTGAGGGACTACCTACCCGCTGCTGGGAAGCGGGAACTGGAAGCTATGCGGCGGACTGCAAGGAGAATCCACAGAGCTTGTCACTGTTGAATAGAGCGAGCGCTAAGGGTGCGAGCCGAGGAGTGCCCGCGGAGTCTGCCGAGTCTACATGAGGCTATGCGGTCTGGGACTGTCTTGAGGAAGTTCTGCTGCCTGGCGGGCTGGAAGGAGTCCGCCACTACTGACTGAGTCCGCACCAAGACTGCGGACTGAGGGAGGTTGACCCTGCCGCTGTAGAAGAGCGAGTGGAGGCCAAGGAAAGATGGACTGCATAGCGAGTCCGTGGAGTCCACTGAGTCCGCGCATGCTGCTAAGCTGAGTCCGCTTATGCTGGAGTGGAGAGCCTGGCTGTTGAGGTTGTTGGGGTTCAACAATGAAGGCGGACTGGAAGTCTCGATCGCACTTCAAGTCCGCCGAGCTCGCGAAGGACTGGGTATTGCTGCTGATCTTCGCGGGTAGCCGGAGAGCAAGTGTCCGCGCTCCTTAGGCGGACTGATGAAGCTGGCTGCCCATGCTGCATTAGGACAAGGAATGGGCGACCTGCCGAACTGACGGGGCAGGCCAAGCGTGTTGGCGGGGAAGTTGAGGTCACTGGCTGGCGGCCTGGAGGCAGGTCGCCACCTGTGCTTGGCGGTTTGGAGCAGTCTGGTCTTATTGTAGAGCGACCTGCACGAGCGGGCTAGAAGAAGCCAATTCCTACAAAGGATGTGGCTTGTTGCCTACCTGGGCGGATAGACAACCGAGCCTGACAAAGGGACTCCTATGGATACAAGCTTGCGGTTAAGCTGAAAAAGGGGGCGGCCTGCAGCGGTGGACTGCAGGAGCAGTCTGCGGCCCCTGCCGACCAAGGGAAGGTGCGCGGCCTGGGCGGTCAGACCGCTGAGACCGCCCAAGCCGTGCGGACTGAGCGGACAGGGAAACCTGTCCGCCCAACCTAAGAAGCGACCTCCAGGAGGACCTGGAGCAGGCCGCTACTGGCGAGCTGGCTACCTTGGGAAGGATCACCGATTTCGGGGTTAACAGATTTTATGTTGACCGTTTATGAAACGTAAAGCATCATGATCAGAGAGGATCAAAAACTCCTTGGAGAGGAGATAATGACGCCAATGATGCAAACACCTAACAACATCATAAAACTCTTTGTCGTAGTTCAAATAATTCAACGTAGCGCCCATTAGTTTCTCACTGAAATAATTGACCGGGTGACCTTCTTGACTCAAAACACCTCATATTCCTAGAAGCGTCACGAGTTAATTCAAAGACTTTGGTGAAGTCAGGTAGACGTAAGACATGCGCCTCAGTCATAAGCTTCTTAATGCGTTGGAAAGCATGGGTGGCAGACTTTGTCTAGGTGAACTCTCCTTTTTTCATGCATTCAGTAATGGGGGCCATGATACTACTGAAGTCCCACATAAAACGGCGATAGAATGTAGCTAAACCATGAAAACTACGCACCTCTCGCAGGCTAGTCGGTTCGGGCCAGTTCTTAATCACCTGAACCTTTCCAGGATCAACTCGAATTCCCTCAGACCCAACTATATACCTAAAAACTATACTGGAACATAGAATAAGCATTTCTTAAGGTTTAGGAATAAAGTTTCCTTCCTCAAGGTGGATAGGGTCACTCTCAAGAAGGAGATGTGCTCGGCAGTGGAGGTGATATAGACTAAGATGTCATTGAAATAAACTACCGCAAACTTCCCCAAGTACGGTTGAAATACGTGTGTCATCATCCGGGAGAAGGTGCTGGAGTCATTAGATAACCCAAAGGGCATCACAAGCCACTCATATAACACATCCTTGGATTTAAACGCAGTCTTCCACTCATCACCCTTACGGATCCTAATCTAGTGATAACCACTCCTAAGATCCAACTTAGAAATTATAGTGGCTCCAGATAATACATCCAAGAGGTCATCCAATCGTGGGATAGGGAACCTATACTTGACGGTAATCTTGTTGATAGCCCGACTATCAAAACACATTCGCCATGAGTCATCCTTCTTGGGGACAAGCAGATCTGGAACAGCACATGGACTCATACTAGTCCTAATAAACCCCTTCTTCAACAAGTCCTCGATCTGAACTTGCAACTCCTTATGGGAAGCGGAATGAAGTCGGTAATGGGGCTGGTTTGGCAAGGAAGACCCAGGGATGAGATCTATTGCATGTTGAATATCTCTAACTGGAGGTAATGTCGATGGCAACTCATCCGGGTACGTATCCCTATACTCTTCAACAATACGTAACTCATGGGCAGATCATATACTACTAGTATCCGTCTTGCACTCAGTAGGACTAGCACATACATCACTCCATCAAGAAACGGGTCCTTAATAAATTCTTTCTTCCGACTAGGTTCAAGGCCTTCCTCTCAACTGCGATCGTGGTGTCCTTAACTGGTCCTACGGTTCCTTCAGGATAGTCGACCTCAACATAATGGTTTTGCCATTGAATTTGAATTCATGGTGTTGGCTCTACCAAAAAACGTCACATCACGGTCATAGAGCTGAGGGCAGTCTAGTAACACGTGACAAGCGTCCATCAGGAGTACATCACACCATACCTCATTAGTATGTGATTTGAATAAGAGGGGGACCAGGATCGCTTGGTACGGGACAATGATCTTGTTTACAAGCTACCTGATATGGGGTGGGTGTGGTTTGTGGTCAGGGACATATGCGTGATGGATTCTCAGAAAATGATATTCACACAGCTACCACTATCAACAATCAACTTGCAGAGTTTCTCATTACTTTAAAAATCCGAGAGAAAATATGCTCGTCCTCTTCCAATCATTAATGGACGAGGATGTGGTTGATGATACAATGCATCACCATAAGGTGTTGATCATCCTCTAAATCACTTGGGACCCCTTCTGGGTCACTCTCCTCAGCAGCCTCATCACCAAGTCAGCGGGATCGGTAGACGTCTCTAATAGGGCTACGACCTTAGTCTTCGTTGGGCATTCAAAGGCATAGGGACCTTGAATGCTGCAAGAGTGTGACATGTAGCGTTGGCCTTGCTAACCTTTCCTATGGGAATACGCTCACAATTCGTTGGATCCTAGCATTCCTACAGTGATCACTACAGACTTCGACTCGTGGACCTAAACTTTCCCTTATCAAGATATGTGGAAGCTGATGCTCCAGCTGTGGACTTATTCTTTGCATGGGAATAGCGGGAGTGCGCCTTAGATGCCAGATTTTTTTCAATGTCGGGGAGGCATTGAAGGTCGTTTCAGGTCCGTATGACCATAGCGCAAGAGCTTCCTTTGATCTCGGTTGAAGCCCTTTACGAATCTAGACAAGATTACCTTGGGGATCTCCCTAAGATCACAATGCATCATGCGGTCCCTTCAGCTCTCCCATATATTCGCTACGAATTCGAGCCCTGCCGCAGGTTGGCAAGCTCATTGAAAATCTGTGTTCGGTGGTATCCGCTACGCATTGATCAGTTCGATTCTATCATCAGCACCGACCGGCCATCCTATAAGTGGGACTCCATTCCCGGGTCCCTGGCCTATGCTCCTCATTTAGCCAATATGTCTTAGCACGGCAAGTTAACTTCATCCTGGCGACTTGGACCTTCTGATGGTCCGAGAAGAGTGTGCCATCGAAGTAACAATCCATGTCCACTACCTAGGTGAGAAGATCTGTGGATCTCCCATGTCATCGTAGGTGGGGGCATAATCTTAATGGCCCTAGTAATATCGAAGTCACGCTCATGGTGACGATCTAGGCATGGCATTCGGGGAGAATTCCCATCAGAGTCAGAATCGACTACCGGTTGGTGCCGGTTGTGAGGCCTCACTTAATGGGTGGAGGTGTTCGTTTCTTGGTTCTGTAGGATTTTGGGCTAGCATTGTTGAAACCAAAAACTTGGTCTCAATGGAGTTCGGGGTCCCTAGAAAGGGGTGAACCTCACACCTACTACACTCAAGATAACGTCACGGACCAAAGGATCAAGAAGCTAGGAACAGACCCTCGGCTCTAGCGCGGAGTCTCACTCACACCCGGAAGGCTACCGGAGCACTTCCCCTCCCTAGCCAATGCTCGAGCTAGGGTGGCCTTGGAGAAGCTCTCTCTACTCTACCAAGAAGAAGCTAAGGAGGAGAAGCCAGGAAAAGTCCCCCCTCCAAAGGCACCAAAGGGGGTCTATTTATAGTTTTTCCAAAACCCATGGACCAAAATGACCAAAATACCCTTACGCCCAATATACCTTGGGCCAATAGGAACCGCCCACACCGGGGGGCAGAGGGTAAAAATCCCCCCGGGGCACAGCGGTAAAAGCACACCGCCAACCCCCCGCCCCAAATACCCGAGGCGGTTTCCAGGCCGCCAGGCAGGCCGCTTCGGCGAGACCAGTCGCCGGCCGTCTCGGCCGAGCAGGCCGCCCGGGCGAGAACCAGACCGCGGTCGTCCGCCCCGTGAGCAGCCTCCCGGGCGAGAACCAGGCCGCGGCCGTCTCGTCTGCGAGCTGGCCGCCCGGCGAGAACCCAGCCCCCGGCCGTCTCGCCCGCGAGTAGGCCCTCCGGGCGAGACCGGCCCCCGCCGTCTCGCCCACGAGCAGGCCGCCCGGGCGAGACCAGGCCGCGACCGTCTCGCCCGCGAGTAGGCCGCCCAGTCGAGAACCAGGCCGTGGCAGTCTCGCCCGAGAGCAGACCGCCCGTGCGAGACCGGCCCCCGGCCATTTCGCCTACCCCTACCTCGGACTCAACAGGCCGGGGCGGGTGCTAGCCAAATTGTCGCACCCGCCCCCCAACAAAGGAGCCATTGGGAGGCCAATTTTTCCTCCCCCTAATAGTATATTTTTCCAAGCTAGAGCCAAATTGGCCACCGAGAGTGCAAAATCTCTGAAAAGCTTAAAAACATGTATAGGGGCGAATACGGGGTTGTACACAATCCCCGCTCTTTTCGAGGTTGGCACATGCTCGGAAAGAAACGTCCAACCCAACGTATTCGCTGAGTGCAATTTCCTTGCGCGCCTCTCCGGGGAGTTAACCTGCCTGCCAGCTATGGGAGCCTGGGTGGCGAGACCCCCTCCGGGTAAAAAACACTTGGCCCCCCAGAGGGGTCAACCTGTCATGCCATCTATGGGAGCCTGGGTGGCGAGACCCCCTCTGTGTAAAAATCACTTGGCCCCCCGGAGGGGTCAACCTGCCATGCCAGCTATGGGAGCCTGGGTGGCGAGACCCCCTCCGGGTAAAAAACACTTGGCCCCCTAGAGGGGTCAACCTGCCATGCCAGCTATGGGAGCCTGGGTGGCGAGACCCCCTCCGGGTAAAAAACACTTGGCCCCCCAGAGGGGTCAACCTGTCATGCCAGCTATGGGAGCCTGGGTGGCGAGACCCCCTCCGGGTAAAAACACTTGCCCCCCAGAGGGGTCATCCTGTCATGCTAGCTATGGGAGCCTGGGTGGCGAGACCCCCTTCGGGTAAAAACACTTAGCCTCCACGAGAGGTACCGCCAGCCCTGCCCGCTAGTGAGAGCCTGACAGCGGGAACCTCATCGGAGCAAAGGGACTTTTACTCCCCCCGAGGCACATTCGACCCAACCATCTAGTGGGAGCCTAGCTGAGGAGATCCTATCGGGGGTGGGGCTTGATCTCCCCGAGGCACATTCGACCCAACCAGCTAGTGGGAGCCTGGCTGAGGAGATCCTCTCGGGGGTGGGACTTGATCTACCCGAGGCACATTCGACCCAACTGGCTAGTGGGAGCCTGGCTGAGGTGATCCTCTCGGGGGTAGGGCTTGATCTCCCCGAGGCACATTCGACCCAACCAGCTAGTGGGAGCCTAGCTGAGGAGATCCTCTTGGGGGTGGGGACTTGACCTCCCCGAGGCACATTCGACCCAACCAGCTAGTGGGAGCCTAGCTGAGGAGATCCTCTCGGGGGTGGGGCTTGATCTCCCCTGTAACGCCCCGGATTTTTTGATTACGTACGCATGATGGGCGTTACGTTGGTTTTGACTGTAGTTTGAGCATGGTTTTTCCCGCGGGCTTGCGAGTGGCTGTTTTGTTTGCCGAGTTGCACGATTCCCCAGCAAACCGGAGTCCATATGAGGGACTCGGTGAGGCCTCTTAGGGAATGCTTGCACTTTTTCGCGCCCGGGTACTGTAGCTAAAATAAGTTGCTGGTTCAGGAAGCAAAAAAAAGGGTAAAAAGTGCTTGAGGCAAAAATGGTCTAGGACGTCTCAGAAACATTTTTCACAAAAGGGAAAAATGGTCGTTTTTGTGCTAGACACGCCCCCTGACACGGGCGTGACCCAGGCCGTGACCTGGGCGTGACCTCCTTGACTCGACGATTTTTCTTGCGTCGAGTTGAGCTCGACGAATGGGGTACACGCCCCCGTGACACGGGCGTGTCACGGGCCGTGTCCCGCTTCGTCGAGTGTCGAGTGTCGATCGTCGAGTATCGAGCGTCGAGTATCGAGGGTCGAGTCGTCGAGAGAGGGGACACGGCCTGTGACACGGGCGTGTCACAGGGCGTGTCAAGCTGGGTCGAGTGTCGACACTTTCTGTCGACGAGGTGTCGAGACACGGGCTACACGCCCTAGGTCACGGGCGTGACCGACCCGTCACGGGCGTGTACCCGGCCGTGTACCGTGTGGATAAACGTGGAATTGCCGCCTTTCGGCGCCTCTTATGGTACACGCCCTGTGTCACGGAGGTGACACAGGGCGTGACCGGCCCGAAAATCGAATTTTTCCAGTTTTTTGTGCCGTTCATTTCCTTGATCCTGCATCGAACGGTTCAGCTCTGTTCTGGATGACATAAGTCCGAAACAGAGATTTGGGTTGCTCATTTTCATCTTCTCTTCATCTTCATCTTCTTCTTCTTCATTCCCAAAGAGAAAGCAAGGGAGCAAGGGAGCAAGCAAGGCAAGGAAAGAGGAGAGCAGCCGTCGCGGCATCGTTTCGGTTCAGGCAAGCGGTGTTCTCCACCCTTGCCAATCTTCGTTCTTGATTCAATTTTCCATTTTTCCTAGCTTTCGATCTTGTGTTGAATTCTTCCTTATTAGCCTAGTATTGCTCTTTCAATTTCCCCTATGCTTAGTTTGTTCTTCGTGATTCAAAGTATGATGCATCCTCTTGTTTGTTCTATGCTAAATTCCCTAGGCTAAATTCAAAGTAGCTAATTCCTTATGCTAATTCCCTATGCTAAATGCTAAGTAGCTAATTCCGTATGCTAATTCCCTATGCTAATTCCCTATGCGAATTCCCTATGTTATCAACGTTCCATATTACGTCATGTAGCTAATTTGGTTCATATTCATGTAGCCTATCAAATAGAGGTGATTTTGCCTTGATCAAGAACATATGATTGTGTTCCAAATATGTGGTTTATGTACTCATGTTATCAAATCCTATCATGTGATTCTATTTTAATACAAAGCGTGTGATGCTTTTTATGTGATGAAGTTCATCATACTATCCGTTGGCAATTGGCCGTCATGTGTGAGGACGATGAAAGGAACGTATTACCTTGGGTTATGGGGCGTTTTGCGAGGCGAATTCGTGAAGCATGGCGGGAGCGTTTGTGTGAGAATTTTGCAAGGGGTGGTGTGGTTTCAGCCTGTGGCCACCGGGTTTTGTTTTTGTGGTTAGAGAGACCACTTTGGCCCCAATTTGGGCTGGTTTTGTTTGGTGCGTTCCACTTTAGGGCCGCCACCGATAAGACCCGTGCGAAATTGAACTTAACCGCTGCTTATGCTTCACTTGTCGAATAGGTTCTTGTCCTATGAATGATGGAGTGGGAATGTGTTTTGCCTTTTGCTCCTGCGGTTTGAGAAGGACATGATGAACTTGTACGCACTTGGTGCGTTTGGCATGGATCGTGGTGCGTTTTTCCACTTGTTTTGTTCACTCATGTTACTTGATGAAACATCTCTGTGGGGTCGGTAAGCCCCTTCTTTATTGATTATGAGATTTATGCTCTTTTTTGTATAGCTTGGTTGATTTCTGAGGTATTCTTTCTTGAATGCCTCAGGTGCAGGTTGTAGCCGGTTGAGCGGCTAGGTTGGTTGGTGGCGTTTCCTGGGAACTAGCCGAGCATTCATAGCGAGGTAGTTCTTCTTTTTGTTGTACAGACATACATGTGCCACAATGGGTTCGTGTCAGCTTGTTGGCGCCCATTGGTGGTTTTCTTTTGTGTAAATATGAACTAGACTGCTAATGTAATTCCTTTGGATGGAATGATATGTACTTGCTTTTGGGATGGTTTTCTAGTAGGTTGCATTAGCTATTTTGACTAATGATATGTACTATTGTATATCATGCATACATGTTTTGCTTAACTAACACATATTTTCCAAATAATGTAAACAAAGAGGAGTTCTTATAGTAGTATCACTCTAGACTGCATATAGGAGCTCATCATAAATAAACAAAGTATTTCCGCCGCGTACAAAGACAATTTTACTATCTAAGGCCGAGGGATACGGCCATTTAATCCAAAAGTTTTCCTGCATATAACTATTGAATTTCAACTTGTAAAGTCAGCGTCAAGAGTTGCCTGAGCGTGTGCAGTTATCCCCTGCACGACGTGGCATCATAACCCGTAGTTCCTCTTGCTCTGATACGATATGCTCGTTGAGGAAATGCGGGTTGTGACAGTTGGTATCAGAGGGAGGTTTGCTTGACATTTGGTCGGGCAAACTTTTCCTTGTCTTTTGTGTTTGTAAGCATCATCTCATACACACACCGAGGTGCCATCAGTATGTCTTGGCCGAAGCATGTACACTACACTCATGGCATGAACAGAAGTATACGGGGCATATTATGTAGTATGGGATGCATAATATGTGGCTGTATATGGATCCACCATAGGGGCAACATGTGAGGGTTATGTAGTATGGGATGCATAACCTCACCACATGGATGCGACTAGCACGTTTTCTTTTATTCGTTGCATGCAATGCTATGTAGTATGGGATGCATACCATTGGGATGCGTACGACCGCTCATGGCATGCATTAAGGCCATTTCTCGATTGTATAGCACAGCACGCATAACATAACATTGCATGAGCACAACGTGCCAAGCTCAGACTTACATGATGACACATGTACACACATAGTTTTGGGTCAAAGAAAGTCATGCATTCATGGTTTAGGCACAAGTTAGTGGGATGACGGTGAGTCATCTTTAGGTTAGACATACCATCATTCTCAAACTCCCAAAGCAAGTTAGCAGTTGATGTTCATATTTCTTTATGTATGGTCTGTACATACCCGTTGTGTGTTTTGTTGGGTTTGAGCTTGATAAGAGTGAGCGTGTTATAGGATGTCGAAGCGTCCAGTGACAAGGCAAACTCCCCAATCCGAGGGCGAGTCTTCGGGCGCGCAGAATAATGCGCTGATGGATAGTCTTCGCCAAAGTAACGAGGCTTTGACGAGGCAGGTGTAGGAGGTCCAGTCCCAGCTCCAAGCTATGTCATCCGCGATGTCTGGGCTGGCACCAAGAGGACAAGAGATGGTTAGAGGCCCCACTAGTTCGACTCCTTCAGTGGCAGCGACACCCCCAGTTGTGGTTCCTCCTGCGATGACTTTCATCTCGCAGTTTCAGCGACTTGGACCACCGACGTATGATGGAAAAGCAGACTTCGTGATCTTGGATGATTGGGTGCTTACGTTGGAAGAAATGTTTGTGTATGCTGGTGTGACCGAGGACCAGAAGGTGATGCTTGCTGCCTATCAACTTAAAGGGTTGGCGAAAGGTTGGTGGTTACGAGAAAAGGAAGGCCTAGGGGCGGGCTGTTCGTGGGAAGTGTTTAAAGAACTAGTACGGCGCAAGTTTCTACCGGCAGTGGAACGGGACCGCCTGATGAATGACTTCTTGTACTTAAAGCAGAGGAAACTCACAGTGAGTGAGTATGAAATCGAATTTAGCAAGTTAAGTCGGTTCGCTCCGAGCTTGGTGACTACAGAAGCTGATCGAGTCAAGAGATTTTTGGGCGGACTCCGCAGCGACGTGCAGCAGTTCGCAAGTGCTTATGGAGCGACAAGTTACACTGCTGTGGTTGAGGCAGCATTGAAGGTGGAAGCTATCGAAAATGCCAAACAAAGAGGGCAGCAGATGAGGCAGGGCAAGAGACAGCTGGTGGGAGAGAAAATGTCCCACGAGTCAGACGTAAAGAAGAAGAAGGAATTATGTAGCTTCTGTGGCCGAGCCGGTCACCCGTTTGAAAAATGTTTCAAGCGGTTGGGGATGCAAAAGAAGGAGCAGGTGCACGCCATTCAGGGTGCGCCAACCAGAGACTTGGAGTGTACATTTTGTGGGAGAAGAGGTCATGATGTGAGCCGCTGCTGTGCCAAAGACAAGGTATGCTTCCAGTGTGGCAGACCAGGACATCTTCGCGCAAGGTGCCCACAGGTGCAAGCTGTGTTGCAACCCGCACCACTCCAGGCTTTGCCTCCGCCTCCGCGCTTGGACAAAGGCAAAGGGAAGTTGAATGTGGTCTCTCCAGAGGAAGCGCATACATCACCGCAGGTTATCTCAGGTTCGATTCAGTCCTCTGGTTCTCGTTTTGTGTATGCCTCTTATGTGTAGTTCTTAGCATAGCATATATACCTTATAGGAAACTTTAAGATAAAGAACCGTTGGGCGCGTGTTCTTTTTGATTCTGGCGCGACCCATTCCTTTGTGGCTCGCACCTTTCTGGATCGATATCATTTGACACCAGAGCGAGTGGGGAATGCGTTTTTGGTGAAATTTCCTTCCGGCGCTTCTGTGGTGGCTGACTGGGGTCTTCTTGATTGTCCCATTTTGTTGGGGGATTTCATAGCAAGAGTTGATTGCAAGGTGATCGATTTAGACGATTTTGACGTCATTCTGGGCATGGACTGGTTAGCCCGTTATGATGCCGTCATCCAGTGCAGAGGAAAGCGCTTGGATTTCATCAAGGATGATGGTCAGCCAGGAAGTGTGTATGGTGATTCTTGTCAGGATTCTCCAGGGATTTCGGCGGTATGTGTTCGGACGTTGTTTGTTTCCGACTGTTTTGCTTGTTTTGTCTCCGTTGTGGGGACTAGTGTTGTTTTGCCGCGTTTAGAGGAGATTCCTGTTGTGCGTGAATTTCCAGATGTTTTTCCTACTGACCTTCCTGGACTACCCCCGAATCGTGATGTCGAGTTTGTTATTGATTTAGAGCCGGGTACGCGACCGATTGCGAAAGCGCCGTACAGGATGGCCCCGCGTGAGCTAGCAGAGTTGCGTACACAGTTGGATGACTTATTGGCAAAAGGGTTTATCCGGCCGAGTTCATCACCTTGGGGTGCACCGGTGTTATTTGTGAAGAAGAAAGATGGATCGATGCGCCTTTGCATCGATTACCGGGAGTTGAACAAGGTGACAATTAAAAATAAGTACCCACTGCCAAGAATTGATGATTTGTTTGATCAACTGCGTGGCAGTTCTGTATTTTCGAAGATTGAACTCCGCTCGGGCTATCATCAGCTCAAGGTCCGGGAGTCGGATATTCCGCGAACTGCATTCCGCTCACGACATGGTCATTTTGAATTTCTGGTGATGTCGTTTGGTTTGACCAACGCGCCATCAGCCTTCATGGATATGATGAACAGAGTGTTCAAGGACTACTTGGATAAATTTGTGGTGGTTTTTATTGATGATGTTCTTGTCTACTCCCGCAGTGCTGAGGAGCATGAACAGCATTTGCGATTAGTATAGGCCACTTTGCGAGATCAACGGTTATTCGCCAAGTTAAGCAAATGCGAGTTTTGGTTGCCGCAAGTTGCTTTTCTGGGTCATGTCATTAACCACCATGGTATTTCAGTGGATCCCGAAAAGATTTCTGCGGTCATGGAATGGAGAAGACCGGAAACACCCAAGGAAATTCGAAGCTTCTTGGGCTTAGCCGGCTATTATCGCAGATTTGTCGAAGGATTTGCGACGTTGGCCGCACCTTTGACTCGATTAACCCAGAATAATGTGGAGTTTGAGTGGAATGACAAGTGTGAGGCATCATTCCTGGAACTCAAGAACAGGTTATGTACCGCTCCTGTGTTAATCTTGCCAATAGAAGGAAAGGATTATGAAGTGTCCGTGGATGCGTCGCACGTTGGACTTGGATGTGTGTTAATGCAAGACAAAAAGGTGATTGCGTATGGGTCTCGGCAGTTGAAAATTCATGAAAAGAATTACCCAACGCATGATTTGGAGTTTGCAGCGGTAATATTTGCATTGAAGTTGTGGAGACACTTGCTATATGGTGCACAGTGTAAAATCTTTACAGATCATAAAAGCTTGAAGTATGTCTTCACGCAGAAAGAACTTAATTTGCGCCAACGGCGATGGCTTGAGTATGTAGCTGATTATGATGTGGACATTCAGTATCATCCGGGAAAAGCGAATGTTGTAGCCGATGCTTTGAGTCGGAAGACGGGGAAATTATTTCATCTCTCCGTCGACCGTCTTGTAGAGGAATTTCTATTGATGGATATTGCGGTGGGCAAATATGACCCGCAAAGTCATTCGGCAGTAGAAGAACCGTCATGGCTGGTGCTTGCAAGACAACATCAAAAAGATGATCCTGATCTTGTACATTTATTTCTTCGGACTGAAAAGGATGAATTACCCGATTTTGCGATTGACGGTGCAGGCACGTTAAAGTATCGTGGGCGATTTTGTATTCCCGCGGTTGGGGATATTCGCGAGATGGTGTGTAAGGAAGCACACAGCGCAAGTATGGCCTACCATCCAGGCTCAACCAAAATGTACCGGGATTTGAAACAAATTGTCTGGTGGTATGGAATGAAAAGAGATATAGCGCAATTTGTCTCAGAATGTCATACCTGCAAGCGGGTGAAAGCTGATCATGGGAAGCCTGGTGGCAAGTTGACACCATTGGAGATTCCAACCTGGAAGTGGGAAAGTATCTCAATGGATTTTATTACCGGTTTACCAAGATCTCCACGAGGACATGACTCCGTGTGGGTGATCGTAGATAGGTTGACCAAGTGTGCTCATTTCATACCCTTTAAGGTCAACTACCCGATGAAGATCATAGCGGAGCTCTATTTGAACGAGATCATCTGACTGCATGGTGTACCTATGAATATTATTTCAGACCGAGATTCCCGCTTTACCTCTCGTTTTTGGCGCAGTTTACAAGAGGGTTTGGGGACAGATTTGCGATACTCCACGGCTTATCATCCTCAGACGAATGGCCAAACCGAAAGAGTAAATCAAATTATAGAAGATATGATTCGATGTTACATTCTTGAGTATGGCGGAGCATGGGATGAACGTTTGCGGCTTATGGAATTCGCGTATAATAATAGCTATCAAGAAAGCTTGCAAATGGCTCCGTTCGAAGCGTTATATGGGCGACGATGTCGGACCCCACTCTTTTGGACTGAGGTTGGCGAGCGGCCTTTGTTGGGTCCAGAGGCGCTCGAGGATATGGAAGTTGCAGTACGACTTATTCGGGAGAAACTCCGAATCGCCCAAGAGCGATATGAAAAATATGCCAACCGACGAAGGTCGGAATTAGAATTTGCGGTGGGGGATTCTGTTTTCTTGAAAGTCTCCCCAATGGTTGGGATTAAAAGGTTTGGGAAAGAGCGCAAATTAGACCCAAGATTTGTGGGTCCCTTCATGATTCTTGCGCGAGTTGGAGCATCCGCCTACAAACTGGAATTACCCGTGAACTTTCCTGGTGTTCACAATGTGTTTCATGTTAGCCAACTTCGCAAGTGTGTGCGGAATCACAAACAAGTGTTGGACGTTGTGCCGC
Source organism: Platanthera guangdongensis (assembly GCA_039583875.1). NCBI lineage: Eukaryota > Viridiplantae > Streptophyta > Magnoliopsida > Asparagales > Orchidaceae > Platanthera > Platanthera guangdongensis. Next base: position 149,394,173 of record CM077147.1, on the reverse strand, counting down.
AATTAGCGCCCAACCTTTCTTATGAGGAGATGCCCATCCGGATATTGGACTCCCAAGATCGCGTGTTGCGGAAAAAGAAGATTCCTATGGTAAAGGTGCTATGGAAAAATCAGGATGTGGAAAGCGCGACGTGGGAACTCGAATCAACAATGAGGGCGGCTCATCCTCATTTGTTCCCGTAGATAAGCTGGTATGTGACTTGGTGTTTGGTTGCATGCATATTTTGGTTTGCTTATGTGTTTGTTTTTGTGAAAGTTTCGAGGCGAAACTTTTTATTAGGGGGAGTGATTGTAACGCCCCGGATTTTTTGATTATGTACGCATGATGGGCGTTACGTTGGTTTTGACTGTAGTTTGAGCATGGTTTTTCCCGCGGGCTTGCGAGTGGCTGTTTTGTTTGCCGAGTTGCACGATTCCCCAGCAAACCGGAGTCCATATGAGGGACTCGGTGAGGCCTCTTAGGGAATGCTTGCACTTTTTCGCGCCCGGGTACTGTAGCTAAAATAAGTTGCTGGTTCAGGAAGCAAAAAAAAGGGTAAAAAGTGCTTGAGGCAAAAATGGTCTAGGACGTCTCAGAAACATTTTTCACAAAAGGGAAAAATGGACGTTTTTGTGCTAGACACGCCCCCTGACACGGGCGTGACCCAGGCCGTGACCTGGGCGTGACCTCCTTGACTCGACGATTTTTCTTGCGTCGAGTTGAGCTCGACGAATGGGGTACACGCCCCCGTGACACGGGCGTGTCACGGGCCGTGTCCCGCTTCGTCGAGTGTCGAGTGTCGATCGTCGAGTATCGAGCGTCGAGTATCGAGGGTCGAGTCGTCGAGAGAGGGGACACGGCCTGTGACACGGGCGTGTCACAGGGCGTGTCAAGCTGGGTCGAGTGTCGACACTTTCTGTCGACGAGGTGTCGAGACATGGGCTACACGCCCTAGGTCACGGGCGTGACCGACCCGTCACGGGCGTGTACCCGGCCGTGTACCATGTGGATAAACGTGGAATTGCCGCCTTTCGGCGCCGCTTATGGTACACGCCCTGTGTCACGGGCGTGACACAGTGCGTGACCGGCCCGAAAATCGAATTTTTCCAGTTTTTTTGTGTCGTTCATTTCCTTGATCCTGCATCGAACGGTTCAGCTCTGTTCTGGATGACATAAGTCCAAAACAGAGATTTGGGTTGCTCATTTTCATCTTCTCTTCATCTTCATCTTCTTCTTCTTCATTCCCAAAGAGAAAGCAAGGGAGCAAGGGAGCAAGCAAGGCAAGGAAAGAGGAGAGCAGCCGTCGCGGCATCGTTTCGGTTCAGGCAAGCGGTGTTCTCCACCCTTGCCAATCTTCGTTCTTGATTCAATTTTCCATTTTTCCTAGCTTTTGATCTTGTGTTGAATTCTTCCTTATTAGCCTAGTATTGCTCTTTCAATTTCCCCTATGCTTAGTTTGTTCTTTGTGATTCAAAGTATGATGCATCCTCTTGTTTGTTCTATGCTAAATTCCCTAGGCTAAATTCAAAGTAGCTAATTCCTTATGCTAATTCCCTATGCTAAATGCTAAGTAGCTAATTCCGTATGCTAATTCCCTATGCTAATTCCCTATGCGAATTCCCTATGTTATCAACGTTCCATATTACGTCATGTAGCTAATTTGGTTCATATTCATGTAGCCTATCAAATAGAGGTGATTTTGCCTTGATCAAGAACATATGATTGTGTTCCAAATATGTGGTTTATGTACTCATGTTATCAAATCCTATCATGTGATTCTATTTTAATACAAAGCGTGTGATGCTTTTTATGTGATGAAGTTCATCATACTATACGTTGGCAATTGGCCGTCATGTGTGAGGACGATGAAAGGAACGTATTACCTTGGGTTATGGGGCGTTTTGCGAGGCGAATTCGTGAAGCATGGCGGGAGCGTTTGTGTGAGAATTTTGCAAGGGGTGGTGTGGTTTCAGCCTGTGGCCACCGGGTTTTGTTTTTGTGGTTAGAGAGACCACTTTGGCCCCGATTTGGGTTGGTTTTGTTTGGTGCGTTCCACTTTAGGGCCGCCACCGATAAGACCCGTGCGAAATTGAACTTAACCGCTGCTTATGCTTCACTTGTCAAATAGGTTCTTGTCCTATGAATGATGGAGTGGGCATGTGTTTTGCCTTTTGCTCCTGCGGTTTGAGCAGGACATGATGAACTTGTACGCACTTGGTGCGTTTGGCATGGATCGTGGTGCGTTTTTCCACTTGTTTTGTTCACTCATGTTACTTGATGAAACATCTTTGTGGGGTCGGTAAGCCCCTTCTTTATTGATTATGAGATTTATGCTCTTTTTTGTATAGCTTGGTTGATTGCTGAGGTATTCTTTCTTGAATGCCTCAGGTGCAGGTTGTAGCCGGTTGAGCGGCTAGGTTGGTTGGTGGCGTTTCCTGGGAACTAGCCGAGCATTCATAGCGAGGTAGTTCTTCTTTTTGTTGTACAGACATACATGTGCCCCAATGGGTTCGTGTCAGCTTGTTGGCGCCCATTGGTGGTTTTCTTTTGTGTAAATATGAACTAGACTGCTAATGTAATTCCTTTGGATGGAATGATATGTACTTGCTTTTGGGATGGTTTTCTAGTAGGTTGCATTAGCTATTTTGACTAATGATATGTACTATTGTATATCATGCATACATGTTTTGGTTAACTAACACATATTTTCCAAATAATGTAAACAAAGAGGAGTTCTTATAGTAGTATCACTATAGACTGCATATAGGAGCTCATCATAAATAAACAAAGTATTTCTGCCGCGTACAAAGACAATTTTACTATCTAAGGCCGAGGGATACGGCCATTTAATCCAAAAGTTTTCCTGCATATAACTATTGAATTTCAACTTGTAAAGTCAGCGTCAAGAGTTGCCTGAGCGTGTGCAGTTATCCCCTGCACGACGTGGTATCATAACCCGTAGTTCCTCTTGCTCTAATACGATATGCTCGTTGAGGAAATGCGGGTTGTGACATCCCCGAGGCACATTCGACCCAACCAGCTAGTGGGAGCCTGGCTGAGGAGATCCTCTCGGGGTGGGGGCTTGACCTCCCCGAGGCACATTCGACCCAACCAGCTAGTGGGAGCCTGGCTGAGCAGATCCTCTCGGGGGGTGGTGGCTTGACCTCCCCGAGGCATATTCGACCCAACCAGCTAGTGGAAGCTGTTAAATTTTCTCAACGTGGTCATCAAGATAGCCCAAACGCCAAATTAATATCTTCGGAACTACCTAGTTCTCACGTTGAACCAGCGGAAACCAAGGAACAAAGGTTAATCTCAACAAACAATGGAAGCACAAGCAGGTCTTTTATTCATTCACTTCTTTACAATACGAGGCATACATAGCGAGACATGATTTCGCTAGTATAACAGCTATAAATAGAAAGCACCAAAAAACAAGCCGGGCGGACAGCACCGGAGTCCGCTGAGACCGCCGAGGTCGCCGAGGTCGCCGAGTCCGCTGAGATCGCCCGAACTTAGCTGCATTCTGCCGAATAGCACGGAGTCCGCCGAAGCCACGAGGCCGCGCGAACACACCATTATTCGTCTCCTGCTGAAGCTGAACTGAGGAACACCCCCTACCCGCCTGAAGCCGGTAGACAGGTTATTGAAGCTGGCAAAGATGAAACAGAACTGACAAGTCGCAGAGAGACCTCCTGCTGACTCCGCAGAGACCGCACACTTCCAAGTACTTGACCGAAGTCACAGCCAAACTCCTGGCTCCTTGAAGCAACCCGCGCGACCTGCACACACCAAATGTTAGCACTGAAACAATCCGTGCGGACAGACAAACTCAGACCGCAGCTCCTTGCCCAACCCAACTTACTGTTCACTCAAGTTACTATAGACCTGTCAGGGGGGTCCTATTTATAGGCGATGTGAGGAGTGTGGTCACCGCCCTAGAGATAGAGACACCGCCCTAGCCCGCGCAGTAGCAAAACACCATCCGCCGAGTCCGCAAGGACTTAGCTGGATACCAAGGATAACCGCCAGGAGCAAGGCAACAATGCGAACTCTCACCAGTCCGCCCAAGCGATGCGGACAATGCATCAGCCCGCAAAGCTCCAACCACTGCAGGACAGCAACCCCCTTCAATGGCTGTCCGCACCAACCCGAGGCAGTCCGCAAGACTCACACCTCAATCCGCCATAAGTCCACGACCAAAGGCAGACAGCAACAGTCGGCCTGGTCACAGCGGACTTGACGGATACGGCGGACACCATGGTCTTGGCACAGAGTGTGACCAAGTCCAAAACCATCAAAGGCCAATGCAAGCATGGAAGACTCAAACTCCCGTCCGTCAAACACCTTAGCACAGACCACTAGCAGTCCGCAAGTTCCTCGCACTCCTGCCCAACGCAGCAGCCATCTCCCGGACTTCAAAATCTAGTCCGCCAAAGACCTCCACAGCAAAGCACCTGCTGTGCCACCAGAGCTCGACAAGGTCTCAGCCAAGCTCTAAGCACAGTCCGCAACAGCCCACATCGCGGACACACCAGTCCGTAAGCTTCCCGCGGACATGAGCCAAACCGCCTATCAGCACAAGCTTGCACCCGCGGCCACTGAGCAATGCACCAGTCCGCAAGCCTCCATCCGCTCAGGCCGCTCCTTGGCACAGCCAATCAGCACACCCTATCTGCAGAAACCAGGCCACATAGTCCGCGGACTCCAAGCAACAACCCGCTCAGACGACAGCCGGCTTTTCACTAGACCTTCCACCAGGCCGCACATCACAGTCCGCCCAGTCCGCCTAGTCCGCCAAAGCTGTCCGCCCAGGCCGCCCGGCCTGTTCCGTCAACCACTTCCACTTCACAAATTTCAACACTCCCACTTGAAGTGGGAAGTGGTGACCAAGCCCAGCAAGCTGCGCAAGCGCTCAAAAGGCCCCTTCGACAGTGGCTTCGTGAAGATGTCAGCAAGATTATCTTGACTCCGAACATGCCCGACCAGCAGAGATCCTTCCAACACCTTCTCCCTGATGAAATGGTGATCAATCTCTATATGCTTGGTCCTGGCGTGACACACTGGATTGTTTACCAGTTTGAGAGCACTCTCATTGTCACCCCGGAGTAAAGTAGGCCCTTGCACTTCTTTATGAACATCCTCTATAAGCCTCCTCAACCAAACGGCTTCCCGAGCAGCCAAGGCCGAAGCCTTATACTCCGCCTCTGTGGTTGAAACCGACACCGAGTCCTGCTTCTTGCTACACCACGAGATGCTAGCTGAACCGCAAGTGAACACATAACCTGAAGTGGACCTTCGATCATCCGAATCACCTCCATAGTCAGCATCCGTGTACCCGAGCAACGCAAACTCCGAGTCCCTTCTATAGAGGAGTCCCATGTCAAAAGAAGCCTTGACATACTTCAGAATACCCTTTGTCGCCACTAGATGAGATTGCCTTGGTTCAGCCATATACCGACTTACTCGGCCAACAGCATAAGCAATATCTGGCCTTGTAATCGTCAGGTAAATCAAGCTCCCAACAAGAGCCCTGAACACCAAGGGATCATGAAGAACCCTTCCCTCATCCCGTCGAAGCTTCAGCCCAGATTCCAATGGAGTAGAGCACTTCTTCCCTTCGCTCATGCCGAATCGCTTCACAATGCGATCAGCATACCCTTTCTGGAAAATAAGAACCCCGCACTCCTTCCTCTCCACTTCCAGACCGATAAAGTGATGCAACTCTCCCAAGTCTTTCATCTCGAAGCGTATAGCAAGCTCAGCCCTGAGCCTTGCTACTTCCCCATTCGAGTTCCCTGTGATGATCATGTCATCCACATATAGCAGGACCAAGACTTGTAGCTCCCCCTTCTTCTTGACGAACAAGCTTGAATCCGAGTTAGAAGCAAGGTATCCACAGAATTGCAAGTACTCTGCAATCTTCCCATACCACGCTCTAGGAGCTTGCTTTAACCCATAGAGAGCCTTCCTGAGTTTACAGACATAGTCTGGATGCTTTTCTGAGACAAAACCAAGCGGCTGATCCATGAAGATGTCATTGTCAATCTCTCCGTAAAGAAAAGCATTCTTCACATCGAGTTGCCACAACCTCCATCCCTTGCTAGCAGCCAAGGCGATCACCACTCTTACTGAAGTCATCTTCGCAACTGGACTGAATGTTTCCTCATAGTCTTCTCCATACTGCTGTGAGAATCCTCTAGCGACCAGGCGAGCCTTGAATCGATCAATGCTCCCATCAGCCCTATTCTTCAACTTGTATACCCACTTGCAAGTAACCGGAGTAATGCCATCAACCTTGGGCACAAGGTCCCAGGTTTCATTCTTCTTCAGAGCATCAATCTCTTCTTTCATGGCACCTTCCCACTCCTTCACTCCAGTGGCCTCGTTGAAGTTTGCAGGCTCTCGCTCATCCAGAGGACCTGCAAAGAAGCAGGAGACAAAGCTCACTGCATTCCCATCAAAGTACCGAGCCGGTGGCTTAACCACCCTCTTCGATATCCGAAGACTCGGCTCCTTGCTCACTTCTTCTGTTGCTTCTTCGGGCTCCACTCCTACCTGGGGCAAGCATTGAGCAGTGCTCCCCCTGCTTCCTGAGCCAGAAGGCTCAGCCTCGGAGTTAGAAGGAACAGGAGCTGCTGGTGAAACAGCAAGCTCCTCTTCCAAGCCTTCAGCAGCCGCCACCAGTTCTTCATCAACCTTGCTACTTCCGGTTAGCTCAACCGAGCCACCTCCATATGACGTCAGCTCGTTAAAGATAACGTCTCTTGATGCCACGAACTTCTTCGTCACAGGGTCCATGCATTTCCATCCCTTCTTCCGCTCATCGTAGCCAACAAAGACAAGCTTCCTTGCCTTCGCATCCAGCTTTGTCCGTGAAGCATCCGGGACATGCACGTAGCAAGTTGAACCGAACACTCGAAGGTGTCCCACACTCGGCTTCTCCTTCAGCAACAGCTCAATAGGAGTCTTCATGTTGATAGGGCTGAGTGGCATCCGGTTGATGACATAGGCAGCACAAGACATCCCCTCCGCCCAAAAGGACCTTGGGATATCTTTCGCATGAAGCCAGCATTTGCAGGTTTCCATCAAATGACGGATCTTCCGCTCCGCTACCCCATTTTGTTGTGGAGTGTGAGCACAAGTAAGCTCTCGTTGGATCCCGTGCTTCCTGCAGAAGTTAGAAAACTCGGAGGAGACAAACTCACCCCCGTTATCAGTTCTAAACTTCTTGATCCGCAAGCCAAGCCGGCCTTCTACCAACTACTTAAACTCCACAAACAACCGGAAGGCTTCCGACTTCTCCTTTAAGAAGTACACCCAAGTATACCTTGAGTAGTCATCAACCAAGACAAGCATGTATCTGCTTCCTCCAAGGCTGGCAGTAACCGTCGGTCCCATCAGGTCGCCATGAATATACTCCAATGGTTTCTTGCTCCTTGTTTGTGATTTATCAAATGAAAGGCGATGTGCCTTACCGTATTGACAGCCCGCGCAAACATGCCCGTCACCAAAGGAGGACAACTTTGGCAACCCTTTCACCAGACTTCTACTCATCATAGCCTTCAGCTTGTCCATGCCAACATGCCCCAGCCTCTCATGCCAGATAGCAGCGCTATCATTGGCCCTCATTCTATCAACGTAAGAATTGGTGGCAAGAACAAACAAGTTCTTCACCTCCTCCCTACATGAGCAACATCAGCCTTCACCGCTGATACGTTGCGAAGGAACCTCACGTCTGTTGGCCCAAACAGAACGTGATAACCAGCGTCCACCGCATTGGTCACCGAGAAGAGGTTCTTCTTCATGCCCGGCACGTGATACACACTCCTTAACGTGAGTGGCCCCTGATCACTACCCAAAGACACGACCCCCTCTTTCTCTACTGCATAAACAGTATTATCAGTAGTGATAATAGCTTCATTAACTGAGTAAGCCTGCATGGAGGTGAACTTCGATTTGTCTCCGGTGAGGTGATGACCACACCCGGAGTCCACGATCCACTCGCTGTTGAATTCCTCAGCAGACAAGGCCCGGACACAAGTGCCCGTCATGAAAGCTCCGCCCCATTCTGCTTCTTCACTTCTCGAGCAAGCCTCCTCCTTTCCCGCAGCATGCCTAGGCTGGAGTTTGACCTTGCAGTCCTGCTTGAAGTGCCCTCGCTGATGACACTGGTAGCACTTCAGGTTTTTCTTCCAGTCCTTACGAGCATTGCTCCTCTCCGGTGGATATGAAGTTGAAGTCTCCTTCTCACCAACGACCTGCACCTTCTTCTTCTTCTTCCCTTCCCATCCTTTCTTCTTGCCTGAGAAGAGAGCTTCGCTGCCTTCCTGATTCAGGTTCACTCCAGCCATCTGCCTTGCTAAGCTCTCCTGCGAGGCAAGCAGATTCTCCAGCTCAAGCAACGACGGCTGAATAGCCCACCCTTGAACAGATGTGACAAAGTCCACATACTCCTTCTGCAAGCCGCGGATAATGTGCCTTTTCATCTTTGCCTCAGAGATAGGCTCATCAGGATCTAGTGTCGATAGCTCAGCACACAAGCTCTTCATCTTTAAGAAGTACTTGGAGATGGAAAGGTCTCCCTGAGTTGCCCTGGCCAACTCATTCTCCAGGAACTGAAGCCGCGCCACATTCTTCCTATTGAATAACTCATCAATGGTTGTCCAAATATCAGCAGCCGACTCACATCCAACGATGTGATCAAACAGTTCCGGAGACACGGCTCTCTTCAGAATGAACTCCGCCTTAGCATTTGTTCTTCTCCAGAGCCTAACCTGCTCAGCAGTACAGAAAGCAGCAGTGACTTCCTGTCTGTCGTCACCACCGACGACTTCCCACAGCTCCTCGCCAAGAAGATAACTCTTCATGCATGACTTCCACTTCTTGAAGTTAGTCGGCGTTAAGAGTTCAATGCCAAGACCTCTTGCAAAGCTCCCTTCCATTGCAACACCTGTTGGCAACCTTTCAGAAACTCCGAGCAACAACACAGGTTAATCACCACTCAATCACTGAGTAACAACACGGGCTAACTTCCGCTCACGCAACTGAACCTCAGCAACCTGGCTCTGATACCATGTTAAATTTTCTCAACGTGGTCAGCAAGATAGCCCAAACGCCAAATTAATATCTTCGGAACTACCCAGTTCTCACGTTGAACCAGCGGAAACGAAGGAACAAAGGTTAATCCCAACAAACAATGGAAGCACAAGCAGGTCTTTTATTCATTCACTTCTTTACAATACGAGGCATACATAGCGAGACATGATTTCGCTAGTATAACAGCTGTAAACAGAAAGCACCAAAAAACAAGCAGGGCGGACAGCACCGGAGTCCGCCGAGACCGCCGAGGTCGCTGAGTCCGCTGAGATCGCCCAAACTTAGCTGCAATCCGCCGAATAGCACGGAGTCCGCCGAAGCCGCGAGGCCGCGCGGACACACCGTTATTCGTCTCCTGCTGAAGCTGAACTGAGGAACACCCCTACACGCATGAAGCCGGCGGACAGGTTATTGAAGCTGGCAAAGATGAAACAGAACTGACAAGCTGCAGAGCGACCTCCTGCTGAGTCCGCAGAGACCGCACACTTCCAAGTACTTGACTGAAGTCACAGCCAAACTCCTGGCTCCTTGAAGCAACCCGCGCGACCTGCACACATCAAATGTCAGCACTGAAACAATCCGCGCGGACAGACAAACTCAGACCGCAGCTCCTTGCCCAACCCAACTTACTGTTCACTTAAGTTACTGTAGACCTGCCAGGGGGGGTCCTATTTATAGGCGAGGTGAGAAGTGTGGTCACTGCCCTAGAGATAGAGACACCGCCCCAGCCCGCGCGATAGCAAAACACCATCCGCCGAGTCCGTAAGGACTTAGCCGGATACCAAGGAAAACCGCCAGGAGTAAGGCAACAATGGCGAACTCTCACCAGTCCGCCCAAGCGATGCGGACAAGGCATCAACCCGCAAAGCTCCAACCACTGCAGGACAGCAACCCCCTTCAATGGCTGTCCGCACCAGCTAGTGGGAGCCTGGCTGAGGAGATCCTCTCTAGGGTGGGGGCTTGACCTCCCCGAGGCACATTTGACCCAACCAGCTAGTGGGATCCTGACTGAGGAGATACTCTCGGGGGTGGGGGATTGACCTCCCCGAGGCACATTCGACCCAACCAGCTAGTGGGAGCCTGGCTGAGGAGATCCTCTCAGGGGTGGGGCTTGATCTCCCCGAGGCACATTCGACCCAACCATCTAGTGGGAGTCTAGCTGTGGAGATCCTCTCGGGGGTGGGGCTTGACCTCCCCGAGGCACATTTGACTCAACCAGCTAGTGGGAGCCTGGCTGAGGAGATCCTCTCGGGGGTGGGGAACCAGGCGTGTCACTTGAACTCTATCAAATCCAACATCCTCAAACGGGGAAAAAGATGGGTTACATGACGCCCCCCCCCCCTCCGACTCAGCTGGTCGGGGGCTAGACTCATTACAACATAAGAAAAATACATGACTCAGCCGGGGCGAGGTTTCCTCAGGGGATATGGGCATGATCGTCGTCATCCTTCCCCTCGGAGACCTCCATCTTGCTCAAGCTCTCCATGATCCTGTCCATCTCCTCTGCCCTCGCCAACTAAGAGATGGTGTTGACGGTCATGACATAGCATTGCCTTGCCATCCTGGAGTCTCCCTTGACTCTGACCTGGATCCCTCCGGAGCTGAACTTGAGGCATTGGTGGAAGGAAGATGGCACGCAATGTTACAACCCGCATTTTCTCAACGATAGAATCGTATTAGAGCAAGAGTAAACACGTGCTGTGATGCCACGTCGTGCAGGGGATAACTGCACACGCTCAGGCAAAACTCCAGACCTTAGATTTTAAGGAAAATCGTAGATTAAATATGAAAGAAAATCAGTTATGTTGAAAGGTCGTATCCCTCGGCACGGTGGATCAGCTAGTCCACAAATAAAAGTATATTTATACGCAGCAGAAAATACTTTGGTTCAATTAAGTTGACATCCTAAACGAGCATAAGTGTCCCCGAGGGACGACTCATGGTATGCACGACTCTAAAGTGAATATAATATATATGAAAGATAGTCTTTTTTACGCTAAGGAAATATAGTGTCTTTGTTTTATAAATATGTTATGCATGAGGTACATATAATAATGCTTTTAGGGTTTAAAATATCTAAGATGCAACCTAGCAAAATCCTTCCCAGAAGCAAGTAAACAACCACAAGAAGGCAAAAATAGCAGTTTAAGTTCATATTCAGCACCACAAGAAGCCACCAGTGGGCGTCAACAACCTGACACAAACCCACTGGTGAGTATGTATGTCTATATAGAAAGGTAAAGAACTACCTCACGAAATCGGGGATCAGCTATCTCCGCTACCCAAGAGGCCACCAACAAGCCCCTCCAAAAGAACTAGCCGCTGAACCGGCTACAACCTAGACCTGAGGCATTCAAGAAAAGAACACCTCAGCAAGAAAAAAAATCAAAAGGGTAAGAAGAGCATTAGATTAATGAGCAAATAAAAAGAAGGGTTTACCAACCCGGCAACACACTGTTATAAGCAAAAGAGAGGGCATGACAGTAAGAAAATAGCACTGTCTAAAGCATAGCAAAGCACATCAAGTGCGAGCAATAAAAGCAACATGCCCTACAAGGAGTCTGCAACAGCAACAAGACATGTACATATATGCCCAAAAGAAAGAGAAAACATAAACAGGAAAGGGACTAACAGTCCTAGTACGTGGGTTAGTGGCGGTGGTCAAAACATGGATCTGAATACATAACCAAAGCCAGATCCAAAAAGGGCTAAGGGGTCAACAGTGGCAGCTTTAGGGTCCCACACACACCAACCCAAACCGGGGCAAAAGGCGGTGGCCACAGCTCTCCACATCAAAATCCACCCCTCCAGAGGCCTCCAAAACTCCACCACCTGCCACAACCCAAGAGTCGGCAAGCAAAACTAGCCGAACACCCAATACCACCCCCTAGAGAAAGGGAAAAGTCACACTAACAATCCTAAGAAAACACACGAACCCAAGACAGAAATGTCGAGCCCACTCGACACGGCGTTGAGTAAGCTCCTCTTACTTGACACCGAAAATACTTAGTCGCAAATCCTACGCTGGGTGATGGCGTTGAGTGAAATCGGCTCACTCGACCCCGTCGACGCTTTCCACTTAGGGTAAACGTAAGTTTACGTCAAAACCGCAGCCTAAACTCTCTCAACGCGCGAAAACAGGGAGTTGGAAATTTAATCCCAACCCTTCGTTCCATCCTAACTACTCGGGGCTACCGCAACTAAACCTAAACTGTAACTAACTGCAGCCTCACCCTAACTCTAGCTACCCACTGTACACCAAACCTCGGACAAAAGAGAGAACATTGATTTAATTGTAAAAAGGTAAAGAGACAGCCCATGACTGAAATGAAGGAAAAAGAAAGGCATCCTATTGCTCTAACTTTCAAAGGAGGAAAAAGATAAAGAATACAGAAGTATTGCACAGGAAAATGAAAACAGAGCAAGAGTTAGAATAATTTGGCAAGGGCAAGGGAGCCACTTGCCTCTACCTCCAGGAAAACAACAGCTAACACCACAGCTTGGCACCGGCGGCAAGATCGGCCACCTAGAAGACCAAAACTAAAACTTGAGGAAAGGAAAAGAAATCAGATAATCTCAACTCCTAGAATCAACCCTAAATCAAGAAAACCTTACATGGAAGGGAAGATCTAGACGAGAGCAAGCCAAATCCGCTATCGCACGAGAAAAACGAGCCTCCTCCCGCAAACACCGGCCAAAGAAAACCACCGCCTCCTCTCAAAACACTTCCGCTGGAAGCTCTCCAGACTCGGGAACGATGAAAATGAGAAGGAAAAATGGTTCACGGCCAAAGAAAACCACCGCCAAAGGAGCTGGCTTGGGGCATGTAGGGGTATCTGGTTCCTCTTCCAGGAGAAATAGGAACCAGAGGAAGAATAAGGCCGCCAAGAAGGCCTCTGCTGATGAAAAGGGTAAGGTTCCTCTTAGTCCTGTTGCGTTCAGAAAGCCTGGCTTTCCTTGCAACCAACATGACTTTGAGTAAACATTTGGGCATCATTTCCGGCCCTCGGTTGCAAAGCCAAAGAGCCGGTATGACGGTTGGAACTTTCCCCGGAACTTCGGTGAGAGTGCCTTCAAGGCACCTTATGAGGAAATCCACATAGGAAATTATGGTCCGTTCTCTAGCGGCCATAATGGAAAGCAGGAACCAAAAGCCAAGCCTGTTATACAGAAGGTGACAAAGTCATGTGACTGTTGTCACCATGAGGCCTCCACCTCCAGATCCAAGGCCCCAGCAGTACCCACCGTTCCCAGGGTAAGGCAGGAGCCTAGGAAGAGGTACAACAGATTCGACTGTTGGTGCTGTGGCAAAATCGGTCACTTTGCCGTGGATTGTTGGTTTAATCCAAGGAATTACGAGACTCCCAATGTTAGCAATGCGAGACCGACCACTCGTAGGGTTAACCAACCGAGGGGGAGTGTGCTAACCAGGAATCTACGACCCAAGTTCGATTGGGTTCCTAAGGCAAATTAATTTTGTTTTGCAGGAATGTCCAAAGGCCACCAAAACGCTGATCTGGTATTTGGACAGTGGATGCTCCCGGCATAGGACCGGGACAAGAAGCCTGCTGCGTGATTACACTCCAGTCGAGAATGGACCCAAAGTCATCTTTGGAGGGTCAGATCGAGGAGTCACCAGAGGTTATGGTATGATTTCCAACGGTATAATCTCTATCACCGACGTGGCTTATGTTGAAGGGTTAAACCATAACCTGATCAGTGTAAGTCAGTAATGTGATAAAGGTTATGACGTTAAGTTCTGCAAGGATAAATGTCTGATAATTTCACGTACCTCTTCTGAAACGGTATTATCAGGCATTAGGAGCAGAAATATCTTCTGTTTAGATTTTCTGAGTTTAGATTCATCTACCCCTGTATGCCTTGTGGCAACAGGCAGTGCATCTCTTTGTGAACAATGGCACAAGAGATTGGCACATATTAATTTCAAGACAATTAGTATGCTGTTTTCTAAGAACTTGGTAAGGGATGCTCCCAGTATCAAGTGCATCAAAGATAGCCCTTGTCCTGCATGCCAGATGGGCAAACAGACTCGGGCTACCTTTAAGAGCATCGCAGACAAAGACTCTTCCCGATGTCTTTACCTTTTGCATATGGACTTGTTTGGTCCAATGCAAGTTCATAGCTTGGGAGGAAAGTCCTATACGCTAGTGATAGTTGATGATCATTCTCGGTTTACTTGGGTGTTCTTTTTGAAACGAAAGTCAGATACGTTTGACATCTTCACTAATTTTGTCAAGCAGGTTCAGAACGAATTTAACTGCTCCGTGGTCAAAATCAGAAGTGACCATGGAACAGAATTCGAATCTGGTGCAATGACAGAATTTTGTGAAGAACAAGGTATCTTTCATGAGTTTTCCTCCCCGCGCACTCCTCAGCAAAATGGAGTTGCGGAGAGGAGAAATAGAACTCTCATTGAAGCCTGCACGACAATGTTGAAAGACGCTTCTCTCCCGGAATACTTCTGGGCAGAGGGTGTCAATACAGCTTGTCATGTACAAAACCGAGCATTGATCAACAAGCATCATCGTAAGACGCCCTACGAGCTACTGAAAGGCAGGAAACCAACCATGTCCTACTTGAGGATTTTTGGTTGCAGATGCTATGTACTGAATAATGGGAAGTATCCGCGTACTAAATTCGGTGAAAAATGCTTCGAAGGCATATTCATGGGCTATAGTTCCCATAGTCGGGCATATAGGGTCTTCAATAAGAAAACCCTAGTGGTAGAAGAATCAATAAATGTTGTATTTGATGAAGGACGTTTGCTTAACAGCAATTCTTCCAGTAGTATTCTTGAAGATGCAGGTGCTCGACTTGAACAGCTGAGTCTGGATGAGACCGCTAAAGATGACGCTCCTAAGTACGTCAAAGTTTCCACCTCCACGTCATCTGAAAATGTTGAAGATCAAAATGGAACAAATATCTTAGAAGAAGGAGAAGCACAAGAAGTAGTCGAAGCTCCAGACGCCAGACTTCTTGAGCTCCGGCACGTGAGGGATCATCCTAGAGATCAGATCATCGGAGATCCTCGTGTCTGTGTCAGAACTCGAAGAGGTACTATTAATGAAGTATTGCATCTTAGCTTCCTGTCACAGGTAGAGCCAAAGAAGTTCGACGAGGCGAACAAGGATGCGGCATGGATTCTGGCCACGCAAGAGGAACTACATCAATTCGAACGTTGCAATGTTTGGACGCTGGTTCCCAGACCATACAAACAGAATGTGATTGGCACGAAGTGGATCTTCAGAAACAAGCTGGATGAACATGGTGTCATCGTAAAGAACAAGGCCAGGCTGGTGGCTCAAGGTTACAGACAGGAGGAAGGGATTGACTTCGACCAGACCTTCGCACCAGTAGCAAGGCTCGAGGCAATCAGGCTGTTCCTGGCGTATGCTTCACACAAAGGATTTACAGTCTATCAAATGGATGTGAAATCGGCATTCCTGAACGGAGACCTGAAAGAGGAAGTATACGTCGCTCAACCCCCAGGTTTTGTCGATCCTACTTATCCCAATCATGTCTATTTTCTTAATAAGGCCTTATATGGGTTGAAACAAGCTCCACGAGCTTGGTATGAGACTTTATCTAGTTTTCTTCTTGAGAACAAGTTCTCCAGAGGTAAAATAGATAAAACATTGTTTCTCAGGGAAGTCAAAGGCAAGATTTTGCTGGTGCAAATCTATGTCGATGACATAATATTCGGCTCAACGGACAACAATCTTTGCAAAAAGTTTTCTAAACTTATGCAAGGAAAGTTTGAAATGAGCAGTATGGGAGAGCTCAAGTATTTCTTAGGACTTCAAGTGAAACAGTCTGAGGATGGAATCTTCATCTCTCAGACGAAGTTCACAAATGAACTCCTTAAGAAATTTGGTATGGAGAGTGCAACCTCTATGAGGACTCCAATGAGATCCACCTTGTCTCTGGATAAGGATGAGAAAGGTAAACCTTTCGATGAAACCAAATACAGAAGCATCATTGGATCCCTGCTCTACCTTACTGCCAGTAGACCGGATATTATGTTCTCCACATGTGTCTGTGCCCGATATCAGGTGAACACTAAGGAATCTCACTATGTCGCTGCAAAGCGAATTCTAAGATACCTTAAAGGTACTCCTAATCTTGGCATGTGGTACCCGAGAAACAATGATGTCGAGCTAATAGGCTTTTCAGATGCTGATTTTGCAGGGAGCAGGGATGACAGAAAAAGCACCTCTGGGATGTGTCAATTCCTCAGCAGGAGGCTTATCTCATGGAACAGCAAGAAACAGAATTGTGTTGCAACCTCCACAGCAGAGTCAGAGTACATCTCGGCAGGAAGCTGTTGCGCACAACTTCTATGGATCAGAAACCAGTTAGCCAACTACGACCTTCAGTTCAAGGAAGTACCCATGTACTGCGACTCCTCCAGTGCCATTGCCATTGCCAACAATCCTGTATCGCACAGCAGAACGAAGCATATTGAAGTGCGCTACCACTTCATTCGGGAGCACGTGGAAAACAAGGACATCTCTCTCTATTATGTCCCCACGGACAAGCAGATTGCTGAAATATTCACAAAGCCCTTAGACGAGGCCAAGTTCAATCTTTTCAAGACTGAATTGGGGATGCTCAATTATGAGGAATGAAGACTGCAGAAGCTCCAGGCTCGTGCATGATCTGAGGGGGAGCAAGGAACTCCAGCGTGAGTATAGATGCAAGAACTGAGGGGGAGCAAAGGGCCAAACGCTACAGACCCCGATTTGCAGAAGCCGAAAAGGGGGAGATTACCCTCTCGGCTAAGGCTAAGGTGGCTCCAAGCTTGCTCCCAAGAAATTGGTATTGGTAAGGGACAACTCACTCAACTCAATTTTAAGTTTATGGTTTTCATTCCCATTTGCTCTATTCACCTTAGCTTGTAGGGTTTAGGCTTCTTCAAATAGGGGGAGATTGTTGGGTATTGTATCCACAATGCACCTGATTTGAAGAAGCCCCTGGACAAGCTAAGGTCAATAGACTATGTATTTGATAAAGTCTTTCTAGTTGTGCTTGCAGTTTTTCCATGCTAAGTGCACACCAATGTCAGGGTGCAGTAGGTCAATATACACGGGTCTGCACGACGTAATCCCTCGTTGAGCAGATCAGTGTGTTGGCCTACGTGTATTCTCTCTATTGGAGTGCACTTATTTTCAAGCACAGGGCTGTAAATATGCAGGAGCAGACAAGGAGCAAGGATGGGTCAAGGAGCACCTCATAGGTGGAAAGACGAAAATTCGTCTAAGTTTAAATCGACGAGAATCACCAAGTGATTCTCGCCGATTCGGCGAGAATCACTTGTGATTCTCGCCGATTCGTCGAGAATCAGAAGTTGATTCTCGCCGAACTCGACCCAGCCACTTCTAAGCAAGCACCTCTGCTTCTAAGTAAGAATCGACGAGAATCACCAAGTGATTCTCGCCGATTCGGCGAGAATCACTAGTGATTCTCGTCGAATCGTCGAGAATCACTGGTTGATTCTCGCCGTCTCGACCTGGCCTAAAGCAGTGCGTGCAACCAAGGCAAATTCGATGAGAATCATCTTTGATTCTCGCCGAATCGTCGAGAATCACCTTTGATTCTCGGCGACTCGGCGAGAATCACTTTCGATTCTCACTGATTTTGACTTGGGCGTTTTTCTGGAATTTCCTGAACCGGATTCTGCCGCTGTTAAGATTCTGGACCGGGACTTAGGGATTCAGCTTGTGGGTCCCACAACGGTCATTTTGGAAAGCATCTACAGTATTTATATACGGGTATTTTGAACGGAATACCTAGACAGAAAGAAGCCGAGCAGAGCAAACCCTAAAATCGTGAAATAGCTCCGCTGCATCCGTCGCCGCTCGCGCTAGTCCGTCGCTGCTGCTGATCGCTTTTCTTCCCGATCTCCGGCGACAGAAGCTTAGCAAAGCTTTGAGTCTCACGTGTCTATCCAGAGATCTCTTGTCTCTCGATTTGTTGATCGGGAAAAACTTCCCCGTCCGAATCGATCGAGACGACCGATCCTCGTGTGACCGTTGGAAGACCAAGCTAGCTTCGCTACGAAGTTTGGATCTCCAAGTTCAGCAGCCGCTCATCGTCGTCGCCGCCGATCCCGAAGCTAGCCGCCGGTCGCGTTGCCGCCGCCGGTTCCGGGGAGATCCTCTCCAAGAGAGACCAAGGTTGTAGACTCTTCGTTGACTTCACGAACACGTCGTCGAACGAAGAGGAACGCCGTAGTCTCCAAATGAAGTTTGTATCTCGTGTACATTCTATATTTACTTTTGTTGTAAAGGAACGTTTGTTCCGTGTTGTAAGGGTTGGGTGCAACCCGTTTTGTGGGAGTGTTGACTCTCACGTGTGGAAGGGTTCCTTCCGATAGTGCAGGGATTGGATTTCAATCCTGTTGGAGAAGAGACCGAGTCGTCCCTTGTTGGGAGATAGGTCGAAGGGGGAAAGTGGATGTACCCAAGTCGGGGAACCACTATAAATTGCCTGTGTATTCTGTGTGCTGTGCTTTTTATTTTTATTGTGCAGGTACATTCGTAAGTTCTGCAAAAGCGCTACACGTCACCTATTCCCCCCCCCCCCATAGGTGCACATAGCCGACACTAGGTGGACTTTCAAGGGCTCTTCCTGGACCTTGAGCAGGTCCTCCTTGCTGCCTCCAGCCTGGCTCCGGAACCTCCTGAGCTCTCCGCTCCTCTCTCCTTCTTCCTTTCTGATGTCTCGAGCCACCTTGCTCCTTTGGCTCCGTCTCTATTAGCTCTGCCAACTTCTTGACAAATGCCGGGTTGGCTGCCTCCATGGCTATCTCCTTAGCCGCCCTTTCCATTAGCTCCTCGAAGGAAAGGGGGGCCTTCCGGGTCAAGCTCTTCTTGAAGAAGCCCTCCTTCAGCCCAACGGTGAAGGCCATCTGGAGAGCATACTCTGGCATCTCCTGGACCTCCAGGATCTCCTCCTGGAACCTGTCTACGTAACGGGCCAGCGACTCCTCCGCCCCCTGCCTTATCAGGAAGATGTACTCAGGACTCCTCTTCCACTTCTTGGAGGTGGAGAAGCGAAGCTGAAAGCTCTGGCTCAAGTCCTCGAACCCATAAATCGACCTCGGAGGGAGTTGATGGAACCAGTCCCTTGCCTTCTCCTTCAACGTGATCGCAAAGAGGCGACACTTGAAGGCGTCTGTCATCGGCCTGATGGAGACGACATACTCGAACCACTGCAAGTGCTGTACGGGGTCGTCCTTCCCGGTATAGTAAGCCATGTTTGGCTCTCTGAACCCCTCGGGAACGGGATCTGAGATGATCAGCTCGCTGAAGGGTGACCTCCTAAGGGGTGGTCTCTCCATTTCCACTCGCGCGACCTGCTCGCCTGGGAGGTTGGCACTCGCTGGGCTGGAGAACAACTCCCGACCGGTGAGGTCTCGCTCGACCCCATCTCCCATCCTCTCCTTCCCGGGCCTTCTTCCTGGTGCACTTCCTTCTCCCCCCGCTGGGGTCATCTCGCTCAGACCCCTGGGAGAAGACTCATCGAGAGGGGAAGCTAACTCCTGGGGGGCCGGGGTGGAGCTTCCACCCTGAGGAGCAATGCTTCGCAGCATCTCCATGATGTCTTGGATGGAGGCCATGAACTCTTGCCTCCCCACAAAGGGTCCTGGGCTGGGGAGCTCGCCGAGATCATCACTACCTCCCTGACCTCCAGTCATGACACTCTCTCGAGATCTTCTGTGCTGGTCACTCTCCACGCTCACCGCACCAAAGTGTTGAAACCAAAAACTTGGTCTCTGTGGAGTTCGGGGTCCCTACAAAGGGGTGACCTCACACCTACTACACTCAAGAGAACGTCACGGACCAAATGATCAAGAAGCTAGGAACAGACCCTCGGCTCTAGCGCGGAGGACCCACCTCACACCCGGAAGGCTACCAGAGCACTTCCCCTCCCTAGACAATGCTCGAGCTAGGGTGCCTTGGAGAAGCTCTCTCTATTCTACCAAGAAGAAGCTAAGGGAGGAGGAAGCCAGGAAAAGCCCTCCCTCCAAAGGCACCAAAGGGGGTCTATTTATAGTTTTCCAAAACCCATGGACCAAAATGACCAAAATACCTTTACGCCCAATATATCTTGGGCCAATATGAAACGCCCACACCAGGGGGCAGAGGGGTAAAAACACCCCCAGGGGCACAGCGGTAAAAGCACACCGCCAACACCCTGCCCCAAACACCCGAGGCGGTTCCAGGCCGCCGGGCAGGCCGCTTGGGCGAGACCAGGCCGCCGGCCATCTCGCCGCGAGCAGGCCTCCCGGGCGAGAACCAGATCGCGGCCGTCTCGCCCGCGAGCAGGCCTCCCGGGCAAGAACCAGGCCGCGGCCGTCTCGCCCGCGAGCAGGCCGCCCGGGCGAGAACCCGGCCCCCGGCCGTCTCGCCCGCGAGTAGGCCGCCCGGGCGAGACCGGCCCCCGGCCGTCTCGCCCGCGAGCAGGCCGCCCGGGAGAGAACCAGGCCGCGTCATTTTCGCCCACGAGCAGGCCGCCCGGGGGAGAACCAGGTCTACCGTCTCGACCTCGGACTCAATAGGCCGGGGCCTAGCGTCGCACCCCCCCCCCCCCCCCAACAAAGGAGCCAGGCCAATGTTTCCTCCCTCTAATAGAGCTAGAGCCGCCACCGAGAGTGCGCGCGCGGGGTTGTACAAGCGTCCTCGAGTCGAGCCGGCGCTACGTACCTAGTCTAGTGCCCCCGGAGGCTGCTCTACCTTGACAGGAATACCTCGGAATTTGGATCGCTATTTGCAGACCAGAAAAAAAATTTGGTTTTTTTTTACTAATTCATGGCAACGAAAGAGAACGAGGACGTTTGAAACATAGAAGTTGAAACGACCCGCTTTGATACCAAATTGGTGTAGCGTATGTCGCTAATGGAAATCTACACGAGAGAAGGCTCTAGTTCGCCAACAACGCACTCTAAATCCGCCGCACCTACACAAACATCTATCTCCCTTAATACGGGATCGTTTCGCGCATGAAACATAAACACATTCGGAGAATGATCGAATCTAAAATAGAGATGAAAAATGAGTTGGTTCGTTCCCAAAGTTAATGCAAAGGTTGCCAATTCTTTTGAGAGAAAGATCAAGGCTATAGTTTAAGATCCGCTCAAGCAAAATGAACCTATCCGGTCCGGAAAATGGAAATAAGAACAATAACGTTTTCTAATCAAAGATTTGTAAGCAATTAAAATTTAAAAGCCGCAGAGAACACGATGGTTCACCTTCCATAAATCTAAGAGAGGGGAAGAGTTTAGCCAACCCGAATTCACCGTGCACACAAGATATGGTGGGAGAATCACTCTCTCCACGGATCCACCGGCGTCACACCGAATGGGGCTGCAACCTTCTTCCTTGGAGTCGCACCGAAGGAATCCATGCCGGTGTTGCACCGAAGAGGGTTGGAGGAAGCAAGGGATGGTTTCACACCACAAGGGGGGTGGCGGCTAGGAGGAATGCCTTGGCCGAATTCTCCTTTGGGAGTTTTTTTAGGATTCAAATTCTTCTTGTCTACTAATTCTCATAAAGATGTCTCCTTATATAGGAGTTACAAACACATAGGAGTTACAAACACGCATTTAACCGTCCCAAATGGAGATGACTTCTCATCCATCCGGGTGGTTAATTACACCAAATTTTTAAATGCAGGAAATAAACAAATAAGTCCACACATGAATATAAAATTATTACCCAAGCATTGAATAATTTTATGTTATCAAATATAAAATATAAATAAAAATAGCGTAACTAAGAGCATGATTTTAAAATGAATCTTCAAGTGGGCTTAGCACATCGGGGATGGAGGTTGTAACGTTGCCTTCCGTTAGCGTCATTATGGCTCC
Organism: Platanthera guangdongensis; assembly: GCA_039583875.1. Classification (NCBI taxonomy): domain Eukaryota; kingdom Viridiplantae; phylum Streptophyta; class Magnoliopsida; order Asparagales; family Orchidaceae; genus Platanthera; species Platanthera guangdongensis. The sequence goes on along the minus strand of CM077147.1, from coordinate 149,372,203 downwards.
TATCGTCTTTATGCTATAGCGCCTCGGAAACCGGATCATCATCAAGTAGCGGCGACGATGCCGCGGCATCAGCTCGACTAGCCAGTCCATTCCCAGTATAATATCAAATCCAATTATTGTCAGGATGATCGTGTAGACCTCAAATTATACTTCTCCTAGCACAACCTGGAACGAGCACTTTTCCGTAGACGTCATATCTGATCCATCTGATAAACAGATTCGTATAGATAGTCCAAACGGGCGAATAACATTTTCCTTTGTCGCGATAAAATTGTGGGATACAAAGGAGTGTGTCGCTCCTGCATTGAATAGGGTCTTGGATGAGTGTTCTCCTACCAACAGAATTTCTGATGATATAGGAAGTATATATATCACATAACTAATATACAAGATGTAAGCATACATGCATAATCAGTATATAGTATAAATAGCAACATCTGATATATCTCTATCGCCTAATATATATACCTATCACTACATCAGGGGCCGGTCCGTGCTGCAAATCTAGTGCATATGCCTCTAAGGGCACTGCTCAGCCCTGTTGGCCTCTCCCGCCAGCTCTGCCTCTACGGCCTCTCTGGCCCTGTCCCCGTACTGGCTGCCCACCCTGCACGGCTCCTAGTCCTGGCATTCTTACTGTCTGTGGGTATAAGGCCCTCATATACCATGGCTGCTGACACAAGAAGCAGTTCCCTGCGAAGGGAATGTCACGTCGGACTACTAGCGTAAGATGTGGTGCTGGAGCTATTCTGACATCCTACTGTGGTGCTGGGGGTGTCGGTGGTGCTTGTTGGTTCCTATAACGCTATTTGCAGTGTCTCTACCTGCGCTCTCTATCCTATCGGTGGGGAGAAGCTCTTCTGTCTCGTCTCTGACCTCTAGGGACCTCGACCTATCCTTTGTGCTGCTGGGCAACCATCCTCTAGTCTAACTCTAATGCCATTGCGTGAGTAGCTATGGTGTGGAAGGTAGACTGAGATATCATAATCAGGGCATGCCTAAGATCATCTCATAGGCCTCGGTAGAAATAGGAAGCTCTATCACTGTCGAAGGCAGCCAAATTCTCGGCAAAGCGTGCTAGGTGTGAACTCTCTCTCTCTCTCTTGTACTCTAACACCGTCTGGTCACCCTGTCGGATGTGTAAGAATCTCTCCTGCAAAGCATCTCGGTCCGCGTCTTTAATGAAGGACTCCATAAGAGCCTCTGAGAACTCCCCCCATAGGATCGCGCTCAATGGCCATCCTCTAAAAGTAGAGCGACTGGTCGCTCTCCACCAATCCCTAGCATATCCCTCCAACAAGGTCACCACTAGAGAAACTGCAGCTACCATTGGGCACATCATTCCCACTAGCAGCTCCTCCATACACTCCACCCACTCCTCTGCCTAAATGGTCATCTCTGTGCATTTGAAAGTGGGAGGCCTCAGTCCTCAAAAAGTCATCATCAAATCGGTGGGTGTCGTCATCTCCCGTGGTGGCTGTGTTAAGGCTATCCGAAAGGTGGCCAGGATGGCTATCAATGTCTGCCCCAAGTCAGTCTTGGAAACCTGCACAGCCGCGGGGGCAACCAGGTTTGGAGGTGGGGTGGCGGGAACATATCCTCTAGAAGAGGACCCCGTTACTATACTCCGGTATCTGGAGAAGTAACAGGAAAGAGTGTCAGTACTTTGCAAAAGTAGGGTAAATTTGCAAAAATGACTGACGAAGCAGAAACAACGGTGTATTGGCATACTATCATACAATCTAGAATCCCTAAGCCTCTACAGTAGGGTCTAATAAGCTTCCGCTGCAAGGTTTGTCCCGAACCAAGGAACGATGTGAGAGACGGAGGGATCCTGAGACTGCTCCACAAGGACGAATTGTGATCACTCTGATCCATTTGTAACACCCCCCCCCCCTAAACCTTTGACAGGGTCAGGTTGGAGGGTGTACTACTTGCCTAAGACGTCCACCTAGTGCTCCCTAGGGGTAACGATCCACCATATCTAATCACTAGTTAGCTGCCTTGCTTGGCTAGAATCACAACATTCACAACACATCAGAGATTTATGGAAGCATTAACAGTAAAACACTATTAAATATATATAATATCATATATATTTACATGAGTACTAGGGTCATAGCCTATGTTCTTATATAAGCCCGTAGGTTGTACAAGTTCTACATATAACTCCTCACTCTCTCTCCCTATCTTGCTTGCTGGTACTCACGTCTCGAAACTCTGAGAACGTCAGCGGTACTTTTGATCGAGTAGTCCTAACTGCTAGAGCATTCTCCAGTGGCAGGGGGTCACTGCGGTGCTCTGTTTCCTGTGAATGGTTATTTAAATAACTATTAGTCACAGGGCTAAGTGGAAAGAAATCTCCTCCCCAGATCCATATCCTGGGGACGATCACACACACACACCCAACAATATAATGAAAGTGAGCAGTTAGATCTTAACTTTCTTCTAAACTAGAGTTAATGTAAAAAGTCACAGAACAAAGAAAAAGAAGGAAAAGCAAGCACACAGACGACACAATAATTTATAGTGGTTCCCCTAAACTTGGGTACATCCACTCTTATACCACCCTGGTAGGAATCCACTTAAGTTTTTGATCAGGTGCCCTATCACCACAAGATCTGCTTCAGGTAGATCTAGAAACCCTTCAGGCTTTTGATCAGGTGCCTAAAAACCAATAGATTTTTGATCAGGTGCCCTATCACCAAGGAGTTCACTTTTGAAGGGAGTAATAACCCGGTACAAGAGGTGGGGATGAGAGAGTGATGAAAGTCATCTTTTCTCAATCACAATGAGAAGACTATGTGGATTTAGTGATGTTGTCAAAGCTCCCCCTGAGATGTAGAATAGTTCAGGAGTGGAAACTTTGCTTCAGGGTGTAGGCCTTCAAGTTGATGTTACTCTCCAACAATCTTTTAGACTGATATGAATTGATTGTCTCTTGAAAGCCTGGAGCAGATGAAGAAGATGATGTTAATTTGTTGTAAGAAAACTTGTACCTAAGTTCTTCTTTTGTGAGAGGAAAAGCCTTCTTGAATATTCTCTCTCTATCTCTTCTATTTTTTTCGAGTGTTGTATTACTCTTCTTATATTCTCTGTAAGATATAATATCTGTATATTTAATGCCTGAAGAATTCAAGCATTTGAAGTCTTTCTATCTTGGAATGGCTAAATCAATTCCCGAGAATGGAATATGTCTTGAGAAATCAATTGGCATTTAATCTCTGTAATAAGCTATATTTTATACTGTCATTCAAACGGCTATATTTGATAGCATTAAATCTGAGAGCTATAAATGCCTGCAGTTAAGCCTTAATTAAATCTGTCAGCTGTAAATAAGAAGGTCTGAAAAACGGCACAGAAAATCGCCAAACTAAATCTTAAAGCTTCTTCAAACTGGGTTCGGAGACCGTTGAACTCAGCTCGGAGATCGTTGAGCTGAGTTCAGAGATTTTGAACTACATATGAGTTTTACAGTTTTCTTTGAGCTGAGCTCAGAGATCGTTGATCTCCGCTCAAAGATAGTTGATTTGAGTTCAGAGATTTTCTTCCAGCAATTTTCTGAACTTCAAATCTGAACTTCTCTGAAATTTTTCTGAAAGACCAAACCTGGAAATAATCCTATGACCCATGACTATACGTTTTGGGTCAATCTAATAAACCCTAATAGTGATCCTTACCCAAATCCAACCTTGGGTTCCAACAATCTTCCCCTATTTGGGTGAGGACACTATTCACATAAAATAAAACACAATCTCCCCCTATTTGGGTGAGGACACGATTCGTCGAAGTGAGCTCTACGATCGTCGAATGGAGTTCGACGATTTATCGTATTGAGCTCGACGAAATGACTTAGTCTCCTGAACTGAAATCTCTGGTCTTGAGGGCAGCTTTCAAACCTAAATACTAACCCTTAGACTCAATTCGAATTGACCTTTAGATCTATACAAGGAGGTCAAAACATATTTCCTAAAGACATAGTTATCCTTGCCCAAATCAGTAATAGGGTGTTCCAACATATAAGATGGCCGAAGCATGAGAGGGTTAACACAACATTTCATATTTTAAATCTAGGAGCAACGATAAAGGAAGCTTAGCATAATATAACTGAAATGGCAGCAACAATAACATCAGTTATAATAAGCACTTCACTAGCACACATCAAGTATTCACAATATGTATCCTATCACAGGCATTCATAGTCGTGCACACATATCCTATATCGATATAGTATGGACCTCTTCTGTTTCAGTAAGGTAGCGAACCCTGCGGGCCTCACCGATGTGGACGTCGGAGATAGTGGGCAGTCCTTCAACTTTTGGGGGTGGTCATACTATACAGCCCTAGGCCCCAACGTACAACCCCATGTACTCTTGGATGTAAGCGACATCTGGCGATTCATTTTGGCCAACCAGTGGAGGAAAACTCAACGGGGAAATCATAATGGTCGTTCACCCGTGGTACCCATCTCCCAGTCGTCGACCTTCCCACGCCGGTACGAATGGTCTGCAGAAGGGACTGACCCGCCATAATTCCACCGCGAGCAATTTACCAGCAATCAATCAAACAATCATGCTAATACGCACCGGGCCTATGATGGCCTTCCCTACTATACATTAACCTTCAGGCAGCGATGCTTAGCTCAACTTTCGACAAGGAGCGTGGGAGCACTTTATTTAAGGCTAAACCTGGAGGAACACCTCAACTCTGATTATCCCCAACCAAGGCTCAACATTAACAAACAACTGCTCGTCAAAGCATGACCCGTGCTTATAATAGTAAATTGCAGTAACAAAAATGTGGTAATTAAAGCTGTTGATAATAAACGCTGCATAATTAAAGTGCTGAAATGAAATGTGACCAGAATGAAACTGGAGTAGTACTGAAACGAAAGTATTGAACTAAAATGAACTTGGCTAGTACGAGACTGGAATAGCACTGAATTGAAATTACTGAACTGAAATGAACTTGACCAGTACAAGACTGGAGTAGTCCTAAATTAAAAGTACTGAACTGAAATGAACTTGACCACTACGAGACTGGAGTAGTACAGAATTGAAAGTAATGAACTGAAATGAACTTAGCCAGTATGAGACTGGAGTAGTCCTGAATTGAAAGTACTGAACTGAAATAAACTTGACCAGTATGAGACTGGAGCAGTATTAAATTGAAAGTATTGTACTAAAATGAACCTGACCGGTACGAGACTGGAGTAGTACTGAATTGAAAGTACTGAACTGAAATGAACTTGACCACTACGAGACTGGAGTAGTACTGAATTGAAAGTATTGTACTGAAATGAACTTGACTAGTATGAGACTGGAGTAGTACTGAATTAAAAGTACTAAAATGAATAAAGGAACTGGACCAGCGCAAAACTAGAAAAATCATAAAGAAAATGGTTAGTAGTCCCATCACTTCATGCAGGAAGCTTCAGTTCCATCTCCGTTCTCAGGAGGTACATTCAGTTCCATCTCTGTTCACATAAGACACAATCAGTTCCATCTCCGTTCACAGGAGGCTCATCAGTTCTATTTCAGTTTTTAAAGGCTTCCTTGGGTTACACCCATTATTAAGATCCGCTGGTAATTTGGTTGCACCATATTAATCACGGCTTAATCGGATCAATGGCTTATTAGGAGTTACACTCTTATTATTCGTCGAGAATAATTTGTAACTCACTACTCGTACTCTCACCTTTATAGCGTGCCCAAATCACCTAAGAGACGAGGCGCTCGATGGTTTCCCGAAATCTCGGAACACCCGGAGCTTGGTTACTTGCCTCGACCACACTCGTCGATAATATAATTTTGAATTTATTATTCAAATTAGAAAGGATAGTCACGCGCTCCAATTTTCATTTCTGTGGAAAATGAGCGAAATAAATTCTGAGTGTGACCCTAGGCTTTCATAATTTGGGAAAGATACCAAATCTTATCACCATGATCCCAAATTTTGATACAATCTTTAAGAGGACCTAAAATAAGCCTAGTAATATTTCCAAAATTTTCCGAGAAATTTTGGACCTTTAATTTAGCCAAACAAATTTAATTTGGGTTTTTAAAATTACCAAATCAATTCCAAAAATTCTCAAAATTTTGTGGAGGAAGCCCTCATTATGGGGAATATTTTTCATGTTGACCGCTTTGCCCCAGGGGCTTCGATTTGGCTCAGAAATTCCACAATTTTCTACTATGTATTTTGGTCTGCAATTTGCAGATCAACATGAATCTGCGGCTAAGATTGAGCCGGACGGGGCAACTAGTGCTTCTGATTTCACAGCGGATCCAGCTCGGATTGTTGTGGGGCTCGAAAAAATAAGCCTACCCGTAATTTAACGGAATCATGGTCGTTCGATCTTCTAGGTGGAAATTGAATGGCCACTACTCGTCGCCGGTGGTTTAATCTCTACCACCATCGGCCGACTGCCACCTTGCACCGGTGCCGCCTCCGGTCAACTTGTCGGGGGCCGGCAAACTTCTGGGCGGTGGTCCGGTAGCCTGGCGCCTACGACCACCGCCGGAATACACCATCCCGAGAGGTCGGGTGGCGGTGGCCCTACTCCCAGCACCATCGTGCCACCCCATCTCTTGGGTGGTTGTCTGACCATGGAACCACCCTCGACCGGCGCACCGGGGGTAGGGCTATTCGCCGATGGTGGCCCGGCAGCCTAGTGCCGTTGGCCGCCACCGCGGAACACAGAGAATAATTTTCTCTTTTATGGGTGCTGTCGGGATGGCATTTTTGTGCGGCACTACCGCCTTACACTACCGATGGTGGCCTCCTCCGGAGGTCTAGGGACACTCCAGGGCCACCCATGGTACTGGGCGGCACTCTTCCTACATGATCGAACCCCGAGCCTGTAGCTTGGCTTGGGTGGCGTCAGCGACACTCCGACGGTCGGGGGCAACATACAAGAGGTCCAAAGGTTAGGGGAGAAGGAAGAGAGAGGGTTCCACCTCTGCTATGGGAACTTTGGAGGGGTCGGCTTGGTCAGCCATGCATGGTGGCGGAGGAGGTGGCTCGGGTTGGTCTTTTTCCGACGACCTGGGTTCCGACAGTTGGCAGAGGTGGGGGAGATGCTCACTGACATGTGAGGAGGATAACAGGGGAGGGGGCCTTTATATAGGCTGGAGGAGAGGGGCTTTTCCCGTCTACCCGATGTGGGATTAATCCATCCTTAGGGAGGGATTAATCTCCACCCTTAAGATGTCCAAGGACAGTCGGAGGCTCAAAGAATTTCCCCAATGTGGGAAATGAAATTCCCCCTCATGGTTCGGCTTTCAAAGTGGAGAAAGAGAGGGAGAAGTGGGGGGATTGGTGGCCTCCTCTTTCCCCAAGGATGGTCTTGGTGGTTGGGGGAACCAAAATGGGTGAGGGTAACAACATGCTAATTAAACCATGAGAGGAGGTGGGCTCCTCTTTGGTGAAAATAGAAAAAATGGATTTTTAGGGTGTTTGACTAAGTCAACCCTAAGGTGGGTCCCCCTTTCTGGTAAAAGTCAAAGTGGGTCCAAGTCATTGGGGTCGGATCAAGGTTGGGGTGTCGTGCGATAATTGGTGTTTGCATGCTTTTCGGTGCACGATTGTGCTCGATTTGACCATGAGTTGACCACTCGTCATCAAAATTGCCCTGGATGACTTATGTTGACTTCTTATTGACCATTTGAGTCCAATGTCACTGACTGTGGTTGAATCATAGTCCGTTTCGCGAAAGTCCAAAATCTGCGCATCGCGGTGCGCTAAAACGGTCAAAATGTCTATATTCGTTGTTAGACCTCGAATTGCGACGCAACGAATTCTGATGCACTCATATTTGTCATAAGAGGTGAAAGGAACTGACAAAACTCAAATTAGAGTTTTCCAGCTCCATTTACTGCCTAGGGTTACCTTCTACCGGGTCACGGGCCGGGGTTCGGGTCACTTTTATTGGGCCCACTAGGGCTCTGGTGGTCCAATAAAAGTCAGGATACTACAACGGCCACCAACTCCAAATCATAGACCGGGTAATTCCACTCATGCACCTTCAACTAGCGCGATCCATAGGCTATCACCTTCCCGTGCTGAAGTAGAACACATCCTAATCCACTCCCAGAGGCGTCACTGTAAATCTCATAACCCTCTGATCCACATGGTGAACATAAGACAAGTGTCGTGGTCAGATGACACTTTAGTTCTTCGAAAGCTCGTGCGCACTCCGGCGACCAAACAAACTTTTGATCCTACCTTCTCAGAGTAGTGAGGAGCAATGGTATCCGCGAGAAGTTCTTCACTAAGTGCCTATAATAGCCGACAAGCCCCAGAAAACTGCGGACTTCCGTCATAGTAAACAGCACATGACACACTCGTATCGAAACTATCTTCGTCAGATCTACCGCAATTCCCTCTCCACGAACCACGTGACCAAGGAATGCTACCGAGGACAGCCAAAACTCACATTTGGAGAATTTGGCATACAGTTGGTTACTCCTCAGGGTCTCCAATACCATATGTAAATGCTTAAAATGATCATCCTCACACTGTGAGTACACCAGTATATTATCGATGAAGACTATCACGAACTGGTCCAAGTACTCTCCAAACATTTTGTTCATCAAATCCATAAACACGGATGGCCCATTCGTCAGCACAAACGGCATGACGGTGAACTCATAATGCCCATAACGCGTGCTAAAAGCCATCTTAGGAATCTCACTTTCCCTTATTCTCAGCTGATAGTACCCGTACTTCAAATCTAGCTTCGAGTACATTGTCGACCCGACCAGCTGATCGAACAGATTATCAATCCTTAGGATCGGATATTTATTCTTCTCTGTCAGCTTATTCAACTTCTGGTAATCAATGTACAGCCGTAAACTCCCATCCCTCTTCTTAATAAAAAGGACCGACGCGCTCCATGGCGACGAACTTGGACGCACATACCCTTGATCTGACAGCTCTTGGAGCTGTACCTTCAATTCTGTCATCTCCTTAGGCACTAAGCGGTATGGGGAGCGTGATACGGGCTTGGTATCTAGCACTAGCTCAATGGTGAATTCGATCTCTCGCTGAGGTGGAGCTCTAGGGAGATTTTCAGGAAAAATGTCAGGAAACTCTGATACAACTGGGATACTATCCAAACATGGCTTGGGCTTCGAAGCCTCCACTAAAGTAAAAAAATAGATCTACACAACTATGAACTACCTTAACCACCTAGAGAGCAGACATCAAAGTCTTGCTCAATCCCATTATGCCAGAGAATGTCATGTCGCTTTCTATATCCACTCTCAGTCTAACCACCTTGTAGTTGCAATCAATATATGCATGCTACTCCGAGAGTCAATCCATGCCAAAGATCCCATCAAACTCCATTATCGGTAGTAGTGATGCTTGCAAGTCAAACTCTTGACTCCCAATCTGTACTTTCACGTAGCAAACTCTATCCGCGCGCATAGAACACTCGTTAGGTAGTAGCACATCCAATTTATCTCTTGTCATCGAAGAAGGCTCTCTGATGTGCGATACAAATTCCTCAGACAAAAAGGAGTGTGAAGCTCCCGTATCGAACAATGCTCTCGTCAGATAATTAAAGATCAAAATAAAGCCTAGCAAAACAAATCATAAGCTAACATGCAAAAGGTAACAAGTATATAAAGTTAAATGTGCTATCAATTAACTCATACCTGTCACCACATCAGACTGCTTTATGGCCTCATGTTGGCCAAGGTTGTAAACTCTAGGATGGGCTGGAGCGTAATGGGATGTGGTTTACTCAACCGCCTTTCCCTTCTCCACATAAGATGCTCCGGGCTTCTTCTCTGACTTCGGGTGCCCACTCCAACAGTCTCGGGCGATGTGTCCCTGCTTGCCACAATTATAACAAGTAACCGGGCCTCACACTATAGTAACTCCAGACGCACCCGGAGGTGGGGCTGGACCCGAAGTCCACACCTTCTTGTTCCACTTACGGAACCCAGACTTTGACGAGCTCGGCACCTTGAACTCTGACTTCTTCAAGCTTGAGTACATCTTCTCTTGAACTCTCTTCACATCTTTCTCCAAAGAACGAGCGGTATTGACCAAAGTTAGAAAACCATGCGCCATGGGACTAGAGAGAAGTAGCCTTAGTCATCATGCAGACCCTCATAGAAAAGGTTGGTCTTACGCTCCTCATCAGCTAAAGTTACGCAAGCATAACGTCCCAACCTCGTAACTCTTCGAGATACTCATCCACACTACTTTCTCCCTGCATCAGTCGTTGGAACTAATTCTCCAAGTCGATCCTCTATACCAAGGAGAGGTATCTTTCCAGGAATAACCTCGAGAACTCCTCCATTGAGACATCAGTGAGTTATCTTCTAACCAAGAGATGCAGCTCCAACTCTTCCCACCACAGTCTCGCCTCTCCATCCAACAAGAAAGTGGATATGGTGGTTTTCTGCCATTCCTCCATTTCAGTTGTCGTCAAGACTCTCTTAATATGAGAGATCCAATCCTCGGCCGAGGTTGGGGTTCCAGTCCCTATAAACACTAAAGGATTGAAGCTCATCACATGTTTGAGTTGCTTTTCTGTCGCTCTTCTTGGCATCAAAGGCTCTACAGCCACTCATTCCACCACTCTAGGCTCTGTCGCACGAAGCGGCACCTGCTCCACAACAGGGGCAGGAGGTTGTTGTTGGAACTCCTTATTACTGATTTGGGCTAGGATTACTATTCTTTGTTTATGATGTTTATTATGACCCAAATTGTATAGACTAGGGTCATAGGTTATTTCTAGGGTTATTACTTCACAAGATTTTTCCAGAGAAGCTCTGTTGGACGAACGCCGAGCTCAGTTCGACGAACTCTGATCTCCTACCCTAAAGCTCAGCTCGACGAACTCTGAGCTCAGTTCGACAAACGCAGAGCTCAGCTCGACGAAGGAAAATATCAGTTTGTAAAAGCTCAGCTCGACGAAAGCAAGGCTCAGTTCGACAAAATGCTTACTGAGTTCGACGAATCAGATAGTTACAGAAGGCGGAATATTTTCATATGATTGGTAACTTAAACTCTGATATTTAATGCTAAATATTTTAAACGAATATAGTCGTTTAAGGAAACATTAAATATGGATTTATCACAGAGTTATTAATCTAATTAATTACCAAGGCAGTTACAAATTCTCAAGGGATTCAGATGTTTCAGAATCATCTTATTTCAAAAATTTTAATTCTTCCCTGACAACATATGCATATCTATAGAAGATAGCTGGAGAGATTGCAAATACATAGATAAGTTGGTGATACACAGAGATTTTGGATAATCTGCTTTAGACTCTCCAAGAGACATTCTATTTCATATTTGTCTGAAATTTCTACTGGAGAGGAACAACATTAAAGAAGGTCTACACCCTGGAGAAAAGCTCTCCTCCCTTGATCACAAATTTTATTCAAATCAGGGGGAGCTTTTTGCAACAACATCCACTAAGTCTTCTCAGAGATTCTTGAAAGAGAAGACAATATCTAACACATTTAATTTATTCTTTAAGCTGTGTACAGGGTTATAACTCCCTTCAAAAGTTAACTCTTGGTTCATAAGTCACCTGATCAAAATACTTATATTTAGTTTTTGGGTACCTGATCAAAAGCCCAAAGGGTTGCTAGAACTTCCTTAGAAAATAAATCTTCTAATGACAGGGCACCTGATCAAAAAGCTGTAGTGGGTTCCTACCAGGGTGGTAGAAGAGTAGACGTACCCAGATTTATTGGGGAACCACTATAAATTCCTTGTATCGTCTGTGATTGTTTTTCTTTTTATTTATGTGTTAAGATTCTCATTTACATATATATTTATATATTTATATATATATATCACTATTTTCAAAACTGCTATAAAGATAAAATTAAAGATTTTAATATACACTATTCACCCCCCCCCCCTCCTCCTTTAGTGTAAATTCAGATCTATTCTTCACTTTCAATTGGCATCAGAGGCAAGTTGGTTGCTTTACAGGCTAGCACCTGAACCAACAGATCTTGGTAGATCTTATTTTACTTAGAGTTTGATTTTATCACGGCACAAAATAAGGAGTATGCAAGCATTAGACCTCCTATTTACAATCTTAATAATTTTGCATTATGGAAAGCAAGGAATAGATTATATATCAATTCTATTTATGAGGATATCTAGAATTCCATCTTGACAGGTCCACCTCTACCATTGGGAACAACAAGCACAATTCTACAGCACCACCAGAATGGACAGAAGCCCAGAGAAAAGCAAAAAATTGTTGATGCAAAGGCTATGAACATACTAGCCCAAATAATGTCAGATGACATTTTTTCAGAAGGTTGCTGAATGCACTTACTTCAGCAAAAGATATTTGGGACTCCCTCATAGCAATAGTAGCTGGATCAGCAGATGAGAAAAAAGATAGAAGATCTCACCTGATTTCTCGATATGAGAATTTCAAAAAGGGTGAAATTGACTCTGTTGCTGATATGTAGACAAGATTCAGTCTCATAATTAATGAACTAAAAACCTTGGAGAAGGATATTAGTTTAACAGAAATCAATGACAAAATTCTAATGTGTTTCCCTAACACATGGAATTCTAGAATCTGACCAATTAGAGAAGCCAGAAGTGTAAATGAGATTTCAACAGAAACCTTGTTAGGCAAGCTCAAATCCTATGTGCAGCTCATCAAAATAAGGGAAGATGAACAAATGACCCTATCTTTAGTAAATAAGGACAAGAGTATTGTCTTCCAAGCAACTAAAGAGGAAGAACAAACTCCATAGAATGAAGAGCTCATGAGTCTTTTGGCCAAAATATTTTACAAAATGACCAGAAAGGACTTCAGGAAAAGATTTTTTATAAACAAGGATAAGCCAAGGTATGATAAAACACCCACTAAAGAGATTATTTGATATGGTTGTAGGAAACCAGGACACATACTTCCAGAATGTCCTAAAAATTAGAAGAAAGACAAGAAGGAGAAATACTCCAAGAAGCATTCAAGCATACCCTCTAAACATAGACAGAAGGGGAAAAGTTTTGTTGCTGAAACTTGGAGTGATACAGAAACTGAAACTTCATCCAGTTCAAGTGAAGATGAAGAAGAAGCAAAGGCTAAAGAAGTATGTTTGATAGCAATTAATGCATCAAACAGCAATTCTGATTCTGAATCTGAGTTAGAAGAGGACCAGGTAATCTCAACCTTTGCCTTTACATCAGATCAATTTAAAATAGATTTTAAATTACTATGTAATGATTTGATAAAGTCTAAGAAGGAAATAAAACTTCTCAGATAAAAATTAAATTAACCAAATAATTTATCTTCAGAAAACTTTAAACTTAAAGAAGATTTGAAAATTGTTAATGAACAAATAGTTTCCTTGGAAAACAAATTATCTAAGGCTAAAAAGTTTGAAGAATCTCTTACTAGGAGAAGTATCAAACTGATGAATATCACAAGCACAGTCAATGCCAGATTCGATGGCAGACTAGGCTTGGGAGTTTCATCCAGTCAACCTCATCTACTTAAGAAAGATATTCCAACTACTCCTATTAAATTTATATCAGCTAAAGGAAAAGAAATATTAGCAATCACAGATAAAGACATTGAGGCTCTTAAATCAAAATCTATTCCAACATAGAATAAAAATTTCAAGAAAATAGTGTTCAACATAATTCGTCAAACCAAGATCGACAAAATCACTATAATTTGTCGAACGGCGATCGACGAACTCTGAACATTGGAAATGGTGTTAAATGAAATCATTGTTATTCGTCAAACAGAGATCGACGAACGATGAACATAGAAAATGAATATTACTATTCTGTGAATAGAGATCGACGAACCCACTGCTATTCTTCGAACGAAGCTCGATGATATCAGTATAATTCGTCAAACTCAAACTTTTCAAACAGAAAATATACTTCTCTTCATAAGAATAATCAAACACAAAAGTTGATAAACCCTTTCACTGAGTGGATCATTCCTCCTAGTAGATATCATCCACTTGGTTATAAAGATCAACCTGAATATTCATATATTTCTTATGTTAATGTGAGAAAAAAAGGACCCAAGGTAATCTGGGTCAAGAACAACTAACTTATTTTTATTACAAGAAAAGAACTATACTACCACAGAGGAACAGTGGTACTTGGATAGTGGGTGCTCAAAACACATGACAGGTAAAAAAACAAATCTAAAAGAGTTCAAAACAAAGCTTGGACCAAAAGTCATATTTAGAGACTCTAATTGTGGCCAGACAGAGGGCTATGACAAAGTCAAAGTTGGAGGAGTTACCTTCAGAAAGGTAGCCTATGTGAAAGGTCTTAAGCATAATCTTATCTCCATCAGTTAACTTTGTGATGAAGGTTATCTGGTATCTTTTAATAAGACTTTATGCTCTATCATATCTAGTGAAAATAAAATTATTTTATTTGGGGTTAGACGAGGTAACATATATTTAGCCAATTTTAATTCTGCTAAAACTTAAATATGCTCGTTTAATCAGATTAGTAAAACAAGTGAACTTTGGCACAAAATATTAGGACATATAAATCTTAAAACTATTGCTAAATTGTCTAAGGATAACCTTGTCAGAGGACTACCTTCTAGATCTTACAAGATGGAAGGACATTGCAGGGCTTGTCAATTAGGTAAGCAAACTAAAAATAGTTTTAAATCCATATCTAAGAGTGATTCATCGAGAATTTTATATTTGCAACATATGGACCTTTTTGGACCTATTGCAATACAAAGTTTGGGAGGAAAGTCATACACTTTAGTTATTGTTGATGATTTCTCAAGATTCACTTGGGTGTTCTTTCTTAGAAACAAGTCAGATACTTTCAAAGTTCTTACAGACTTTCTCAGGAACATCAAGATTGAGTATTCTACTCAGATTGAATTGATTAGAAGTGATCATAATGCTGAGTTTGAGTCTCTTTCTAATGAGAGAATTCTGTGGGAAAGAGAGAATCAGGCAGTGTTTCTCTACTCCTAGAACTCCTCAACAAAATGGGGTTGCGGAAAGGAAAAATGAACTCTAATTAAATCTATCGGAACATTACTTGTAGATTCTTACTTACCCCTATCCTTTTGGGCAGAGGCAGTAAGCACAGCAAATTATGTTCATAACAGAAGTCTGATTCATACACTGAAGGGTAAGACTCCCTATGAATTGCTTAAAAATAAGAAACCTAAAGTAAATTATTTTAAAAATTTTGGATGTAAATGTTATATCCATAATAATGATAAGAAATACTTAAGAAAATTTGAAGCCAAGACTACAGAAGGAACATTTCTTGGATATTATCTTGTCAGTAAGGCTTATAGGGTTTATAATAAATCAACCTTTAAAATAGAAGAATCATATATGTACCTTTTGATGAAAATAACATGTTTTACAGGGAGAAGAATGTTTCTATCATAGACTCTTTTCAGGTACCAATTTTGTGTGAGAAGTTAGAATAATTAACCCTAAAGCAAGAGGATACATTGAATTCTTCTCAACAAAATGCTGAAGACAGTGATGAAGACAATCAAGAAATTTATGTTGAAAATATTATAGCTAATGAAATTCCCCAAGAGGAATTAACTACACAAGTTATTGAAGAACCAACTCCACCTGTTGATAATCTCACTCTTATAGATCACCCTAGATCTCAAGTGATTGGTGATATATCAGCTGGTGTGCAAATAAAGCATCAACTTAATCAAGACCAGATGCTCATATGTTTTCTCTCCCAGATTGAACCTCAATCAATAAATAATGCAGAACAAGATCCTCATTAGATCATTGCAATGCAAGAGGAACTCAATCAGTTTGATAGAAGTAAATTTTGGGACTTAATTCCAAGACCCAAAGACTATCGAGTAATTAGAACTAAATGGGTGTTCAGGAAAAAATTGGATGCTCAAGGAATGATAGTGAGAAATAAAGCGAGACTGGTAGCTCGAGGATATTCCTAGGAGGAAGGAATAGATTATGAGCAAACATTTGCTCATGTGGCAAGATTAGAAGCCATCTAGATATTTCTGGCTTTTGTTGCTTTCAAGAAATTCAAAGTGTACCAGATGGATATAAAGAGTGCATTCCTAAATGGAGACATCAAAGAGGAAGTATATGTGAAACAACCTCCAAGTTTTATCTCTTCAACTCAATCTTCTCATGTATTTAAGCTAAATAAAGCTCTTTATGGTCTTAAACAAGCTCCAAGAGCTTTGCATGAGACCCTTGCTAATTTTCTACTAGAAAATAATTTTTGTAGAGGCAAGATAGATAAAACTTTAGTTTTTAGAAATCATAAAACTAAAATTATACTAGTTCAAATATATGTTGATGATATAATTTTTATTCTACTGATTCCAAACTCTGCAAAAGGTTCTCTGACCTAATGCATTCCAAGTTTAAAATGAGTAGCATGGGTGAATTATCTTATTTTCTTGGCTTACAAGTAAAGCAAACACCTGATGGCATCTTTATATCTCAAATTAAATATATTAAAGAGCTAATTAAAAGATTTGGGATGTTAGGTGCCTCCTCTATGAAAACATACATGCCTACTAATGTCATAGTTGATAATGATGATCAAGGCAAATTTTTTGATCAGAAAACATATAGAGCAATCATTGGGTCTCTATTATATTTAACAGTAAGTAGACCAGATATTATGTTTGCAACCTGTATTTGTGCTAGGTTCCAAGTTAATCTTAAAGAATCACACCTTACCTTAGTAAAAAGAATATTAAGATATATAAAGGGTTGTCCTAATCTAGGACTCTGGTATCCTATTGAGTCAGGATTCGAGTTAACTGGATTCATATATGCTGACTATGCTGGATGCAGAGTTTACAGCAAAAGCACATCAGGAACTTGTCAATTTCTTGGTGATAGGCTTGTGTCATGGTTTTTCATGAAACAAACATTTGTTTCTACTTCAACTATTAAAGCTGAATATATAACATCAGGTAGTTATTGTTCACATATTTTGTGGATTCAAAATCAACTTATAGACTATGGATTCAACTTAGATAATTTTGTTATATACTGTGATAACAACAGTGCAATTTCAATTGCGCAGAATCCAGTCCTCCATAGTAGGACTAAACATATAGAAATAAGACGGCATTTTATTAGAGATAATGTAGATAAAAAAAATTAACCTTATATTTATACCTACTGATTTACAAAGAGTAGACATATTCACCAAACCATTAGATGAAAAGAAGCATAATTTCTTTTTAAATCAGTTAGGAATGATTGATGGTGAGTCAATAATTTGATTTTGCTCAGAGATCGACAAATTGTGAGCATTTCGTCGAATGGAGATCGACGAAACGTGAACCTATCGTGAAACTTTCATTGAACGGAGTTCGACAAATTATTTTCGAGAACCTTTCGGCGAATGGATCTCGACGAATTGTAATCCTTTCGTAAATCTTTCTTCGAATAGAGACCGACGGATTGTATTTGTTTTGTGAAATTTTCGTCAAACTGAGTTCGATGAATTGTTTATCGTCGGACGGAGTTCATCTTTTCAACTTCTGAAAACTTATATTTAGGTTTTCATCGAACTCTATCCCGTGCATTCTCCATTTCCCTTCTCTTATGCTTGATCTTTTTGTTTTGCAGGCTAATGGCGGTGTCACAAGCAATTCTCTCTGTAATGAAGTTTGATGCAGGATTTGATATAGACATGGGCTCTTTCAGTCATTCAGATCAAATCTTTAAGGATATTTTGTAACTGATTGAGGCACAACATCTGAGAAACTTAATGACTACCCGAATCAAGCTTCCAGTCGCAGAGATTAAGGAATGGATTCATACTACTAAGATTCAGGATATCTCAACCATTACTGGTTCAATCATAGGACATCAGGTTTCTCTTACACCTGAAATTTTATCTGAAGTTTTTGGTTTGGTTAATGGCGAAGATGATACTGAATTATCTAGTTCAGAATTTGATGTTATTCTTGGTAGAATGGGTCACAAACAAGGAAACCCTAACCACTTATTGAAAAAGAATTTTTCTATAAAATATAAATTTCTAGTCGATGTGGTTGGGAAAGTACTTCTGGACAAACACTCAGCCCATGATTATGTTACCAAGCACCAATTCCTGTTGATGGGTGCTATAGTTGACCAGAAAAATATTAACTAGGGGACAATTTTATTTGATTCTATCAAAAAGAAGATTAATAAGAAGGATGTAAGTTATGGCATAATTCTGGGCATTTTCCTCCATGCTAAATATCCAGATGTTTTGGTCTCTCAGACCATATACATCAATGCATCCAAGAGGATAAACTCTGCCCTGTTTGGAAAGTGCGAGGCAGTAATTTCTAAGCCTCCTAGGGCTGAATCCTCTAGGGTAGCTTATAGAAGCACAAGAGTTGTCCCAGCTTCTCTCCCAACTCCAGAAGAAGTTTCTCCTCTTATTTATTCCACTTCACACTCTCCACACCATTCACCTAGACCTTCCACACCACCTACTTTACATACTACTTTGCCTGAAGAACTTTCATCATCAACTTTCCATATAAATTCCCTCATTCATCAGTCACCACATTCATCTCCACTTCTTTCATCTCCACCTCATTTCTCTCTACTTCATTCATCGCCACCTCATTCATCTCTACCTCAATTATCTCCACCTCACTCACCCATCCAAGAGATAATTCCTGATGACTTTCTCCTTGTCCACAATCCTATATCTATTACTCAAGCTTTCTCTATCTATCCAACCTATGTAAATAGATCTGCTCCCTCTTCTTCTACTTAAAATCCAACCTCTACATCTACTCAAAATGCTCATGAGTTCGTGTATCTAGATTTTTCATCCATTGCCTCTCAACTTCTTGACTTCATTACCCCTACTCTCAAGAAGCACTTGAATGAGGCTCTGGCTGTTGTTGTGGCTTCCATTGCTGAACTCTCTTCTAAAATAGCCTTTTCTTATTCTATCCCTTCTTCTGGGGGCCTAGATTCAGTTATCCCTGGATCTAGGCAGGGTGAGATACTTGATAAAGAAGTTCCAGATGCAGCAGCAGAATCTCCAGCTCCAGATGCAGCAGTAGCAAAATCCACAACTCCAGATGCAGCAGCAGAAGCTCCAGTTACAGTTGCAGCAGTAGTAGAAGCTCCAGATACAGCAGCAACAGAAGCTCCAGTTATAGTTACAGCAGCAGTAGAATCTCCAGTTCCAGCTACAGCAGATTTTGTTGAAGTTCAGGATGAAGAAATGACTAAAGTCATCTCAGTTGAGGATGAGTTGACAGCAGTTCCAAACGTTATGATTGTTGGTGATATTTTTATTAATCCCACAGTTGATATATATTCTTTATTAACATATTTAGATTTTCTACACAGTTATATTCCTAGTCTACCAGTTTTTGATTTAAATCTCTCTAGAGCATTAGTGTGTTACACTGCTCCTATTGATGATTCTGCTTTAGAACAGCTTAGGTCCTGTCTCAGAGCTGTTTCTACCAGTTTTGAGAATGTCTCAGTCCCACAAACTATTTTGCATGATAATATAATGAATATTCCTAAGCAGGTTCATTCCCCTCCTACTTTTGCATGGGATGAATCTCTTATGCCTAATTTTGATTATCTGTTCAATGAACATATGGAAAAGGTAGATATTATTGTTGAGGCAGTTAAATAAATTGATGCATTATATGATCAGCCAGAGGAATAGTCTGATGTTCTTACAGTTTCTGATGATTCAAAGGATTCAAATTCTAAGAAAAGAAAATCCAGGAAAAAGGCTCCAGTCAAGGTTGCTTCTCAACCTTCATCTACAGCTAATATCCCTTATTATATTCTCCATGGGATTACTCTTACACCAGACCATCCACATTGGATAATGTACTCTAAAAATGAACAAAAAAGGAGGAAGAAAATGAAGAGGTATCATTCACCTCAAAAATCTTGGAGAGGTCCTCCTCCTCCATCAGCAGGATCAGCAGGTTGTTTATCTTCTTCTCAGAGGCCCTTTTCACATTATTCTACAAAAACTCAGTACAGGCAGGACAGACCTACAAGGTTTGAGTCTTATAACAGTCGGAGCAGTCAACAACATTCAAGGCAAGACAGACCATCTTCTCTTGTGATAGAACCAGAGCTAGATCCTATTTACAGGATATCTAGGTTCAAGAAACAAGTTGCAATTGCTCAGATAAAAAAAGCAAGGGCTGAAGGTAAGGATACTTCTCAATTTACTACAATGTCTTCTTACAGGCAACAGGAACTGGAAAAATATCAAAAGAAAAACATGTTCAATGTTGACAAATACATGAGCTTGCATCCAAAAGTTATTGTTCCTACAGCTTCTTCCCAGAAAATTATTGGTGTTCAAGATCTGAAGCTGAGCAAAAGAGAGTCTGAAGATCCAACCAAAAAGCTGATTTTCACCAAATCTTCTTCAGATTCTTCTTCAGCTGCACCTTAGATGGTCTCTTAATTTTTTATCATAATTTTGAACTTTGTTGTTATGTTTATAAACTTTCTCAAAGCACTTTTTATATCTGCTGAAAATTTATAATTCTGTCAAATAATTATGCTTTGTGTTTTTCATTTTTGATTGTATCCTCACCCAAATAGGGTGAGATTGTTGGAACTCTTTATTATTTATTTGGGCTATGATTACTATTCTTTGTTTATGATGTTTATTATGACCCAACTTGTATAGACTAGGGTCATAGGTTATTTCCAGGGTTGTTACTTCAGAAGATTATTCCAGAGAAGCTCAGTTCGACGAACGCAGAGCTTAGTTTGATGAACTCTGATCTCTTACTCTAAATCTCAGCTCGACGAACTCTGAGATCAGTTTGACGAATGCAGAACTCTGCTAGACGAAGGAAAAGATCAGTTTGTAAAAGCTCAGCTCAACGAAAGCAAGGCTCAGTTCAACGAAATCCTTGATGAGTTCGATGAATCAGACAGTTACAGAAGGCGAAATATTTTCATATGATTGGTAACTAAAACTCTGATATTTAATGCTAAATATTCTAAACGAATATAGTTGTTTAAGGCAACATTAAATATGGAATTATCATAGAGTTATTAATCTAATTATTTACCAAGGAAGTTACAAGTTCTCAAGGGATTTAGATGTTTCATAATCATATTATTTCAAAAATTTGAATCCTTCCCTGACAGCATATGTATATCTATAGAAGATAGCTGGAGAGATTGATGATACATAGATAAGTTGGTGATACACAGAGATTTTGGATAATCTACTTCAGACTCTCCAAGAGACATTTTATTTCATATCTGTCTGAAATTTCTACTAGAGAGGAACAACATTAAAGAAGGCCTACACCATGAAGAAAAGCTCTCCTCCCTTTATCACAAATTCTATTCAAATCAGGGGGAGCTTTTTGCAACAACATCCACTACGTTTTCTCAGAGATTCTTGAAAGAGAAGACAACATCTAACACATTTAGTTTATTCTTTAAACTGTGTACAGGGTTATAACTCCTTTCAAATGTTAACTCTAGGTTCATAAGTCACCTGATCAAAAGACTTAGATTTGGTTTTTGGGTACCTGATCAAAAGCCCAAAGGGTTGGTAGATCTCCCTTAAAAAATAGATCTTTTGGTGGCAGGGCACCTGATCAAAAACCAATAGTGGATTCCTACCAGGGTCGTAGAAGAGTTGACGTACCCAGATTTATTGGGGAACTACTATAAATTCCTTGTGTCTCCTGTGATTGTTTTTCTTTTTATTTGTGTGCTGTGATTCTCATATATATATATATATATATATATATATATATATATATATATATATATATATATATATATATATATATATATATATATATCACTATTTTCAATAATACTATAAAGATAAAATTAAAGATTTTAATATACACTATTCACCCCCCCCCCCCCTCCCGCTAGTGTAAAGTCAGATCTATCTCTTCACTTTCAGTTGTGCTTGCCTCCCTGGCTGGGCTTTTATCATTGCAAAAACTACCTCAGCCACAAGTCTTATCGTCACTGCCAAAGGAGGGGTTGCAGGCACATCATTAGGTGCACTGCTTTCCGCAGAGTGTGGACGTTCTGACTATCTTGCACCACTCCTGGTCACCTATATTTGTAGGACACACCATTAACCAAATAAAATTGCAAAAAGCAATCATAGGAATACGCAGGTTCCTCAAGCATGTGTATTTTCATCCCTAAGTGGACATTCATGGGTTCTTTTCATGCTATAACGATGATGCACATACATGTGTTCTCTACTCCTTAAAAGAATTCGCCCACGAATTCATATAAAAAAGACCGAAACTATAGTCTGATACCAAATTGTAACACCCTCATCCATCACATGGAATATAACAGAATGTCTGGTCGGGGCCCCACGCCATATACTATGGACAGTCGATGGAGTTACATATTAAAACCAAATTACTATAATAAAATTTTTAATCCTAACACAGAGTATTCTAGCGGAAGCTTTTAAATAAGCTGAAAGAACCCATCACAAAACATGAATGTTCACTAAAGCCATAACAGGAATGAAAGTAAAAATACACAGAGTCTTGGCCTTATGGCCTTACAATTGTTTACTTAAATAATAAGTGTTTTACAGACTTCGACACGTAGGTTGGCCACACATGAAAATAGTAAAGGAAAATACTTCGCTTTAGCCTTAAAGGGCCAGCATAGCAACAAGGGCTTCAGCCTGCTACTTGCCACTTGGCTCATATGTTCCTGCATAAGAACAATCCACCGAACGGTGGCAAAACCAAGCAACGGTCAGCTAAGGCTGATCAAATTATAACGACCTCACCCCTAACTCGGGGCAGCGGTGCTCCTTCCCTGCATAGCATTAGCAAAACCAAACATGGCTACGGAATTGCAATATAAGCACACTTCACCACAGACGTTGGTGCTAACACCACATGCCTCATTCAATCAGGGCACATTTTCGATGTTCTGGAGAAAAACCAGGGTCTCACCACCATACTCAGTGATGGCCAACATACATGAGCATTAAATTGTCTTTCCGGCTCATGGCCTAAGACTTGTAACTATGGCTACGACATGTAACACTACCCACAGGTCGATTGACATAACTACTGGGTACGGTTTGGTCATATCCCGTTGCTCAAATCGTCGGACGCAATATGCCATGACGCAGGTCGACCTCCCCTTTCCCATTCCAACACACATAACCATGTTATGTTCGCTGGCTGGCTCTCAGGACACCAAGCTAGGCTCTCTAAGCACTTAGCTCCACAACACTGGGCCTCAGGTCTCGACAAGAGAGGCCTCACAACAGCTCTCTCACGAAGCTACCATCAGCTGTAACACTACCGTCGTGCAGTACCTAACCGAAATATGATTCTGCCCAGATTTTTGGGTGCTCCTTGGAGTTAGTCCCCAATGTTCTCTGCTGCAATCTACCACGTAGAAATCCGAAAAACATACAGCACAGATTCTTCTCCATCAAAACAAGCATATGAAAAACATCATCAATCCAGACCAACCTGTCCGGATGGGCTTCACACACCATGCCTATGTTCGTACTTCGTTTCTGAACTCTAAATGCAAAACTACGGGGATATACCATATCTACCCGAAGGAAGGCCTCACGCTCACCACACTCACGAGAGATGGTTTCCTATGCAAAAGAAAAAGGACTTCATATGTCCAAGTAGAGAATCATAAACCTTTGCGCTCTCTTCGGTGCCATGCCAAAGATTAAGACGAATGAACGCGACCGCAACAATCTTGCCTCCATAGATCCAGACTCGTCTTGCGAATCAGAGCTTCGGAACTCCAACGGTGGCGAGATCTAATTCCTCCTCTTCCTTTTTCACTCTCTCTTCTCTCTAACACTTAGAAAGAGAAGATACAAAGGAAAAGTGAGATGGAAACCTACACTCTCGGCCATATACCCATAGGGGTAACCTCCATTCATCGGATCCCTTATTAAAACCAGCGGATGGACACAATTCTCTCCAGAATTCAGTTTACGAGCGTTATTGCCGCGTAGTAAGAAGTTACCATCGCGCGGTACCTCAATCGTTTAGCTTGTTAGGGATGCCACCGCTCAGAACTCGAATCAGGCGTTAACACGTGGACGCGTCATAACTGCTCTGCTACTACTCTGTGGTAAGGCTAACATTGCGTGGTAGCCAACCCGAGAACTTAGCTAAATAAATCACCAAAGCTACCGCCAATGCTAATACTACCGACGCACGGTAGGCACTCAATGCCTAGCCGAAGGCATTGAGAGCGTTGAGTGTTATCGCCATGCGATAGTATACTACCGCCCTGCGGTAGTCACTCAACACTTTAAAGAGTTGAGTGGTAGCACCACGCGCTAGCTTACTACCTTCCCGTGTTAGGTTCCTGAGCCCTCAAACAATTTAATTCAAAGGCAATCGCTAGCATTAACCCTACCGCTGTGCGTTAGCTCCCAATTCTTCCTTTTTAGGATATTTGGGGTGTTACACATTCATGGGTTTTTTTCTTGTTATAATGGTGACGCACTTAAGTGCACATCCCACCTTAAAAGAATTCGTCCATGAATTTGAAGAAGGAAATGACACCAGAATCCGATACCAAATTGCAACATCCCATCTATCACGAGTAATATAACAGCAGGTTCGGTTGGGGCCCTACGCCATATTAAACTGACAGGCGAAAGAGTTGTATAATTAAATCATTCTAATATAATAATGCACCCTAACACAGAGTTACATTCTAACGGAAGCTTAAAAGGTTAGGACACACCCTTCCATGAATGTCCACTAATAAAAAACACCAGGAATGAAAGTTACATGAATAGTTTTGGCCTTAAGGTATTACAACATTATGTTCATGTTTACAAGAAAGTGATTTTCATACATTGCCACGCAGGCCAACAACACATGAAAATATTAAACATAGCACTTGCGCCTTTGATGCGCCCGCGAACAGACTCTTACTGTGGTTGGTTCGGTGAGTCGATCGCCACGGGCGTGCTCGGGTAGGCAAGTTCACCTATCGCAAGTAGTACTCGATATTCGGGGGAATACCGAGGTCGTATTGTTCTCGGGGTCGCGTTGACTATTCTTACTCCTCCGGGAGGACTATTATTTTACTAAAAGAAAGGTGGATTTTTTTTTACTTAATAAAAGACGGAGAAGCAAATGAGCGAAAAAATGATTTAGAAAATATTCGATGAAGGGTTAACGCTCGGCATCGAATCGGATTAAGACTAAAACAATTTTTAATAATTATAGGACTTAGTTTTCAAATTAATAATAAGGCAACTTGGCTGTGGAGGTTCCACAAATGTGAGCTCACCTAGCTATAGGGATATCGCTCACCTAAACGTTAAGACTATTCGACCGAACGTTAGTCCGACGAAGGATTCCTCTTAACGCCCGCTTTACGCTAAGAACCCGGCTATTGGGTGGGGAACCCAATCCGGTAGAATTACGCTTGTCCTCTTTCGAGGGTATGCACGCAACTCTATTTACCCTGGGGTGATCGGTCCATATGCACGGCCTCTCGGCTAGCTAGCATATGGACTACGGAAATAGGGCCCACACATCGATATGTGGTCCTACGCGTCGTAAACCCGGGGTAAACCTTAAGTGCTTAAATTAAAATGAAAATAAAGAGCTTCAATTATTAGAAATCATTTTAAATGTCCCAATGCTCTTCGATGCCGAGGCTAATAGCGATTAGCCACACATCGGTATGGGGACGGCTTATAATTTAGTGAGGCGCGAGTTCGAAATTAAACGCTAATGATTATAAGAAGGGGACATAAAAACAAAACAAACATTTAGAAAGCTAAAAAGTTAACTAAAACGAGAACTCACGCACACTCCAAATTATTCGGGGGAAAGCGAGTCCTACTCAAATGAGTAGGAGAAAATAAATGCGATTACAGGGCGATAAAATATTTACAGGGAAATAAAAATCCGTCCATTTAACTTAAGTGAGTAGGCGGAAAAATAAAGAAAGAAAATTGCAAGTTCTACTCAAACGAGTAGGAGGGAAATAAAGTCTGGCCATTAAACTCAAGTGAGTAGGCGGAAAAATAAAGAAAGAAAATAACAAGTCCTACTCAAACGAGTAGGACTGAAAATGAAAATGATGCGCCATTTAACTCTTAACGAGTAGGCGGAAATAAATACACACAAACACACACACTTCAAATGAATTTCAAGAAAGCAATAAAGCTAACACCTACACTCACACACTCTACATAATTTGAACAAAGCATTAAAAGAAAGCATCAAAAGAAAGCATTAAAATTTAACACCTACACTCACACACTCTACACAATTTGAATCAAAGCATCAAAAAGTTATAATCATACACTCACACACACAAATTGAAAGCAAAATGAAAGTTACCTAAAAATTAAAACTTTTACTTTTTCAAGCTTAGGTTTTGCCAAAAACAAATAAAAAGAAGAAATTACAATTTTTAGAAGACAAAAGTTTTTCAAAACAAATTAAAAATCAAAGTTTTTGGAAAATTAAAATTTCAACATTTTCATTCCTAGGATTTCATAAAAGTGCTAAAAAGGTTGAAATAAAAAGAGAAAGAAAAGAAAGAAAAAAAAGGGTTTTCATCCTAAAATAAAACTAAGTAAAAAATCAAAAAAAACTTTAGTAACTCTTTTACACATTCATAAGAGTGAAGATGTTGAAGAAATTAAAAGAAGACATGAAAAAAAGGAAAAACCTAATCCTAATTCATCATTTCATGAATTTTTAACAAAACCTAACTTGAGAAAAATTAAAGGCATGTAAAGTAAATAGATAACACTCATACACACACACACATTTCATAAATGAAGAACTAAATGAAGAACAAAGATAAAACCAAGGATAAAAAGGAGAAGGAAAGTGGGCACAAGTGTTCATTCCAAAGCCCAATATGAAGAGAAAATCTAACATTTTATTGATTAAAGGAAACTATTACAAGCTATTACAAGAGCTAAAGCTAAAGCAAAAACAAACATGAAAGAAAAGAGGGAGAAATCTCCTTACATAGCTTTAGAAATCACTGATGCAGCCCACAAAAAGACACTAAAATGGCCCAAAAATCTGAACCCTTGGACCTTACAGAATTGGGCAATTTATAGGCAAAAAATTCTAAGTACACGCCCTAGGTCACGGGCGTGTAGGGGGGGCGTGACAGTACTATTCATGAAGGCGGCCGGCGATTGGGCAGGAAAGTTGACTTCGGGCTGAGTTCGCGGCAGTCACGCCCCAGGTCACGGGCGTGACTCTGGGCGTGTCGGGGAGGTAGAACCGGGCGTGAGTTGCGCCGAAAGTCTTCGGCAGCATCTTGTCGGGCTAGCTAGAAAGGTCACACCCCAGGTCACGGGCGTGACGCTGGGCGTGTCTGTTGGTGTCGACACTCGACGAATGTCGAGCGGAAAGTGTCGAGTCGAAATCGTCGAGCGGAAATTGAGTCACGCCCCAGGTCACGGGCGTGACGCTGGGCGTGACTGTTGGTGTCGACACTCGACGATCGTCGAGATGAATTCGTCGAGATGAATTGAACACGGGCTTGGGTCACGCCCCTGTCAGGTGACACGGGCGTGTCGCCAGGCGTGTCGAGCTTGTACTTCAGAATTTTGCAATTTCACGGGAAATGCAATGTCACGGCCCGGTCACGGGCGTGACCCAATTGTCACGGGCGTGTACTGCCCAAATTTGGCAGATTTTGAAATTTTTCTACAAAATAAAATAAAACAAGTTAGTAATAAATTTACAAGAGTAGGAGCATTTTATTGAACAAAAATAAGTAAAAACGACGAAAATAAATGAAAATGACTAAATTAATGTGCATAAAAATACGTATATTTACAATTCATCAAATACCCTCATACTTAGGCTTTTGCTATTCCAGAGCAAAAGTTTGAGGTGAATCTATAAGGAATAAAAAAAACTCTAAGTTTTAGCTACCGCTTAATCAATTATAAGAGAGATCGAAATAAATATACGGGGTGTAAGAGTTAAGTCCTAAAATTATGTAGATGATTTAAATATCGCAAAAGTTTTGGCCAAAAGACTTCTTGATGTAATCAAATAGAAGGCAACATTTGTAATGATTAGATTAACGAAAATAGTTTGGAATTATAAGAACTCTAGCTTATACGAGTGCTACTGGAAATAATACAATTTACTAATTATGCTCTCAAAAAGATTTTGGAATTAATTCTAGAATCGTGAAATTGGCTAAGGGGGTAGTGGGTTTATGAAGAGGGTTTTGATATTTGAGGTGAGGTAATTTTTTCTCGAACCTCCATTTTTTTTTCTTTTGGATTATTAGGAAAACGAAATCTTATTTTCCTAATATGATTTTTGTTTTTCAACTTCATAATAATAAAATTAACTCAATGTATATTTGTAGGAGTAATGAATTTTATCCTCTTACTCCATATATAATCTTTTTAAATTATTGGGTGCCTATGTTTACGGAACAAAATCTTATTCCCATTGACATAGGATCTTTTAAGGATAAAATTTTTCATGCCAAGTAGGTCATGAAAAGTAAAGGGAGAAAGGAAAACTAGATTGTAATCCTAAAAATTTTTGAGAGCAACCTTAATAATTTGTACGTTCCAATGTTTCAGAAAGCTAAAAGTAAGTATAATAGAATTCTATAGTCGTTATTTCCTAACATAATATACGTGCTCCTATCAATGAAAAATTAGAAGTAGTGCCTAAAACGAGTTCGCTATTTTTAACAAAGCATAAAGAATCTTTAAAACTTAATCCCGGGTATTTAAATTTCTCAATCAATAATTAACAAACGGGTAGTGAACAAAGAATTAATCAAATTCGCGTATAAATAAACTCAAAACTGAATTTTTGGATAGCAGAAAAGTTAAGGATGGAATATTTGATTTATTTGTTTCAAAACATTTTTTTTTATTTTTATAGTTTTTGTTATCATTTTTTTTGTTTTTCATTTATTATCTTTTTTTTGTATTTTTGTTTTGTTTTACTTAATTTTTTTTTTAATTTTTGAATTATTGTATTTTTTGTATTTTTGTTTTAAGAGAATTTTTATTATATGTGCAAAAATAAGGGAGAAAAAGAGAGGTTTTTACAAGAATAAGGAAGGGGGAGAGAGAAAAGAGTATGTACAAAAAATGAAAAATATATACAAAGTGAAACTAAATATATTTTTTTTGTTTTCCCCTTTTTTTAATAGTTTTTGAGTTTTTTGGAAAAAAGAAAGAAAGAGAACAAAAAAAAATTTTTTGGAGTTTTCATTTAAATTTTTTTCATTTTAAGATGTTTTTTTAATTTTTTTTGTTTTTGTTTTGTTGTTATATGTATTTTTTGTATTTTTGAAATCCAGAAAAAATTGAAGTGCAGAAAGTAAAGCACGAAAATACCCCCATACTTAAGTCCAATATTGTCCCCAATGTTGTATCGTAAGTATGCGGAACATAAAGGGAAAGACAATATATACAAAGAAAAGAAAGGGAAGGGGGTAGAAGCTTCCTTGAAACGCGTAGGGGGAGGCCGATCAGAAACCCTGCGTTTATTAGAAAAAGAACAGCAAAGATAATAAGGAAAGAGCGAAAAAGATAAGCGAGGGGTGCCTCCCAGGAGCGCTTTGTTTATAGTCATGTAGCTTGACTATTTTGGCGGGTTTATAATGTGGAGGAAAGTTATGGTTTCGCTAAAACCGATCACTGGGTCGCCTGCTATATAAGACTTTAACCGATGACCGTTTACTTTAAAAGAACTTTGTCCGGGTGGGAGACGAGTACGGTTCCATATGGAAAAACTTCTTCAACTAGGAAGGGACCGGACCATCTAGATTTTAATTTACCAGGAAAAAGTCTAAGACGTGAATTGTAAAGAAGGATAAGATCGCCCGGAGAAAATAATTTTTGGGACTTGATTTTTCGATCGTGATATAACTTAGAGCGCTCCTTATAGAATTTATTGCTCTCGTAAGCGTTCGCACGCCATTCATCGAGCTCGTTTAGTTGCAGTTTTCTATTCTGAGCGACTAAGTTGGAGTCAAGGTTTAAGAGTTTTAAAGCCCAAAGAGCGCGATGCTCTAATTTTATGGGTAAATGGCACGCTTTGTCGTAGACTAACCGGAACGGCGTACAACCAATTGCGGTTTTGTATGCCATCCGATACGCCCACAACGCATCGTCGAGTTTAACGGACCAATCTTTCCTATTTAGTGAAACGGTTTTTTCTAAAATTGGCTTAATCTCTCGATTTACTACCTCGACTTGGCCACTTGTTTGCGGGTGGTAGGGGGTGGCAAGCTTGTGCGTGACTCCGTATTTAGCTAACGTCTTAGCCATAAGAGCGTTACAGAAATGCGTTCCCTATCACTAACAATTGCGCGAGGCGTTCCGAAGCGAGAAAATAATTTTTTAAGAAATGTAACGACGACTCGCGCATCATTGGTGGGGAGAGCTTGCGCTTCCGCCCACCTCGATACGTAGTCGACCGCCACTAAAATATACATATTTTTGAAAGAGGGAGGTAGGGGGCCAACAAAATCTATGCCCCATAAATCGAAGACTTCGCACTCTAAAAACATATTTTGGGGCATCTCGTCGCGACGAGAGATGTTGTAACACCCCCTATCCGTCACATAGCATATAGCAGTAGGTCCGGCCGGGGCCCGACGCCATATACCACAGACAGACCGGGTGGTTACTTATGGAGATCATCCAACCAATCTCAACGTCCTACACAGAGCATTCTAGCGGAAGCAGTTTATAAAGGTTGTAAACAAGAACCCAGCAACAAGCACGAATGTCCACTACTACGAAAATAGGAATGTTATTACAAAATACTCAAAACAAGCCTTAAGGCCTTACAAAATGTTTCACTTGAATATTACATGTTTTACAAACCACGGCACGCAGGCCGGTCATACATGAATAAAGCAATAAACATTTCCATTTGGGCCTTCGAGGGCCGGCTTCGCAAAAAGGGCTTTAGCCCGCTATTGACCGCTTGGTCCAGCTGCCCCTGCAAGCAACAAACCACCGCACGGTGGCAAAACAAGGCAACGGTCAGCAATGCTGACCAAATTATAACGATCCCGCCCCCAACTCGGGGCGGCGATGCTCCTTCCCTGCATTTCATTAGCATAAGCGAGCTATATAAATAACCATAGCCATGACATCACAGACGTTGGCTCGTACGGCCACACGCCCCGTGCACTCAGGGCACATTCTCGGTGAACCGGTCGATGTCACGTCAATTAAAGCCATTAACATTCCGGACTCACCACCGCCACTTAGACGGCCAAACCTATGAGCAATTTGTCTTCCTGGTCTGGGTCACGACAATTTAAGCCATTGACCGCCGAAGACCCTACTCTATGCCAACGGTAAGTGCCACGTGCCTTTAGGTCTCTTTAACCGAATGACATAGAACGGGTACGGTTCCATCTAACCCGTGCTCACATCGCAACGGCAATTTAAGCCATTTGCGCGGGTCAAACTTCCACCGAGTCCCATTTTCATCACAAGTCACATAACCCCGTTATGTTCAAGTTGGCTCTCAAGCCACCAAGTTGGCAAGATCTTGTATCCGCCCAGTTTTCCGGGTGCACCTTTGGGTTAGTCCCCAAGACTCCCTGCTGCAATCTACCGCGTAGAAAACCCGAAAAACAACCAATAGCACGGAGTCTTCTCCGGCCTCATGCAATGCAACATCACCGATCCAGACTAACATGTCCGGGTAGGCTTCACACATCATACCTACGTCCGTTCTCGCATACGGACTCTAAACAACGGGGATTTTACATATCTACCCAAAGGAACGCCTCCAACTCTCCGCAAACTCGCAAGAGCGGGCTTCCTATGCTAGGAAAGAGAGCTATTCGTGCTCAAGATGAGGATCGTTACAATTGAGTTCCTCTTTGGCGCCATTGAAAAGTAATCGGATGGAAATCACCGCACTTGTGTTGCCTCCGTGGATCCGGAGTCGGCTTGCGATTCGGAGCTCCGAAGCTCCTCCAATGGCGGAATCTAGTTCTTCTTCCTCCAATGGCTCTCCTCTTTCTCCAAGGACTTGGAGAGATGATAAGGTATGAAAGTGATGGATTTCTAAGTCAACTCATGGGTATATCCTCTCAGGAACAACCCCCAGCCGTTGGATCTCAACCTAAGGA
Source organism: Platanthera guangdongensis (assembly GCA_039583875.1). Taxonomy (NCBI): domain Eukaryota; kingdom Viridiplantae; phylum Streptophyta; class Magnoliopsida; order Asparagales; family Orchidaceae; genus Platanthera; species Platanthera guangdongensis. The sequence goes on along the minus strand of CM077147.1, from coordinate 149,340,077 downwards.
AACGAACGGCTTTGATTCGGGGCTGAAATGCCCAATCTGGGACGAACACAGACTGGCACACGCCCGTGTCCAGGGCCGTGTGCCGCATTCGCCGTCAAAATCGAATCTCCTGGAACCTCACACGGGTATCGAACACGCCCGTGTTCGAGCTGACACGCCCGTGTTCCACTTCACACGGCCGTGTAGCCGGCCGTGTACCCCATGATTTTTCCCCATTTTCAACCCGAGCACTGCACGGGTTCTAGGACATACCTGTGTCCTTACCCGTGTCACCTTGACACGCCTGGACCCCAGGCCGTGTACACGGGACATTTCGTCGACGGAAGATCGACGACTTGATGACACGGCCTTGGACACGCCCGTGTCCTAGGCCGTGTGCCTTGTCTCGACGATCGTCGAGTGAATCTCGACGACTCCCCGGGACGATCGTCGACACGGGTCGACACGCCCTGCGACACGCCCGTGTCGCAGGCCGTGTGCCCATTCTCGACGTATCATCGAGTAAAACTCGACAACTTCACAGCTAAGTGTCGACACGGGTCGACACGCCCTGCGACACGCCCGTGTCGCAGGCCGTGTGCCCATTCTCAGCGAATCGTCGAGAAAATCTCGACGACTTCGCGGCTAAGTGTCGACACACGCTTGACACGCCCTGGGACACGCCCGTGTCCCAGGCCGTGTGCCTGCTGCCAGAACCCAAACTAGCCCAAAATGTCCCCCTTCGCTCCTTTGAGTTTCGGGGCGTTACAGATGTTACCCGACCGCTGACAGCTATCGCATGTACGCACAAAATTATGCGCGTCTTTGAAGAGAGTGGGCCAAAAGTAGCCCGCCTCTAGCGCCTTCCGAGCGGTCCGATTGGCTTGATAATGCCCACCGGCTGGACCCTCGTGGCAGTGCTTAAGAATTTGTAAGCACTCCACACCTGCAACGCATCTTCGGACCGCTTGGTCCGCGCAGATACGAAAAAGAAATGGGTCCTCCCAAAAGAAATTTTTCAAGTCAGAAAAGAATTTCTTCTTTTGATGACTGGAAAACTCTTTTGGAAGGACCCGCGCTACTAAGAAATTTGCAAAGTCTGCGAACCAAGGCGAAGATGACGAAGATTTATTAATGGCAAGAAGGCATTCCTCGAGGAATCTGTCATTTATTTCAGATTCGACGAGCGCTTCCGCACCCGGATTTTCTAAACGGGAGAGGTGGTCGGCCGCTAGATTTTTCGCTCCCCGCTTATCTCGGATCTCCAAATCAAACTCTTGTAGGAGGAGAATCCATCGAAGAAGGCGGGGCTTCGCATCATTTTTAGCTAATAAATATTTAAGCGCGGAGTGATCGGTAAAAACGATAACTTTAGATAGCGTTATATACGAGCGAAACTTATCAAAAGCGAAAACGACGGCTAAGAGTTCCTTTTCCGTTGTCGTGTAATTTACTTGTGCGGAAGTGAACGTCTTGCTAGCGTAATAAATAGGATGAAAATGTTTTTCTACGCTTTGGCCAAGAACGGCACCTAAGGCAATATCACTAGCGTCGCACATAATCTCGAACGGAAGGGACCAATTAGGGGCCACTAATATTGGTGAAGTGATAAGTTTTTGTTTTATTAAATTAAAGGCGGACTCGCATTCGCTACTAAAGATGAAACGTGATTCCTTTTCCAAGAGGTGAGTTAGCGGCTTTGTTATTTTTGAAAAGTCTTGAATGAAGCGTCGATAAAAGCCCGCATGGCCTAAGAAACTCCTAATAGATTTTTCGTTTGTTGGATGCGGAAGTTTTTCTATAATTTCTATCTTGGCCTTATCCACCTCTATCCCCTTAGACGAAATTATATGGCCGAGGACCAAACCTCCTCGAACCATAAAATTGCATTTTTCCCAATTTAAAACAAGGCTTGTGTCCTCGCACCGTTGAAGGACACGATCTAAATTGTGAAGGCAATCGGGAAAAGAGCGTCCGAAAACAGAAAAGTCATCCATAAAGACTTCCATAATGTCTTCTACTAGCTCGCCAAAGATCGCTAGCATACATCTTTGGAATGTAGCTGGCGCGTTGCAGAGTCCAAATGGCATTCTTCGATATGCGAAGGTGCCAAACGGGCAAGTAAAAATTGTTTTCTCTTGATCATCGGGGGAAATGGGGATTTGGAAAAACCCCGATAAACCATCAAGAAAACAATAATACGGATGACCGGATAAACGCTCTAAAATCTGGTCTAGAAATGGCAGAGGGAAATGGTCCTTGTGGGTGGCGTCATTAAGTTTTCTATAATCGATGCACACTCGCCAACCCGTAACAGTACGAGTTGGGACAAGCTCGTTATGCTCATTCGCCACTACGGTAAGGCCACCTTTCTTGGGCACGACATGCACGGGACTAACCCATGCACTGTCCGAAATAGGGTAGATAATCCCCGCATCTAATAACTTAATGATTTCGGCTTTAACGACGTCTTTCATGTTTGGGTTAAGACGACGCTGCGGCTGAATCGTTTTGCGGCAATTATCGTTAAGGAAAATCTTATGGGTGCAAAAGGAGGGGCTAATCCCCTTTAAGTCAGAGATTTGCCACGCAATTGCGTGGCGATGTTTAAATAAAACTTCCAATAAATCGGAAGTCTCCGAATCACTCAAGTCCGAAGAAATAATAACGGGAAGCGTATCGCCTTTTCCCAAAAAAGTGTATTTGAGCGATGCGGGTAAGGGTTTGAGGTCTAGGATGGGAGGTTCTTCTAGGGAGGTTTTAATGCCTATGTCTTTCTTACCAATTGGTTCGAAAGGCAAGTCTAAAGAAGTATCCTCATCGCATTTAAAATTTTCGAGCGCATAAATATCGTCGTTTAAAAATACGGACTCGAAAACGGGAGAAGAACGATCTCCAAAAAAGGTATCTAAAGAGTAGCAGAAATCGTCGCTCGATGACAAATTGTCCATCGAGGGATTAATAGAGAAAGTAACCTGATCATCGCCTACTCGGAGGAGAAGGCTACCATTACTAACATCTATTAGTGCGCGGGAGGTGGCGAGAAAAGGGCGACCGAGTATTATTGGTACCTCGGCGTCCTCCTCGATATCTAAGATGACGAAGTCTACCAGGAAGGTAAACTTGTCGACTCGGACAAGGACGTCCTCCACTACCCCGATAGGGAACTTAACCGAGCGATCCGCTAATTGGATGCGCATATTCGTAGGACTACGAGTACCCAAACCTAAACGCGAAAAGAGCGAGAACGGCATCAGATTAATGCTAGCCCCTAAATCAGCTAAGGCGTACTTTACTAATATATCGCCAAAAAGGCACGGGATGGAAAACCGTCCCGGGTCGTTTTGTTTTGTGGGCAATTTATTAGTAAGGGCCGCCGAGCAGACAGCGTTGAGAGATACATGCGAAATATCCTCTAATTTGCGTTTATTAGAAAGTAGTTCTTTTAAAAATTTTGCATATTTGGGCATTTGCGAGATAGCCTCGCAAAAAGGAACATTAATGTGAATTTGTTTTAATAATAAAATAAATTTTTCATATTGCGCGTCTGTACGCTCGTTATCTAACTTAAGCGGATACGAAAGAGCCTTGTTTAAAATAATTTTTTCTTTTATAATTGGTAAAGGCGGCGTAAGCGAAGAAAGGGGAAGAGGGGTCGGAGGTGAAATATGTACCTGAGGGTCGGTCCGTTTTGGATCGACCACCTCCTTTCCGCTACGGAGGGTTATAGCGTTGGCGTTCTCCCGCAGATTGGGCTCCGTGTTTCCCGGCAGTGCCCCGAGCGCGTGCTCGGACATCATCCACGCCAGCTGTCCAACCTGTTGTTCGAGAGTTTTTAGCGATCCGGTGATGTTCCGGATATTTGACTCGTTGGACGCAATATACTTCGAAAAATTTTCCTCCATCGGGGAGGGTTTCGGAAGAGGAGGAGGAGGAGGAAGAAATCCGGGCGCATAAGAAATAGGGGGACGCTGAGCATTATTCGGGTTGCTCCACGAGAAGTTGGGGTGATTCCTCCAACCCGGATTATAGTTATTACTATAAGGGTTGTTGTTGGGGTTGAAGGGAGGACGACCCGAATTTCCCATGAAGTCCACGAACTCTTCAGCCACGCAGACATTAGGGGGAATAAAACAAGGCGGAGTGGAGGAGGCAGCAGACATCTCCGCCACCTGCTTTGTTAACCTTTCAACTTGAAGGATCAAGAGAGCAGTGGCATCCACTTCAAAAAGACCAGCCGCCGGCTTTGGCCGTCCCCGCGGGACGTTCCATTGATAGGAATTCATAGCCATCTCTTCGAATAAAGCCTGGGCGGCCTCGGGGGTTTTGTTGTTAAGCGTACCCCCGGCAGCCGCGTCAATCATTTGACGCGTCTGAAAATTCAGCCCATTATAAAAAATTTGAACTTGCAACCACGTTGGCAGCGCGTGGTGCGGGCAACGGCGGAGGAATTCCTTAAACCGTTCCCAAGTCTCGTATAGAGACTCAGGATCGTTTTGCACAAACGAAGAAATGTCCGCCCGCAACTTTGCAGTTTTTGCGGGCGGAAAGTACTTCGTTAGGAACCGTTCCGTCAACTCAGCCCACGTGGTGATACATCCTCGCGGGAGGGCATTCAACCACGGCTTGGCTTTGGACTTAAGGGAAAAAGGAAATAAGTGCAAACGAATGGCGTCATCAGTGACGCCATTAATCTTGAAGGTGTCGCATATCTCCAAGAAATTGGACAAGTGGACATTCGGGTCCTCATCCGGCAGTCCATCGAACTGCACGGTGTTTTGGACCATTTGAATGACACTTGACTTTATTTCAAAATTATTATTGGCCACCGCAGGGCGAACAATACTCGACCCAGAATCATCCAGGTTAGGCCAGGCGTAATAAGACATAGTACGCTCGGCCGCCGGGGGAAGGTTAGGCGTGGCCATAACTACAACAGTGGGTTCTCCGATAGATTCCTCGGGATCTAAAGAAGGATTTCGGCGTTGAGATCGGATACGCGCAAGAGAGCGTTCGATCTCAGGGTCGAAGTCAAAATCTTCAGACTCTGAGGGTTGTCCACGGGTCATACACCCTGTAACGGTCCAGGCCCATCAACATGGGACCCAGCTGAGTATGCGGCTTTCATGTTGGAAGGGGATGCCAAGTTATGGTGGGTGGCCCATAGCGGCCGCCAGTTTCCGGGACGCGCCCCGTCAGTGGAAGAGTTTGGGGACGCTTTTCTTAAGAGGTATATCCCAGTTTCAACTCGGTTGGCCCTGCAGAGGCAGTTTCTGCATCTAATGCAGCGAGACAAGACAGTGGATGAGTACGTGCAAGAGTTCACCCGATTGGGTCGTTATGCGGGAACGACAATGGCTGATGATGTAGAGAGGGATAACCTCTTCTACCAAGGTTTGAGGGAGAATCTGAGGCAGCCCCTCATCTCCATGAAGAGGGCGGGGTTTAATGAGTTGGTTGAAGCCGCCAGGAGTTTGGAGAATGATTTGGAGCGAACCCAACGCCGTAAGGGTTTTACTCCCAAGCAAGGGGAAGGGAAGCCTTCCCAATCTCATGGAAAGTCTGATGGGAGTAGGTGGAGGAAGAAGCCTTCCACTTCCAGATCTGGTGAGAGGAGCAACTGGACGCCTGGGGGTTCCCACTCTAGGGGACCGCCGACGTGCTACAACTGCGGGAAGGTTGGGCACATAGCCCGTGCTTGTCAGCAAGGGGGAGCGGGGCAAGAGTCAAAGCAGGAGCAGTCTGTGCGCTCGGGCCCCAGTGCTGCAGAGAAAGGAAAGATGGCGGAGTCGAGCGCTTCTCGGTTCCAACCGGTGCAACCAAGGGCCTACAACCTTGGACAGCAAGAAGCGATCCGCCAGACGGATGTGGTGACAGGTATGAAGAGAATTTAAGTTTAAATTTTGTGCTTCATCCTTTTAGACTTTTGTGTAATGTCTATGTTGTATGCTTCGTGTTAGTTTCCGGATACCCCGCTAGGGTATTGTTTGATACAGGAGCATCGCACTCCTTTCTTGCGGAGAGCTTCATCCGGAGAATAGGAGTTGAGTCTTTCTCGTCGGGTGCAGAGCTGAAAGTGCGCATGCCCAATGGGTCATCTATGACCACCGGGGCTAAAGGGCGCATTTGTTGGGAGCTAGACGGAGTTGTCTTCGCTCTGGAAGCGGCAGTGTTACCATTAGTAGAGTTCGATGTCATTTTGGGTATGGACTGGCTTGCAGAGCAGCGCGCCAGTATTGACTGCCTTTCTAAGGTGGTGACCTTAAGGAGTAAAGGGCAAACAGAAGTCAAGTTTGAGGGCCTTGGTGGAGTGGCCTGTTCCCTGATATCGGCCATGCAGTTGGTGCGGGCGGTTAACCAGGGTGGTGTAGCGCTTGTAGTGTTATTGGAGGTTCGTCTCTCCCAACTGTCGATTGAGGAAGTGCCTGTGGTGGCAGAGTTCAAGGATGTGTTTCCGGATGAACTTCCTGGAGCGCCTCCTCGGCGGGAGATCGACTTCTCGATCGAGTTAGTGCCGGAGGCTAGACCGGTGTCACGTCCTCCATTTAGGATGGCACCAAAGGAGTTAGCGGAACTTAAGGTTCAGTTACAGGAACTGTTGGAGCAAGGGTATATTAGACCCAGTTCTTCACCGTGGAGCGCACCGGTGTTGTTTGTGAAGAAGAAAGACGGTAGCATGCGCCTGTGCATAGACTACCGAGAGCTTAATAAGTTGACCGTCAAGAATAAGTATCCGATTCCTCGGATAGATGATTTATTTGACCAATTGGTGGGGTCGATGGTATATTCGAAGTTGGACTTGAAGTCGGGCTACTATCAGCTACGAATTCGGGATGAGGACATACCCAAAACTGCTTTTGGGACAAGGTATGGACACTTTGAGTTTACGGTGATGCCGTTCGGGCTGACGAACGCACCATCGGTGTTCATGGATCTGATGAATCGGGTATTCCGGGAATACTTGGATTCTTTTGTGGTTGTTTTCATTGATGACATTTTGGTGTATTCCAAATCGGAAGTGGAGCATGAGACCCACTTGAGAATAGTTTTGCAAGTGTTGAGGGAGAATGAGTTGTATGCAAAATTCTCCAAATGCGAGTTCTGGTTAGAGAAGGTGGCATTTTTGGGCCACGTGATTAGTGGTGATGGGGTGGCAGTGGATCCAGCGAAAGTGGAGGCCATCAGAGATTGGCCGGTGTTGAGGACCGTGGCGGAAGTCCGAAGTTTTCTTGGACTAGCCGGGTATTATAGGAGATTCGTGGAGAATTTCTCGAAGATAGCTCTACCCCTCACCTCTCTCACTCGCAAAGACCATAAATTTGTGTGGACCCAAGAGTGCGGTCAAGCATTCGAGGCACTAAAGGAGAGGCTTATGATGGCTCCGATCTTGAGTTTACCGCAAGGGACAGATGGATTTCAAATTTTCAGTGATGCATCGGGATGCGGTCTGGGTTGCGTTTTGGTGCAACATGGGAAGGTGATAGCCTTTGGGTCTAGACAGCTGAAACCTCATGAGAGGAATTACCCCGTCAATGACTTGGAGTTGGCGGCGGTAATCTTCGCGCTGAAAATTTGGCGGCATTATGTTTATGGCGCAAGAGTGGAGATCTTCACGGACCATAAAAGCCTGAAGTATCTCTTAGATCAAAAGGACTTGAATATGCGGCAACGCAGATGGGTTGAGTTTCTTGGGGACTACGAAGTGGCGATTCAGTACACGCCGGGTAAAGCTAATGTGGTGGCGGATGCGTTGAGTAGAAAGTACTCGGGGCTAGGAAATTGGATCGAAGCTCATGATGAGCGGTTGGTATGGGAATGGGAGTCCCTTGGATTGGAATGTGTTGCGAGAGGCGAGTCTAGCGTGGCTCGGTTGAACTGGATTGAAGTGCAAAACGACTTGTCCGATCGTATTCGGGAAGCGACTCGATTAGATGTGGAGTTTCAACCTTTTGTATTGGAGGCTCAAATGGGCGAGAGCAGCACCTGGGAGATGACCGGGGGAATCTTGAGAAAGGATGGAAGGGTTTGTGTACCGCAGTTTGGCAATCTCCGTGAGGAGTTGATGTTCGAGGCTCACTTCTCAAAGTACTCCATTCACCCAGGCAGTACAAAGATGTACTTGGATATGAAGAAATCCTTTTGGTGGCCGGGGTTGAAGCGAGATGTGGCTTTGTATGTGAGTCGTTGCCAAACATGTGCCTTGGTGAAGGCCGAATGTCAGAAACCGGGTGGGTTCCTGAAGCCCCTTCCAATTCCTGAATGGAAATTTGAGGACATCTCCATGGACTTTGTGCATGGTTTGCCTAGATCGCAGCATGGGAATGATGTTATTTGGGTGATCGTGGATCGCCTAACCAAGGTGGCTCACTTCATCCCGAACCGGAAAGAGGACAGCATGGAGAAGCTGGTGGAGTTGTATGTTCGCAACATTGTGCGACTGCACGGAATTCCTAAGAGCATAGTCAGTGATCGCGATGGACGGTTTACGTCCAAGGACTGGAGACTGGTTCAGAAGAACTTGGGCACGAAGCTAAAGTTTAGTACGGCTTTCCATCCTCAAACTGATGGGCAAACGGAGAGAACGAACCGTACTATGGAGGATATGTTGAGGATGTGCGTTCTTGATTTTGGCAAGAGGTGGGAGGATCACCTCTTCATGGTAGAATTTGCGTACAACAACAGTTTTCAAGCTAGTATAAAGATGGCGCCATACGAAGCTTTGTATGGAAGGCGGTGTCGAACGCCAATGTCTTGGGCAGAGGCGGGAGACACCAAACTTCTGGGAAAGGATGCGGTAGTTGACGCTTGTGAGATGGTACGGACCATCCAAGAGCGTATGAAGGTGGCACAAGACAGGCAAGCGAAATATTTTAATGCTCGTCACCGGAAGTTAGAATTTGCAGTTGGTGATTGGGTTTATCTGAAGGTCAAGCCGTTCAAAGGCGTCTCGCGGATTCGCCGACTCAAGAAGTTGAGTCCAAGGTTTTTGGGGCCTTTTGAAATTGTTGAGCGGATAGGAGAAGCAGCCTATCGGTTGGCATTGTCCGCAGATTTGAGTGGATTACATGACGTCTTCCACGTCTCCGTGTTGAGGAAAGCCTTGGTGGAGTCTAGCGTGGTGATTGAGCCGGCATCGGTGCCGATTGAGGAAGACTTGAGGACGCGAGTCCTTCCAATCGCTATAGAAGATTCAGAGATTCGGCAGTTGCGGAATAAAGAAGTTAAACTTGTGAAAGTTCGTTGGGACAACTGCGGTCGTGAGGAGTTCTCGTGGGAGCGAGAACAGGCCATGCTAGAAGACTATCCAGAACTATTTTTGTCAGGTACAATTTAAGTTGTGTACCCTTTTGTTTTGTAATTTTGGGACGAAATTCAGTTAAGTGGGGGAGAGTTGTAACACCCCAGTTTTTGCAAGAGGTTCAATCTGCTGTTCTGGAAAATTTTTGGGTTCTGGCAGGAGGCACACGGCCTGCGACACGGGCGTGTCGCAGGGCGTGTCGAGGCCGTGTCGACACTCGGCCCAAGTGTCGACACTTTGTGCTCGACAAAGTGTCGAGAGTGAGGCACACGGCCTGCGACACGGGCGTGTCGCAGGGCGTGTCGAGGCCGTGTCGACACTCGGCCCAAGTGTCGACACTTTGTGCTCGACAAAGTGTCGAGAGTGAGGCACACGGCCTGCGACACGGGCGTGTCGCAGGGCGTGTCGAGGCCGTGTCGACACTCGGCCCAAGTGTCGACACTTTGTGCTCGACAAAGTGTCGAGAGTGAGGCACACGGCCTGCGACACGGGCGTGTCGCAGGGCGTGTCGAGGCCGTGTCGACACTCGGCCCAAGTGTCGACACTTTGTGCTCGACAGTGTGTCGAAACTGGGGCACACGGCTTGGGACACGGGCGTGTCCCAGGCCGTGTCACCTCTCGGGTTGGTGTTGGGGCCGTGTCGTTGGAGCTACACGGCAGGCCACACGGCCGTGTCACTGGGGACACGGGCGTGTCAGATTGAACACGGGCGTGTCGGATGCCCGTGTCTGATTCCAGGCGCGTCGATTTGAGACGGCGAATGAGGCACACGGCCCTGGACACGGGCGTGTGCCAGGCCGTGTTCGGCCCAGATCTTTTATTTTCCAGGCGAATCGCAGGCAGTCTTTTTCTGGTTTTGGGATCTAACGGTTCAGGCCATCTCCTGGGGATTTAAGCCCGAAGTTAGGGCTGCAGAACCTCACTTTTCCAAGTTCTCTCTTTCTAAGATCTTGAGAAAACCTAGAGCAAGGAGGAAGAAGAAGAACTCTTGGGCTGTAGGAAGGGTGTCGGAGCTCCGAATCGCGAGCCGAGTCCGGATCCGTGAAGCTTGGAGCATTGCGAAGTGTTCCATCCGGTTATTTTTTTGCCATGGCAAGGAAGAGGAGTCGGAAGGTAACGACATCTCTCCTCTCGGTCTTTAGGATGCACGTTTTAGCATCATCTAGTTTTTTTTTCTCTAATTTTTGGGCACCAAACTCTCAAATGAGAGGGGTTTTGGCTTGCCAAGTTTCAAGAGGAACTTCCGGGTCGATTGAGTCCGTCCCCGGCATATTTTGCATTAGAGATCCGCTTCGCTAATGGATTAGGCATGGTGGGTGAAGCCGTAGTCGCGACCGTTAGTCCGACACGGTGATGTTGCATACGAACTTAGGGATTCGTAGAGGTTTCCGATGCGGTAAGATGCCGTTTGTGTTGTGGTGGTGATTGTCCCGTTTGCTTGAAAAGAGTACATGTAGTCGAACCCGGACAAGGTTAGCTCCTCGTGGTGGTAGATGGTTTCCTTGACAAGGTTAGCTCCAAATGAGAATGGAGATGGTTTCCTTGGTGGACAAGGTTAGCTCTGCACGAGTTGGAGATGTTTTCCTTGGTGCGCGGGAACGCTGCGGTACAAAGAGGGATTGCGATGTGTTTAGTCTTGGTTGTGTTGTGCCAAGGCGTGGCTATGTCTCCGTGGTCGGCTGGCTATCCCGTGACACGTGCGTCATGTGTGGAGAGTGTCCCGGCGAGACTAGTCCCCTTCTGTGAGACTGACGAGAATGCCAAGCTTGGGGCAAGCCCGGGCAAAGAGGCCATGAGCGGGTGGGGTCCAGCAAGGCTTCTTAGAATCGGTCAGTCTGTGGTTGTTGGAATCCTGACAGGAGACGTCAGAGCTTGCAGGCAAGCCCGGGGCTAAGCCCACGAGCGGGTGGGGCCTTGGCAAGATTTCCATGTGGCGGCCTGTGCGCCGTGTGAGGGAGTTGTGTCTCCCTCAATGTTTGCGGCTTTATGCCAATTGGGGAAATGTGAGTACCCAAATGTTGTGATGTTGTGCTAGATGCATACGGTTTAGGGTACCTTGGGTGAAGCCCGGGTGTTGCATTCATGTTGCATAGTAGGCCCTTTCTTTATATGCTCAACCAGTAGAGAACATGTTTGTTGATTGAGACATCCAAGCCTGTTTTAATGTATTTCTATTTATAGAAATTTATATTGCATATGAAGTGCTGACTTGCAGGTTGGAGGGTTCCCCGGGGTCCGTTAGGGGCGGCCGGGAGGAGATGTGTTGTTACACAGTTTGAGGTCAGCCTTTGCTGACCCACGTTACTAATAATTTTTACAGGGCAAGGATCGCACGCAGGAGCTAGCACGCCGGCCAAAAAGGCCTAAGCCCATGAAGTGTTTTCTCTTTTGTAGCACTACTTTTGATGATGTATGTTTGAGACTATTTTGTCCGGCTTGCATGCCGAGGTAGACTAGGAGTGCTGAGCACATTCATGTTTGGTTGTACTGTTTACCCCTTTTGGACATTTGATGTAAGGCCTTAAGGCCATTTGTTTACTCTTTTGGATTAGTGGATAACTTCTAGTTGTGCTTGGTTTTCCGCTGTGTTGTGCAAGTGTTTTGAGTTTGGGTAGCTATATCAACTTTTAATACTAAAGCTGTGGTGTTCGTATGTTGTGGGGCCCCGGCCGGACCCATATTATACGTCTATTACAGGGGAGGTGTTACACACCCAAACAAAAATAAAACAAAATAAACTTCTTTTTTTGTTTTAAAATAAAGTTTTTAGTTTTTTTTTTTAGAAAATAAGTAAAAGTAATAGACTCCAGAATTCGAAATAGCAACTCGAAAAGAGATTCCCCGGCAACGGCGCCAAAAACTTGATGCGCCCGCGAACAGACTCTTACTGTGGTTGGTTCGGTGAGTCGATCGCCGCGGGCGTGCTCGGGTAGGCAAGTGCACCTATCGCAAGTAGTACTCGATATTCGGGGGAATACCGAGGTCGTATTGTTCTCGGGGTCGCGTTGACTATTCTTACTCCTCCGGGAGGACTATTATTTTACTAAAAGAAAGATGGATTTTTTTTTTTTACTTAATAAAAGACGGAGAAGCAAATGAGCGAAAAAACGATTTAGAAAATATTCGATGAAGGGTTAACGCTCGGCATCGAATTGGATTAAGACTAAAACAATTTTTAATAATTATAGGACTTAGTTTTCAAATTAATAATAAGGCAACTTGGTCGTGGAGGTTCCACAAATGTGAGCTCACCTAGCTATAGGGATATCGCTCACCTAAACGTTAAGACTATTCGACCGAACGTTAGTCCGACGAAGGATTCCTCTTAACGCCCGCTTTACGCTAAGAACTCCGCTATTGGGTGGGAAACCCAATCCGGTAGAATTACGCTTGTCCTCTTTCGAGGGTATGCACGCAACTCTATTTACCCTGGGGTGATCGGTCCATATGCACGGCCTCTCGGCTAGCTAGCATATGGACTACGGAAATAGGGCCCACACATCGATATGTGGTCCTACGCGTCGTAAACCCGGGGTAAACCTTAAGTGCTTAAATTAAAATGAAAATAAAGAGCTTCAATTATTAGAAATCATTTTAAATGTCCCAATGCTCTTCGATGCCGAGGCTAATAGCGATTAGCCACACATCGGTATGGGGACGGCTTATAATTTAGTGAGGCGCGAGTTCGAAATTAAACGCTAATGATTATAAGAAGGGGACATAAAAACAAAACAAACATTTAGAAAGCTAAAAAGTTAACTAAAACGAGAACTCACGCACACTCCAAATTATAAAATAAACAGAAACTAAGTTACACATAAAAGAAATTTGCATATTTAAAATTTGTGAGTCCCACTCAAACGAGTGGGGGCGGTAAATAAAAGCTGAAAATTGCAAGTCCTACTCAAACGAGTAGGACTAAAATGAAAGCGAGTCCTACTCAAATGAGTAGGAGAAAATAAATGCGATTACAGGGCGATAAAATATTTACAGGGAAATAAAAATCCGTCCATTTAACTTAAGTGAGTAGGCGGAAAAATAAAGAAAGAAAATTGCAAGTTCTACTCAAACGAGTAGGAGGGAAATAAAGTCCGGCCATTAAACTCAAGTGAGTAGGCGGAAAAATAAAGAAAGAAAATAACAAGTCCTACTCAAACGAGTAGGACTGAAAATGAAAATGATGCGCCATTTAACTCTTAACGAGTAGGCGGAAATAAATACACACAAACACACACACTTCAAATGAATTTCAAGAAAGCAATAAAGCTAACACCTACACTCACACACTCTACATAATTTGAACAAAGCATTAAAAGAAAGCATCAAAAGAAAGCATTAAAATTTAACACCTACACTCACACACTCTACACAATTTGAATCAAAGCATCAAAAAGTTATAATCATACACTCACACACACAAATTGAAAGCAAAATGAAAGTTACCTAAAAATTAAAACTTTTACTTTTTCAAGCTTAGGTTTTGCCAAAAACAAATAAAAAGAAGAAATTACAATTTTTAGAAGACAAAAGTTTTTCAAAACAAATTAAAAATCAAAGTTTTTGGAAAATTAAAATTTCAACATTTTCATTCCTAGGATTTCATAAAAGTGCTAAAAAAGTTGAAATAAAAAGAGAAAGAAAAGAAAGAAAAAAAAGGGTTTTCATCCTAAAATAAAACTAAGTAAAAAATCAAAAAAAACTTTAGTAACTCTTTTACACATTCATAAGAGTGAAGATGTTGAAGAAATTAAAAGAAGACATGAAAAAAAAGGAAAAACCTAATTCATCATTTCATGAATTTCTAACAAAACCTAACTTGAGAAAAATTAAAGGCATGTAAAGTAAATAAATAACACTCATACACACACACACTCATTTCATAAATGAAGAACTAAATGAAGAACAAAGATAAAAACCAAGGATAAAAAGGAGAAGGAAAGTGGGCACAAGTGTTCATTCCAAAGCCAAATATGAAGAGAAAATCTAACATTTTATTGATTAAAGGAAACTATTACAAGCTATTACAAGAGCTAAAGCTAAAGCAAAAAACAAACATGAAAGAAAAGAGGGAGAAATCTCCTTACATAGCTTTAGAAATCACGGATGCAGCCCACAAAAAGACACTAAAATGGCCCAAAAATCTGAACCCTTGGACCTTACAGAATTGGGCAATTTATAGGCAAAAAATTCTAAGTGCACGCCCTAGGTCACGGGCGTGTAAGGGGGGCATGACAGTACTATTCATGAAGGCGGCCGGCGATTGGACAGGAAAGTTGACTTCGGGCTGAGTTCGCGGCAGTCACGCCCCAGGTCACGGGCGTGACTCTGGGCGTGTCGGGGAGGTAGAACCGGGCGCGGGTTGCGCCGAAAGTCTTCGGCAGCATCTTGTCGGGCTAGCTGGAAAGGTCACGCCCCAGGTCACGGGCGTGACGCTGGGCGTGTCAGTTGGTGTCGACACTCGATGAATGTCGAGCGGAAAGTGTCGAGTCGAAATCGTCGAGCGGAAATTGAGTCACGCCCCAGGTCACGGGCATGACGCTGGGCGTGACTGTTGGTGTTGACACTCGACGATCATCGAGATGAATTCGTCGAGATGAATTGAACACAGGCTTGGGTCACGCCCCGTGTCGGGTGACACGGGCGTGTCGCCAGGCGTGTCGAGCTTGTACTTCAGAACTTTGCAATTTCACGGGAAATGCAATGTCACGGCCCGGTCACGGGCGTGACCAAATTGTCACGGGCGTGTACTGCCCAATTTTGGCAGATTTTGAAATTTTTCTGCAAAATAAAATAAAACAAGTTAGTAATAAATTTACAAGAATAGGAGCATTTTATTGAACAAAAATAAGTAAAAACGACGAAAATAAATGAAAATGACTAAATTAATGTGCATAAAAATACATATATTTACAATTCATCAGCCTTCGAGGGCCAGCTTAGCAAAAAGGGGCTTCAACACGCTATTTCTCACTTGGACCCGCAACACCTACACAGAAGCATTCCACCAAACGGTGACAAAAAAGGAAACAGTCAGCATTTACCGATCAAATTATAACGACCGCACCCCTTTCTCAGGGTGTTGGTGCTCCTTCCCTGCAAGCAAATAACATGTTCACATTTATCAATAATGTGCAACTTAAGCACCAATCACCATAAATGATGGCATAATTGACCGAACGTCTCATGCACTCAGGTCACATTATCGGTGTACTGGATAACCCAAAGTCCCACCTTTTTTACATCACAGTCAATCACTGGTGCATTATGTAATACCCAATTTTTTCCATGGGTCTTATGCCCAGAACCGCCGCTTTGTGGTGACACCAACTCCTGAGGAGGTCGTCACCACAAATTGCTGATTCTGCCAGCAAATCCTCAAGCATATACCATAGGAGAAAAGAAGTGGTATCCATAGAGATAACCCAGTCCACCATCACATGCAATAAATAGGAAGTCTACATAAAATCAAAAGCTGAACAACATGAAACAGTTCTCAGAAAAGAAACGATAAGAGGGCTCTTGCCCAGTACATATAATCCTCACTACATAACGCTCGCGGAAGAAAAGCTACTAGTCACTCATGGATCCCATGACTACTAATGATGCTACCACACCTAGACTAGGTTGGTTCACCTCCTCCTGTATGTGCTAGTTCCCCTGGTATTGCAGCCTATCTCCCAACTGAACTCCCTGGTGTTATTCACATCAGGCCATTAGTTTAAACTAAGTCTTGGTTCCCCTCCCCCCTATGATATATAGGCACCGTGCGGGGGAGGATGAGAGGATGGTACTGAAAGTGGAGAGTAAGAAAAAAAAAGGTGACAGTGGCCCTAACTAGCATATACTAAAAATATATCTATCACAATATTAGTAGGTATATAAATGAACAAAAAGTAATGGTAAAATAGCTAACCATCATCACAGAGAAAGTAACCTTAACTTATAAGAATGTCTATATAGACTTATAAGTTAAGGGGTCGTTTTGCAAGGCCTAACGTATAAAAGTCTCATAATAATTTATACGTTATGGGTAGAGGTTTTATGTAATGTTATGTATAACATGAAATGTTATGCATGCTAGATGATATGTCTCACACAAGTACAATGCACCCACCCGACTTTATGCGCATAGACCTTTAGTTACCCCATTTGGAGTTAACTAAACTCTCAGGTATCTCCCGTAGTGGCAGACGGAGGCAGTGGGTTGGGCCTCCCCACTCCTAGGTCGGTATTCACAGTACCCAGCCTATACACGGCTTAATACTCGGTATACCCACAGTCAGGTGCTACGAAGTCTCTTGTACTAGTGTTGGCAAAACCACCAGTCTTTTAAGGGCTAAGTGAACACTTACACGTGTCGAGTCAACGTATCGATGTCGGTGTGAACGACTGTCCAATAATGAGGGTCCACCACTTAATGCACATGTACATCTGCTATAAAAGAGCTTCTGAGCCATCGGCTCACCAAAATAAACCATTTATTCTATCAAACACCGAGTCCACCTCTCGTGGATCTAAAGCAACTATCCTCCTGAATTGACGGGGTGAGTGCACGTGACGGTGGTTTATTAAATGTTACTCTTTTAGTCTGCTTAATCTTATAGTTTAGGGTTAACCTTGGGCTGCCTATGGCATGCTCGATGAAGGGCTCTCGAGGGCACTAGAAACTATGATGGGCTGAAGCCCAAAGCTCCCTTTCTCAAGGCACTTACTTCTATGGGTTACTACTTATTACCAAACTGCTTCCCGCATTGCTCTTATGCTAACCCTAAGTGAATTATTACTTTCAGGGTGAAGACAATACTTCGTCAGCCCCAAGCACAACTCCATCTCCTTGGTACCCAGACTACCAAGCATTTGTCCCTAAGGGTGACCTCATCAAGACTCCACCCAAACTAGGTGCACCCACTATATTACCACCCGTGTGAAGCCCACTGTTCCACCTTGAACACTTCAATTCACTATATGCAAATCAAATGAACTAGCTTAAGCGTATGAAAGTGAATACTCCGTTTTACTTTGTCAACAACCTTAGGATTATTTTCAGGGGTCTACCATTACATGCGGTGCTCAAATCCAGTATTTGGTATTTTTCCTAATTAAATCAGCTTTTTTTATATTTTCCTATAATCGCACCTCCTATGACTTTGACATGAAATATATGATTCTAATATTCAATGATCTCACCAAAATTTCCATAGCTTCTTATTGACGATATAACAGCAAGATATGAATTTCATGATTTTTCCAAAAATATTTCTATCATAAATCAAAATATAAATCTTTTGATTAAAAAGATAATTAACAAAGAGAGTACAAGATTTTTTCATCCAAAAATTATAATAAAATTTCTAGAGGCCTATAATGATCAGAAAATGTCATTGCCCAAATTTCATAATCTTCTAATTTATTTTAGCCATATAAATAAATTAATGAAGAAAATTGCACCTATGGCAGTTTGTGAAGCAACATCTATATAATTACTTCCATAAATTGTAATAACATTAACAAGGCATTAAAGTGGTCAAAAAATTTTACTGGCTAAGTTTCATAATTTTTCAGTACACAGTTTGTCCTGAAATAATTTATTTCTCTAGTCATCAATTTTTAAAACTACAAAGAAGGTACTATAATTCTTCAACCAAAAATTACAATAAAATTTGTAGACATAAAAAATATCAATATAGGCCCATTACCCAAGTTTCATGACCATTCAATACTGTATAGACATGTATTTGCACTTGAAAGGAAAGTTCATATTTTAAATAATAAGTGATTTGTGGGGGAGGAATACTCATAAAAATTCTAATTAAATAATCCAAGGTGTTTCTCCACCATATGAAACTATCTACAAAGTCTTGAGCCAAGACTTAAAGATGTGACCCTATATCCTTCATTATACCAAATAGGCAACCCTAAGGTTTGAACTAGGGTTTAATGGCATTCTAACCCTAATTACTTCAAAAACTAATCCTAGGGGTGCTTCAATTGTTAACAATATAGTGGACAAGGTTTCACCTTGTTTGGTTGAGGGGTTAATCACTCAACATCACTATGTGCACTATTTAAGAACGAGGCCAATTAGCCTTAGATGACCAACTTTGATCATCTGGTTACCCCATTAATTCAACTCCAAATGGGCTGATATTTTTTCATAGAGATATAATGACCCCTCTGGTCATCCACCAGAGTTTGGGGTAAATTTGAGGTACATAGACCCTGTTTTAATCACATGTATGGGTTATTAAATTATTACAAAAACTATAGGAAAATCATCTCCAAAAATTCTGATTTTTGGATATGTTGAGGTTCATGACAGACCAGCTTATGGTCAAATCTGAAGGCCATTTGACTAAGTGGACCACTGGGGGCACTCTTTTCAATTTCTTGATAGCCTTTGGACACCTTACACCAAAATGTGTGCTGATGGAAATCCATTAGTCTAAATGGGTTGATTTAAATTTTGTATTAAACTAGATACCAAGGGCTAGGTTTTCTATGTTGGACATATTTACAGAAAATTCCTCTAGTTATTTTTAATAATTAAAACAAGGTGACTGATATGGTGTGACAAAATGTAAATTATATTAAAATTAAATCACTCGGCCTGTGCTTATCAGATCGAGCTCAATCTGACGGATCCTGGTCATCGTCCCCGATGAGACAAGGGCCAGGATTGCTTCTGCCTTGAGCACTTTCAAACTCATCTTCCCAGCCAACCAGCCACCTCCCTAGCCGGCCACCGCCACCACCACCTCTGTTGAGTTGGTGGCTATCGCCTGGAGGCGACACAGTCACTGAGAGGTCATTTCAAGCGAACCTGATGGGTTGGTTTTTTATGGAAATTGCTCATTTTTTCTCACTAATCGGGCTTGATTGAGCCTGATTTCTCCATCTAATAATCTACAGAACTAGCACACACGAAGAGGACTAGACTGCTTGGCGGCGAGTGTGGTGGTGGTGCGCCATGACCGACAGTCTCCAAGATTTTCCTTGCTGAATTCTCAATTCTCCACTTAAAGCAATGATGTAAAAGTTCGTTTTGATTTCTTGGGAGCTTTTAAAGATGATGGAGTGGTTGATATGGGTAGTGGGAGAGGCAACACTTGAATGGCCATTAATGGCCATGAAGGGAGTTTTTGGCCATGGTGAATGGGTGCCCTCCTATGCTTGGTCGGCTGTAATTGATAGCAATTCCTTCCAAGGGTCAG
Organism: Platanthera guangdongensis; assembly: GCA_039583875.1. Classification (NCBI taxonomy): domain Eukaryota; kingdom Viridiplantae; phylum Streptophyta; class Magnoliopsida; order Asparagales; family Orchidaceae; genus Platanthera; species Platanthera guangdongensis. The sequence goes on along the minus strand of CM077147.1, from coordinate 149,320,589 downwards.
GGGAGATGAATGGAGTCTTAGGGAAGAGGAATGGGGAAGTCTCTTTGCATTCAACATTAACCCCCCCCCCCCCCTATCTCTCATCCCTTAAATGAAACTCCCATTTTATCTCTCCTACTCACCACCTCCAGAATTTGAGTGTCTCTTTAGGTACATTTCCACCTGTTGTAGCTAGGCCCAATTGGATTGAAGTTGGTTTTGACTTCCTTCCCCATTTTGGGTTTGGTTTGACCATGGTTGACTTGGGGTGTTGACTTGGTCAAATGAGTGGGTTGACTGGTCAACTAAGTGTCTTGAGTCCCTTTCCACCACCCAAGTCCATTTGTGACTTGATGTAATCAACTTAGGTCAAGTTAGGGCAATTTGACCTAACTAGGGTTAGGGTTGACCCTAGTTAACATGACCCCTTTGGTTGACCCCAAATGGGTTGTAAGGGCTCTAAAGGGGTCCTTATAAGCTTGGAAGTGGTTTGGTGTGGTCAAGTAGTCAAGTTATGACCCAAAAGCCAAACCCTAGGTTAGGTAACCAGAAATTTCTATTTGCAGACCAAGGTGATTTCACCTATTTACCTAGGCACTCATTGTTCTCTTGGTCTTCTTAGAGCTTTGTCATGACCTAGTCATGACAAAATAAAACGTCCTAGGTGTCTGGTTGTTTGTGGGATGTTACACATTTGCACCAAATAGTAAACTCCACGAGTTCTACCACAATCCTCAGTCCTAGACTAGATGATCTCACCTGAGCATTACTAGCCTAGCATACTACCACAACTCTCTCCTATTCCAATGATAACTGTCATGTACTTTTGGTTTGTTTAGCCAAACGACATAGTGCGGGTATAGTTCAGCTCTTTTCATTTCTTAAATCGTCGTGCCAATTAATGACAACAACGGGAGTCAACCTCCCCTTTCCCGTAATCCACAATACCAAGGATTCGTTTGAAGCCTGGCACTCACAGCCAATAAGGTTGGGTACTCCAGGAACACAGCTCCACAAGTTAGTCATTGTGTCCCTAGGACACGGACTTCACAATCAAACAAAATCTCACTTAGAGTCATTGCCAATAGAACTACGAAACCATATAATTTCTACGGAGTCTTCTCCGCAAAGCAAAATATAACATCACCAATCTAGACAAACATGTTCAAATGGGCTTCACACAGCATGTCTAATCTGTACTCACACTTTCGGATACTATATGAAAAAACGTACTCGAGGATAAACATATCTACCCGATTGAAAGCACCTTTTCTCCACCAATTGGTGAGGGATTTCATGCAAACATGCCAAAAGAGGACTTCACTTGTCCAAGACGAGAACCATTACCCTTGGTGCGTGATTTGGAGCCATAGCTCGATCAGAATAGCTTGCGGCTGTCCACGTATAGATCTGATTTACGGACGCTGATTTGAGCTCCAAATCAACTATCCACAGCAGCAGCGACCTTCCTCCTATAGAATGGAGGTAGCTCATGACAAAACAAGAGCTTATAAGGCTCTAGGTCAGTAGATCGGGCTCAGTAAGAGAGTTCAGGCATCTCTTCCTCCTTCCAGGTAGTGTACGTTTGCTCCGACTTGAACCCGCCAGAAAGCACGTACAGTCGATCTCGTCGGAACCCGCGTACAGTCTCCCGACTTTCTTCTTCCTTCAGCTCAGGCAGAAAGAAAGAATGAATGGAGAAAAATGTCCAAGTCTCTCACTGATCTCTACCTTATAAACTAGACGGGATGGAACCCTAGCCGTGAGATCTAACCTAATTAGAATGGACGGCCAAGATTCAACCTAACTCTTATTTTAAAGATAAGTTCCCACCGTACTTAGCTTCTTAAGGGCCGGAAGACACACGTTCATCCAGAACACTCGACGAATTATCCAGACCACTCGACAAATCTGACTTGACCACTCGGCAAATTCATCCAGATTATTTGTGACTATTTGACAAATTCACTTAGATTACTCGAGACCATTTGACGAATTCACTTAGATTACTTGAGGCCATTTAACGAATTCGACTTGACGACTCGACGAATTTGTTCAGACCACTTGACGAATCCAACAAGATCACTCGACAAATCTGACTTGACCACTTGATGAATTCATCTAGATTACTCGAGACCATTCAACGAATTCACTTAGATTACTCGAGACCATTCGACGAATTTACTTAGATTACTCGAGACCATTTGACGAATTCACTTTGATTACTCGACGAATTTAACTTGGTTGTTTTAGCTAAAGGACCAGGGGTGTTACAATAGTCATCAGGCAAGCTTCTTTAGCAATGGATTCCTCTTCACTTTTTGAAGAAGATTTGGATTCTAATTCTGTATCACTCCAGGTTTCAACAATAAAACCTTTGCCTTTCTTTTTACCAGTCTTCTTGGAGTATTGCTTCGTATATTCCTTCTTGTGAACTTATTTCCTTTTGTTTATCAGGACACTCGGGTGATATGTGTCATGGCTTTTTGCAAGCATAACAGATAATCTCATTATGAGGAGTCTTATCAAACTTAGGCATGTTTGCTCTTCTGTCTCTTCTTTTTGAATCTTTAGGCTTATTATTTTTTATGAATCTTTTAGCTAGAAAATTGAACATATCCTCTATAGTATTGGAAGGCTCTTTATCAGATGCCTTCAATGTAATTGATCTTTCTTTGGATGGTGTAGAATCTTTCTTATTGGCTTCAGATTAGGTTCTACTTTTGAGAAAACGTTCATAAGATTTCAGTTTACCCAACAAGGCATTAGAGAAGATCTCCTTGTTGCATCTTGATTCCCTTATAGCCCAAATCCTTAAATCTCATGTTCTAAGGAAGCACGTGAAGTGCTTATCATCTATTTTTCAATTAGATTTCTCAGTCTATTCCTTTGAGCACATTGACAATTATGCTAAATCTGACATACATCAGATCATCTAATACTTCTGCTTTCTTCTGGAAGTTCTTATATTGAGATATGAGAAGGGATTTTTTGTCTTTTCTCTCATTTGAGCTTCTTTCAACTATTCTTGATTCGGATTCCCAAATCCAATTGGCGGATTCGCAGTCAATAACTTTTTGGAAGATTTCACTTGATATGGTAGATATCAGGATATTCATATCCTTAGCATCACAGTCCATAGCTTTTTTCCCATCTTCTATCCATTCAGATATATGAGCCATCTCTTGTGTGAAATTTCCACTAAAGTCCTTATGTATGACATTAGGCGTCCTATAAGAATTGAATTAAAGATATCTTCATCAATATACTTCATACATAACTTAATTTTGGGTTTCTATAATGTAAACTTTTCCAGGTTACACACCGGAGGTCTTATGGATGCAAATCCTTTAAAATTATTTGAACTCATTTTTCACAATAACTTCAAAGGATTTGCATCCATAAAACCTTTGGTGTGTATCAAAGGATTTGCATCCATAAGATCTCTAGTGTGAAAACTTTTCCAAGTTACACACCGGAGGTCTTATGGGTGCAAATCCTTTGAAATTATTTGAACTCATTTTTCACAATAATTTTAAAGGATTTGTGTCCTAGTGATTATCAAATTTTAATTTATCAGATCTTTGTGATCAAGGTGTTAACATTTTCTGATCAACCTCCCTCTGATACCAATTGAAAGAAAACATTTATTCTTTTGAAAATTCTCTAGAGGGGGCTAATATATTTAAAATTATTTATGAAAATATTAATCAAATTCAAACAAGCAACCACAGAACACAGAACTACATGGCAATTAAGTCTATCACAATATAGTAAGGGCATGAAATAAAGCAACAAAAATACATAAAAAGTACACAACACATCTGAACTTAAGAGCTATAGTGGTTCCCAAAAATCTGGGTATATCCACTATTCTACTACTTTGGTAGGAATCCACTATCCCAGTACCTGAGTCTTTTGATAAGGAGACTCTAAGAACCAATACTTGAGTTTTTTTTATAAGGAGATATAAGAACAACACAACTTGATCTTTTGATAAGGTGATTTGACCAAACAGCTAAATCCTTTCATGACAGATTCTAAAAACACTTTTCGCAATTAAAAGCAGTGAATGGAGAAAGCAAGGAAATTAGAAGAAGTGAAAGTTGTCTTCAAGTGTGAATCCTCCTTCATCAGTATCTCTGAGGATTCTTTAGCATTTAAGTCGACTAGATCTTTTGTTATTGATTAATCCTTGGAGAAGAAGAAGTAAGGATTATATGCTCTGATCCACTATCTCAGAAATTCTGTTTGTGAGAAAGAAGAAGAGGAAGAATAATGATAGTCTTCTATTATCACTTATATTTTTTGTATTAGTGTATTCCTCTTTTCAAAATATGAGTATATGAATCTCATATAGAGTTTTGATCTGATTTCTCTGGTTGATTATCTTCAGAAGGAAAAACATCATATCTGTGAAGATCTTTTTAAAAATAGTCTTCTAAAATCTCGTCAATCTTCTTCAATTTTCTTCCAAAAAATTCTTTAGGAATTCTGCAGAAATCTCTTTCCATAAATATTCTTTTATCGGCTCTTAAGATTCAAATGAACTCCATAAAATGATCTTCAAATAACTTTGAATGAAATCCTCTAAAATTTTCCTTTTCGGATGGATGTTGACGTTGCGTCAAGTTTTAATAGAGGAAGATTTAAATTCTTCTTCAGGATAAGAATCTATCAACATTATTGAGAACTCGATGTTATGTTGATTACTTATCGACGCTTGCATTGACTTCTACTTTGGAGAGATGTTGACTACAATTCAAAGGATGCATCAAAATCTAGTCCTAGCTATATTGATTTTCTGTCGATATTAGGTCAATTTCTAATCGACGCAAATGTAACTTAGTTGATTTTCTTCTGGATTTCAGATAACTTTCTTGTACCTTTGATTGGATAGACTTCCTGGTACATCTGATAACAAAATGACCCTCATTATACAACTTGAGTAATTATCCCAGGAAATAAAATCACTTAGAAATAATTTGTTAAAAAAAAATATAGGATTTTCCCAACACATTGTGAAATGCATGGCTATACTGGGATGCATCAATATACGATATTGAGCTAATAATTTTTGACATTCTATTCTAAATCAAGAAATAGAGATTGAATTATTAAGAGTGTGACGTGGTCCATGCCTCAAATTCAATCTATATGTAAGGGACAAAAGGACATGATAACACTAATACATTGGTCACTGATAGGTTCATTTAGTTGTGAATTCTTGTATTACTTATGTAGCAGTTAAGCAATGCTAGATACCACTCATTGCTTGTAAGACTATAGCTTATACGTTCTAGATCATGTGGGAGATTAGGTCTTGTCTGATTTAGAAGTAATCAAGAAATTAGTCTTTTTGTCAAAGTAATATGAGCTTATGAGATCACACATAATAACATAAGAAAAATTAGACAAAATGATCGTCTAAGAATCTACTTATATTTGATATAAGTGAAGAGACATGTTCGAACTTATTGGAGATTGGTTTGTGTCGACTAGAAGAAAACGACTTGACGTATAGTCGATATAGTGTATATTGACTAGATTGTGGTTGTATTGACTATTAGACAAGTCGATATATGTGATATCAGCTTGATTGCAAACTTGACTGTTTCTCGATTTGAACTTAAGTCTATTTGAACTTTGTCGACAAGACCTCAAGTCGATATAGTGTATATCGACTTGACGACTTATTGACATTGAGTACTTGTCGACTTGAACGTTTGCCGACTAGACCTCAAGTCGATATATTGATATCGACTTGATTGTTTGTTGACTCAAATATTGTCGACTAGATCGCAGGTTGACATAAATGTATGTCGACTAGATCTCAAGTTGACACAGTGAATGTCAACTGGATCTCAATTTGACATAGTGAATATCGACTGAACTTCAAGTCGATATAGTGTATATCAACTAGAAACTGTCTAGGCTGTATTTTCTCCTTCTCTCAAACCTAAACACGTTTAACTAATATATATATATATATCTTTATATCTTATAAAGAAGTATATTTGAATTTTACTATAGTTTCTTCCTTCTATCTTAATCATCCAATTAGGCCCAACTTCCAAATCTAGACCGTCCACTCCATATGTATATTAGGCTTATCATAACCATTGAATGAGTTCTAACATTTGAATCTTAGCCGTTGAATAATAATAAGTTATTTCTTTTTTTTTCCTTTAGTCAGCAGGTCAGGTCCTCCTGCCAGCTAATATGCCCGCGCCCCCAGGTATCTTCCGGCCAAAAGTTGCACCGGCAAGACCCTTTGTCACGTCCCTTCTCACTGTATGTTTCTTTAATTTGAATTTCAAACATTAATATCGCAACCCTACCTCCTCTTCGTTCGCGCGTCCTCAACCTCTCCGGGATTACGAACAATCCTTTTTCATTTCTGTCAGCAACCCTCATCCAGATCAGTGATCCTCAAAGCCGCGAGGCCTGCAACATTCTCCCTAACCCTTGCCACTTGCGCACGGAGGCCGCTCGAGCTTGCATCTTCTGGTTTTATTTTGGCGGCATATTCTGAGGCTTTTAACATCTCCCATTCGACTTTGCGATCTCCAGTGATGCCAACCTACCTTCTCTCTGTGATCTCCAGCTCCCAAGAGAAGAGCTCCATGATGCCTCAAATTACATATGGACGGCACTTTCCTTTATTTCCAGCAACCTCCTCTCACTCTTTGTGTGTGTTTTTATGATGCTCCTCTGTAATACCCCCTACATTTTCTTTCCCTGCTCCTCCATGCAACAAGTCCTGCCCTGAATCGATTTTGTAGGACTCTTCAGCTTCCATAGATGGCAACCTGCTCCCTGCTCGACCTTTGGGATATCCAGCTCGCCATTTGGGCTCGCCATGTCCATGATGCCACCGACGATATATTAAAGGTGCTCTCCTTTTTCCCTATCCAATGAGGGTAGACAGAGACGACAGGGTTTTGCACAGCCGAAGCAGCTTCAGATTCTTCACTGATTGCTTTGCCTCATTAATGTGAGTTTTTCTTTCAGTAAATTAATCAGTTTTTAGAAAAAAAATGACCATGCCCTGCAACATTAGTAAGGGTATCTGATAATAAATTTACTCTGCCCCCTCACCAGTGCTGGGCTCAAAGGAGTTTCAAATTGCTTTGTCTTGCCATCTTTTTTTTTCTTGTTTGGCTTAGCACTATTTCCCTTGATCTGATGTAATTTTTTGATGTTATATTTTGATAAGAAGTTATTTTTATCTTATTGTTCATTTAGCTAAAAAATATGTATATAATTTTATCTTTAATCTTTGCACATGCCCTTTACATGTTTGATAAAATGTGTGAGAGAATTTTATTTACTATTCATTTAGCCTGTCTGCTAATAATTTCTCTTCTAATTATTGTATGGTTATGATTAAGACATGCAATTTTTGATGGGAAATGATCTACTTCGGATATTTCTTTAATTAATAATATTATTATTAGTTAATCCGATATTTACCTAATAATTTTTAAGCATGACTTTATTGGTTTAAAGTTTTAATAATATTTCAATTATCATAGCATGGATTTAGCTTAAAGCCTGACGTTCCTAATTTTTTAAACATGGAGAGTTTGATACATTCAAAGAACTATGATTAAAGAGGTAATAAGCATTTCAGATTTTGTATTCTCTTTATTGTTAATAAAATAAAGGCAAAGCTTTGTAAAATTCTATATGATGGTTATAAAAAAAATATAAGGAGTTTAATTTTCCCGTCCTTGAAGCGTTGTGTAGAATTTGATGTGTTGGTTAAAACCCATGTTCTTTGCATTCATTTATTATTTTCTTCATTTTTAGATGATGTTTGTCACTATTCAATGGAAAAAGATTGCAAATGAGAAGCTTAGTTTTTTTATTATAAAAGAAAGACAAAGCTTATTATGGATGTTGCTTCTTTATAGAAATTTACTTCTTATCAAATCATCAACTCTATATGTAAACTTTTTTTACAGGTAGTTTGGCTCAAATCAACCTATTAATTTATATGGCAAAGAAATTTTTCCGCTAAATCGTCAAATGAATTTCTATAAAAGATCTTGACCATCTGATATGAGCTCCTCATTAAATCAAGTATGTTGATTTACTTTAATTCGAATCATTCTCCGTCTATTTTATTATTTTTGAAACCTTTCGCATCGCACGGAACAACACCCCAAAATACCTGAGTGATTTCTTCCTCTCCAGCGTGCTCTGAAATCCATCACACCTCCCATCCCACCTGTGCTTGCTCGGCTCCATTCCGACGTTGATCGCTGGTAAGCCTTTTGTTTTCATTTTTGCGTAGGGGTTGTCGTCGTGCTCTGAAATCCATCACTCCTCCCTTCCAACCCGTGTTTTCCCGGTTCCATTCCATCATCAGATCATCGATAATGCTGACCGGATACTAACGCGCTTGGCCATAGGAGCGGAGCCCCGTGTCGGGCAGCCCGTGCGGAAGCAGGAGAAACCCGCTTGGCTGTGGACGAATGTGGGCGAAGCCCGTTCAAATGGGAGAGCAGCAGACACGAATGAGGGCGTAGCTCGCCATTGTCGGCCGGGTATTGTCTGTCGCCCATTGATGTGGATGCAGCCCGCAACGACCCATCATGGGTGGGCGAAGTCCGCCGTCACCAACCAGGTACTGTGGCGCGTAGTCATAGGGGCGGAGTCCCGTGTCGGGCACTCGTGTATATATATATATATATATATATATATATATATATCACGTGTTAGGGCAATGGTTCAACTATTCTATCGGGATTTTTGAGAGTAAAAAGTTCACGACGGTTGTGGGTTTGATCTAGGCTCCTCTCTGATAATAGATCTAGCAATATGTTGAGATGAAGAACCTTATCTTCTTCCAAGTCTCTATCGTTCAACGATAGCAGGTGTTTTTTACGTTAATGTGGATATCCTAAAGTCGTAAATCCAGTTTTGCGTTCTCATGACACGATTTCACACATGTACTCTTATTATTTCTTGATTTAATGGTTTTTGCAAGATCCATTGCTTACTTTAGGGTTTTCTTGATGTCCTTCCACTGGGCATCTGATGTGCCGAGAAAACCCAACAATAAAAATAAATCGAGAGCCTTAAGAACAAGTCAAAAAAATTACTTGGAATGCTAGGAATATTTTGTATGCATTCTGTCATAATGTATCAAAGTTTCATTGACATGCAACATGTCCCTTAGTCTACACAAAATATCGAAGTTCCTAACAAATCTTCATACATACATCTGATTGTTTAATGCAATGAATTATAATAAAAATCATATAATTATTTTAGTGATTAATTGCATTGCACCTGAAACACAAGAAACCTGTTGAATTCTGTGAAGTGAAAGTGGGTGAATGGAAGGCTTGGGAAACCTATCCGCGCGGACTACGCGGACAGGGTTGGCGGACTGCTAGGTCGGCAGGGATGTTGCAGGCGGTTTGCTCTGTGGCGGCCTGGGCGGTCTGTTCGCGCGGACTACGCGGACAGCAGCGGCGGTCTGACAGGCCAGTGTATGCTCAGCAGGCGGTTGACTCCCAGGAAGTAACCGGGCGGATAGCAATGTTATCCGCGGAGTCCGGCTTGAAGCGGACTGAAGAACTGGAGCTCGGCAGACCGGTTTGGCAGTTGCCTTGGTCTTGCTCTAGTGAAGCGGCAAGTGGAAGCCGCGGAGACCGCCGGTCAGCGCGGACAGGAACTGGAGGTCGCCCGGTATGGCGGGCTAGATCCAGTGTCCGCCAGTAAGTGCGGACTGGCCCTTGTGGCCAGCGGACTGGACTTGGTGGGAATTGAACCAAGTCCAGGATGGCTCAGTCCGGGGAGATCGCGCAGTGGAGCGCGGGCTGGTTTCTCAGTCCGTCAAGCGTAGTAGAAGTGTTGTTGCCTTGTTTGCTAGCTTGGGGAAATGCGGACTGGAGAATTGCTTGTGCAGGAGCGTGCGGACTGGAGCCGGAGTCCGCTGAGTCCGGTTTAGCCTTGTGATGAGGTTATGGACTCAGGAGTTGCGGACTGGAGTCTGCTGTTAGCGGACTGGATTGGCGTGTCCGCTAAGTCCGGAGGTGCCTTGGAGATGAGGTAATGGACTTGGGATATGCGGACGGAAGCCGGGTGTTCGCTGAGTCCGGCAGGTGCCTTGATGGCGAGGCTGCGGGCTCGGGTTTTGCGGGCTGATGCCTTGTCCGCAGAATGGCGGACACGGCTGTTGTGGAGTCCGGCTGTGGTGGTCCTGGCTTGGCCTCTGGCGGCAAGGCGGGCTGGATATTGGAGTCCGGCCTTGGAGAAGCTGGGGCGGACTGGCTATCTGCACAGGAGCGGCGAACTGGAATGTGTGTCCGCGGGCTGGCGGACACACTTATTCTAGCTGCGGGTTGTGGCGGTGATCCTATCGGCTAGGGCGGTGACCATACTCATCGTCGTGCCTATAAATAGGACCCATGTCATATCAGGAAAAAAGGAACCTAGACCGAAGTAAGTGAACAGTAATTGAGCTCGCGTAAGTTGCTGCGGTCTGGACTTTGTGTCCGCGCGGATTGAGAGTTGACCCGGTTGTGCTGTGCAGGTTGTGCGGATAGCGCTGGAAAGCCAGGACTTGGCTCTGATTGCGGTCAGGGACAGTGCGGACTCTGCGGTTAAGCAACAGGCGGTAAACAGCAGGTTGCGGATAGCGACCAGGCGGTCTTCTCTTTGGCGACTTGGTTCGGGGTTCAGGAAGTCGCCTGCTTCAGGCGGACTGTTCCATTCGGTGACGCAGCTTGTGCGGTCTGGCGGCGTGCAGACCGGCGGTGAAGAGCTAAGCATTGGAATAAGGGGTGAGTCCGCGCGGCTTGGGTTGCGGTCTGGCGACCTGGCAGACTGAGCGGACTCCACAGCAGTAGGTCGGCGGCTTGTTGATTGAGTCCGCGCGGCTTGTTTTTTGTTCTTGTCTTTGTAACTGTCTCTGCTCTCCCGGTGTTGGGTTTTGGTGAAGCATGTCTCGCCATGTATGTCTCGCCTTGTAAAGAAGTTTGCTCTTGATCAATAAAGAAGCTTGTGCTGCATGTGTTGCTGGTTATTACTGCTTTGTTGAGATAACCCCTGCTAACTCCACGATCCGGGAAAACTTTCAACATTATAAGTGGACGTATTCTCCTTCGGTTTGTTGAGTTGTCAATAGGGTATCCAAGGGGGCGTCTGCGGTTTGTTGAATTTTAACATGGTATCAGAGGGAGGTTGTTGGAGTGGTCAAGCAGTGCTCAATGGAAGTAGTTGCTCGTCTGTAGAGGAAACCAGTGGTAGAACCATGGCAGTGGAGGATGCAAGTTGTCTTGGTATTGATCTTCTTACAGAGGCGAACTGTGAACGGTGGAAGTCCTGTATGAAGAGCTTTCTTCTTGGCGAGGACCTTTGGGAGGTTGTATGCGGAGCAGGAAGACAAGAGGATACTGCTGGCAATGCTGAGGCGATGAGAGCTTGGAAGGAGGCAAATGCGAAAGCGGAGTCTATTCTCAAGCAGGTGATCTCATCGGAGCTCTTGGACCACATCAGTGGATGTCGGTCAGCTGCGGAGGTTTGGACTTCCCTTGATGGGTTGTTCAGGAAGGAGGTGAAGGTTGCTGCGGATGATGGTCCCTCTACTTCATATCAGAAAGAAAGGAGTGTTTCTCCTAGGCGTGATAGGAAGAGGAAGGAAGGACCACGGTGCTATAAATGCAAGCAGCAAGGTCATCTTCGGAAGGAGTGCAAGGTTGTCTTGCTCTCGGCGAACGTTGCTCAGGTAGGGAGGAAGGAGAAGAACGTAGTTGGGATTTCAACTAGTTCTGAAGTTGATCGGAGGAATGCCAGTGATAGTGCTGCTATCTGGCATGAAAGACTGGGGCATGTAGGGATGGACAAGCTGAAAGCAATGGCGGAAAGAAGACTCGTAAGAGGCTTGCCTAGATTGTCATCCTATGACGATGGTCGGGGGTGTGCGGGATGTCAGGAAAGTGGATCCTATCGCTTCATGGTTGACAAAGCATAATCCAGATGTAATGCACCATTGGCGGTTGTCCATTGTGCTCTGGTGGGACCGACCGTCGCGGCCAGTCTTGGAGGCAGCAGGTTCATGCTGATATTGGTTGATGACTATTCTGGGTATACTTGGGTATACTTTATGAAGAAGAAGTCCAACATGGTACGCTTGTTTCTGGAGTTCAAGAAGCTTGTGGAAGGCCAGCTTGGCCGGAGGATCAAGGTGTTGAGGACAAGTATCGGTGGTGAGTTTGGCTCAACCGAGTTCTCACGCTTTTGCAGGAAGCAAGGGATCCGGATGGAGCTTTCTTGTGGACATACTTCACAACAGGGTAGTATTGCAGCTCGGATGATCCGTTGGTTAACGGAGACCTGCAAGTGTTGGCTTCAGAGTAAAGGCGTTCCGAAGGCTCTTTGGGCGGAGGGAATAGCCTGTGCTGCTCATGTCATCAACCGGATGCCTCTTAGTCTGATCATAATGAAGACTCCTTATGAGCTGATGTTCGGAGTGAAGCCCTCAATGAAGCACCTTCGGGTGTTTGGATCTACCTGCTATTTACACTCTCCGGGTGCTCTCAAGACAAAGCTAGTCTTTGTTGGGTATGATGAGCAGAGAAGAAGATGGAGGTGTATGGATCCTACGACGAAGAAACTCATAGTGTCGAGAGACATTGTTTTTGATGAGTTGACGCCGTATTGGGGTAGCTCTTATGTGGAGCTAGAGATAAGCAGGTCAGATGGTGGGCTGAAGGAGGCTGCTGCTAAGAAAGTGGAGTTGCCTGAGTCACCAGGTGCTCCAGGTTGTTCTAGCTCCGGGGCAAAGGCGTCAGAGTTGGGAAGAAGGGGGAGCGATGCTCCAGGATCTTCTGGCTCGAAGGCGGAGGCTTCCGGTTCAGGAAGCAAGGGGAGCGATGTTCCAGGCAGTTCTTGTTCAAGAGGGAAGTCTTCTGGTTCAGGTAGCAGGGGGAGCGTTGCTCCAGATGCTTTTGGTTCCAGTAAGGAGGCGTCTTGTTCAGGGAGCAAAGGGAGCATTGTTTCGGGTTTGCCCGGGAACGGAGCTGGTTCAATAGCAGCGGAGGTGGTTAGCCATGATCAGGTTCTTCGGAGATCGAAGAGGATCAGTAAGCCACCAGCTCGATATTGTGAAGGGAACATGGCGGACTTGGTTCCGTGTTTCCTTGTTAGCCCTCAGGTCGAGCAAGGTACTTCTGGCTGTGATGACCCCACTAGAATCAAGGAGGTGGTTGACACCAAGTCTGAAGAGGTGACTTCTCTCAGAGGCAACGAGGCTTGGACTTCAGTGTCCAAGGAAGTTGGTGATACTCCTGTGATGCAAGAGTGGAGGTTGAAGCTGAAGAAGGCAGAGGGAAGCATGACTCCTTTTTGGAGATGCTGGAGGGCTACCTCATGGTCCATGATATGCGGGGCGAGGACTATGTCTTGGACATCTCTTCGTAGATGCTATCAGAGGGACCAGGTGCAAGGTTACGGGAGCTGCTGGAGTTATTCACCACTTCTCACTTCAAGGGGGAGTGTTGAATTCTGTGAAGTGAAAGTGGGTGAATGGAAGGCTTGGGAAACCTATCCGCGCGGACTACGCGGACAGGGTTGGCGGACTGCTAGGTCGGCAGGGATGTTGCAGGCGGTTTGCTCTGTGGCGGCCTGGGCGGTCTGTTCGCGCGGACTACGCGGACAGCAGCGGCGGTCTGACAGGCCAGTGTATGCTCAGCAGGCGGTTGACTCCCAGGAAGTAACCGGGCGGATAGCAATGTTATCCGCGGAGTCCGGCTTGAAGCGGACTGAAGAACTGGAGCTCGGCAGACCGGTTTGGCAGTTGCCTTGGTCTTGCTCTAGTGAAGCGGCAAGTGGAAGCCGCGGAGACCGCCGGTCAGCGCGGACAGGAACTGGAGGTCGCCCGGTATGGCGGGCTAGATCCAGTGTCCGCCAGTAAGTGCGGACTGGCCCTTGTGGCCAGCGGACTGGACTTGGTGGGAATTGAACCAAGTCCAGGATGGCTCAGTCCGGGGAGATCGCGCAGTGGAGCGCGGGCTGGTTTCTCAGTCCGTCAAGCGTAGTAGAAGTGTTGTTGCCTTGTTTGCTAGCTTGGGGAAATGCGGACTGGAGAATTGCTTGTGCAGGAGCGTGCGAACTGGAGCCGGAGTCCGCTGAGTCCGGTTTAGCCTTGTGATGAGGTTATGGACTCAGGAGTTGCGGACTGGAGTCTGCTGTTAGCGGACTGGATTGGCGTGTCCGCTAAGTCCGGAGGTGCCTTGGAGATGAGGTAATGGACTTGGGATATGCGGACGGAAGCCGGGTGTTCGCTGAGTCCGGCAGGTGCCTTGATGGCGAGGCTGCGGGCTCGGGTTTTGCGGGCTGATGCCTTGTCCGCAGAATGGCGGACACGGCTGTTGTGGATTCCGGCTGTGGTGGTCCTGGCTTGGCCTCTGGCGGCAAGGCGGGCTGGATATTGGAGTCCGGCCTTGGAGAAGCTGGGGCGGACTGGCTATCTGCACAGGAGCGGCGAACTGGAATGTGTGTCCGCGGGCTGGCGGACACACTTGTTCTAGCTGCGGGTTGTGGCGGTGATCCTATCGGCTAGGGTGGTGACCATACTCATCGTCGTGCCTATAAATAGGACCCATGTCACATCAGGAAAAAAGGAACCTAGACCGAAGTAAGTGAACAGTAATTGAGCTCGCGTAAGTTGCTGCGGTCTGGACTTTGTGTCCGCGCGGATTGAGAGTTGACTCGGTTGTGCTGTGCAGGTTGTGCGGATAGCGCTGGAAAGCCAGGACTTGGCTCTGATTGCGGTCAGGGACAGTGCGGACTCTGCGGTTAAGCAACAGGCGGTAAACAGCAGGTCGCGGATAGCGACCAGACAGTCTTCTCTTTGGCGACTTGGTTCGGGGTTCAGGAAGTCGCCTGCTTCAGGCGGACTGTTCCATTCGGTGACGCAGCTTGTGCGGTCTGGCGGCGTGCAGACCGGCGGTGAAGAGCTAAGCATTGGAATAAGGGGTGAGTCCGCGCGGCTTGGGTTGCGGTCTGGCGACCTGGCGGACTGAGCGGACTCCACAGCAGTAGGTCGGCGGCTTGTTGATTGAGTCCGCGCGGCTTGTTTTTTGTTCTTGTCTTTGTAACTGTCTCTGCTCTCCCGGTGTTGGGTTTTGGTGAAGCATGTCTCGCCATGTATGTCTCGCCTTGTAAAAAAGTTTGCTCTTGATCAATAAAGAAGCTTGTGCTGCATGTGTTGCTGGTTATTACTGCTTTGTTGAGATAACCCCTGCTAACTCCACGATCTGGGAAAACTTTCAACATTATAAGTGGACGTATTCTCCTTCGGTTTGTTGAGTTGTCAACAGGGTATCCAAGGGGGCGTCTGCGGTTTGTTGAATTTTAACAAAACCTACCCACGCATAATTGCAATACAAAAACTACGGGTGATATCATTATGAACAGGAGGAGATTAGAGAAAACAATGATTTTATTAAAAAAAATAAGGACTTACAAACTTTGTGTGAAACACATAAATAAGCTTTCTCTCAATCTTCTCTTTCCTCCTCGACAATATCTAGCATAAGCTCACAATTGCAATGCAAGTAAAATCTTACTTTCTACTAAAAATTCGTTGACCTCTCTCCTTATAAAGTTGAATGAATTTATAAGAAAACTCCTGCGAAAATTTCCATAAGAAAAAGAGCCTGAATGATACAAAAAGAAATAATAATAAATAATAAAAGTAAGGCCAGTCTTTAAGCCTAGAGGTTTCTGAAATTCACACCAACCTTAAAGTGGCAGTTTTTTATTTTATTTTTTGTTAGACGCCGATTTAATAAGGTATGGCGAGTGTTATTAGCATTACACTTTTGGATATTCGCACTATATTTATTCCTATTTTTCCGCGCCTTTTGAAAATACTCATTGTACATGCATTTTTAGAAAAAGTGTTCAACACGAAAGTTGTAGATCTCGACGAGATCTACAACTTTCGTGTTGAACAGTGTTTCTAAAAATGCATGTACAAGACGCACATTAGGAAATACGCTCAGATTTCGCGCCTTTTAGAAATATGTCTTATACATGCATTTTTAGGAAACGTTTTCAACACGAAAGTTGTAGATCTCATTGAGATCTACAACTTTTGTGGTGAACACTTTTCCTAAAAATGCATGTACAAAGAGTATTTTCAAATGACGCGAAAAATTAGGAGTAAATATAGTGCGAATATCCAAAAATATAGTGCTAATAACACTCGCCTTTAATAAGCACCTAATATGGCACTGATCAAATCAACACCATTATTAGGCGTTGATTGTCAAATCGGCGCGACATAGGTGCTGGTTAATTTTGATTCGTCTCGAACGGTTGTTCGTAATCTTGTGTTGTGCATTACTTGCAGCTCATTTTTGTGCATTCTAATATCCATTCTTTAGCCAATTTCTCTATATTTTTCCTTGTAATTTCTTTTCTTGCAACCTTCACATGCCAACAAACAAAAATATCATGAAAAAATGGCTTTAAACACAAAATACTATAAGATAAATTTATTTTGGTGATTTTATCAGATGATGTTCGTTTTCTGTTCAGTGGTCAACCTCCTGGGATCTGGAAGCATGTAATTACACATGTGCCCCCTAACCGAATAGGGGTTGTATAAGGAACAAATCAAAAGGATCAAGAAGCTACTAAGGAAGGACATCTTATTAGATTTCTTAGTGATTTTGTCCTCATCAAAAGTCGAGATATTGTTAGGAAAATTCATATGAATTGATGGTATAAAAAAGAATACAACTTGTTAAGCAAGATGAAATAATCTCCGAAGAAGAAGCCAAAAGAAAGCCTCAAAGCAGCAGTCACAATAATGATGACTAGAAAAAAATGTCAATTTAGTATTGATGTACATTGAATATCCACTTGACACACAACCATGCTTTAATGAAGCCATAAGCAGCTCAGTAATTGGGAATTCTTGCATCAAATTATGTGTGAATCAATTCAACGTACACTTATAAGAATTCAAAGCACAATTAACTCAAAGCTCAGATTTAAGTAGATGTTGAAGGATACTCTGTATGTTGATTTAAAAGTCAGAGCATAGTACAGAAGAAAAAAGTGCATGTCAAATTAGAAGTTTATAGAAGCATAGTGAGTGTGATTAACAATTAAGATGAATGGAACTTTGCGTCAATTATAGATCGACGCATGAAGATTTTTTATGGAATTTGACCGATTAGGGTTTCCTCTCTAGGTAGAAATTGTTGAATTTTCTCAAAGTGGTCAGCAAGATAGCCCGAAGACAAATTAATATTCTCGGCACTACCCAGTTCACACTTTGATCTAGCGGAAAACTCAAGAAGCAACACTTAACACAACATGCACATGGAAGAACACGCAGATCTTATTCATTAACTTCTTTACAAGGCGAGACATACGTGGCGAGACATGATTTCGCCAGTACACAAGCTACAAAAACAGAAAGTCCAAAACAAGCCGAGCGAACAGAAATGCAGACCGCCGAGTCCTCCTAGTCGCTGAAACCGCCCGAACTCTAGCTGCTACACGTCGAATAGAACACGGAGTCCGCCTGAGACCGCAAGACCGTGTGGACACTCCGTTATTCGCGTACTGCTGATGAACTGATGAACAGACCGCCTACCCGCCTGAGACTGGCGGACAGGTTATTGGAACTTGGCAAAGCTGAAGCAGAGAACTGACAAGCCGCAGAGCGACCTGTTGAGACCGTAGAGACCGCACACTTCCAAGTACTTGACCGAAGTCAAAGCCAAACTCCTGGCTCCTTGAAGCTAGTCGCGCGACCTGCACACAACAACAGTTAACTCTGATTCAATCCGCGCGGACAGAAAAACTGAGACCGCAGCACTTTGATCGAGCCCCCACTTACTATTCACTCAGTTACTGTAGACGTGTCGGGGGGTTCTATTTATAGGCGAGGTGAGGAGTGTGGTCACCGCACTAGTGGATAGAGACACCGCCCCAGCCCGCGCGCTAACTAAACACCCGTCCGCTGAGTCCGCAAGGACTTAGACGGATTCCAAGGAACAAACCGCCAGGAGCAATAGCGACCACCTTTAGGCGAACTCTCATCAGTCCGCCCAAGATATGCGGACAAGGCACCAGCCCGCAGAGCCCGCAACACTACAGGACAGCATCCCCCCTTTAGTGACTGTCCGCACATACAAGAGGCAGTCCGCACACCACCAACACAACGCCTCTACCTGCCATAAGTCCACGACCAAGGGCAGTCCGCCCGGTCAATAGCGGACTTGGCGAATACAGCGGACACACTGGTCTTATCACAGAAAGTGACCAAGTCCAGTAAAACACCAAAGGACCTAGCCCGAGCTCGGCGGACATAGCTCCATCCTCCAATCATCCAAAACACAGACCGCCAACACCTCACCAGAGTAAGTGTTGGGTACATTGGAAAATGTGTACCAGATTTGAAGAAGCCTCAACTTACTCAATGATATTCATCAATGTGTATTTGATATTGTTTTGAGTTTATATGTGCAGGTTAAGTAAATGCAAGAATGCAGGAAAAAGTTTCTAAGTCCATGTGTCGACACCAGAAGAAGCTGTGTCGACACTTATGAAGCCTTGTGTCGACACTTGAGAAAAGATGTGTCGACACTTAGAGTTAATTGTGTCGACACTTGGAAAGGCTGTGTCGACACCTGAAGAAACTAAGTCAACGATGTCGACATACAGAGGCAGTGTCGACACACAGAGAAGCTTAGTCGACAGATACTATGTCGACATACAGAGGCAGTGTCGACACACAAAAGCTTAGTCGACATCAACTGTGTCGACACACAGGACTTGTGTCGACACACAACAGAGTTCCAACTAAGTTAAAAAGTAGAAGTGATTGTGTCGACACACAGAATTAGTGTCGACACATTCTACAGAAGCTGTGTCGAGAAGTAGTATCAACAACAAAGGAGCTGTGTCGACACCACCAAGGCTTATGTCGACACTTAGTTCATTGTGTCGACACTTAGTCTACTTGTATCGACACATGATGAAGTTTAGTCTCGACATTTTGCTGACAGAGACAGAGTTTCAAGAAGTGACTGGATGACTTGACAGCTGCCATAACCAACCGGTCTACTGCAACTGTCAGAGCTGTCAGAAGTTTGTTAGAAACCGGATCGGTCGGTTACCATGGAGAAAGTCTATATAAAGGCATTCTCCTTCAACAGATATTGATTGATGAACTGATAAAAAAGGAGTATACATAAAAAAACAGAAGAATATTTTCGTGAGAAGATCTAAGAAAAGTTGGAGAGAGAGAGCTTCATCTATTGAAGTGAAGTGCATTTGATGAATCGGGCTGCCAAGAAGGATTCAGATTGAGATCTGAATATCAAGAAAGAAGCTGATTGAAGATCAACTTCACAGGAGTTCAACCCTACTGAGTTCAGATTCAAGAAGCTTTGAAGAAAACTAAGAGTGGTTGTTCTCTGCCATCAAATTCTTCCAAGAACTGATCAAGAAGCCATCCATCCAATCTCTCTCTATTAGGGTGGTGGTAAAATACTTTGTTAAATCTATTTTCTGTAGGATCTTTATAAGATCTGAGTTGTAAGCCTGTGTTTATAAAGGCTGATATGTAGGAGATTTAGATCTCTGAGTGGTAGGGCTGTAAGCCTGAGTTGTAGGAGATTGTTATCTCTGAGTTGTAAGCCTTGTTGAAGGCTGAGGTAGGGCAGATTACCTGAGCTGTAGGAGTGTGGACTCACTCTGAGTTGTAAGAGCCTTGTTGGGGTTCTGAGTTGTAAGATCTGTGTTTTTGAGGTGAAGAGCAGAAGTTAGGCCGAATCTAGCACACCGCTAGATAAGCGAAGGGGGAAAGTGGATGTACCCAGATCTTGGGGAACCACTATAAAAACTATGTGCACTCTGTGATTGTATGATTCTGTGAATGATGTGCTGTGTTAGCGGTTAAATTAGCTGTTTCAGATTAAGTAACTGTATAGATATTCTGCCTTGAAAGAAAACGGAATTACACCTATTTACCCCCCCCCCCCCTCTAGGTGTTTAGGCACTAATTCTTTCAGTAAGGCAGTCCGCAAGCTACTCGCATGTCTGCCCAATGCAACGGCCATCTGCCGGACTCCAAAGACCAGTCCGCCACAGCAACAATATTGTTGTACTACCAGAGCTCGGCAAGGCCACAGCCAAACTCTAAGGCCAGTCCTCAACAGCGAACATCGCGGACATGTCAGTCCGCAAGCCTCCCGCGGATAAGACCCAATCCCCCGGTTAACACACAAGCTTGCAACACGGCCACTGAACAAGGCACTGCCTACAGTCCGCGAACCTCTATCCGCTCAGGCCGCTCCTTAATCAGCCAGGCCAGCAAGACAGTCAACGCCCTATTCGCAGACAACAATCTGCCCAGGCCATGGACATAGTCCGCACAGGCCGCTCAGAAGAACAGTCAGGTCCCAGGCCTATCACCAGGCCGCATAACAGCAGCTGTTCGCCCAGTCCGCCCAGTCCGCAGACTCTGTCCGCTCAGGCCTCTCGACCTGCCCATCAACCACTTTCACTTCACAAATTTCAACACTCCCCCTTAAAGTGAGAAGTGGTAATCAAGCCCAGCATGCTGCGCAACCGCTCAAAAGGCCTCTTCGACAGTGGCTTCGTGAAGATGTCAGCAAGATTATCTTCACTCCGAACATGCCCAACCAGAAGAGATCCCTCCAACACCTTCTCCCTTATGAAGTGGTGATCGATCTCAATATGCTTGGTCCTAGCGTGACACACTGGATTGTTTACTAGCTTGAGAGCACTCTCATTGTCACCCCGGAGTAAAGTTGGCCCTTACACTTCTTCATGCACATCCTCTATAAGCCTCCTCAACCAGATGGCTTCTCGAGCAGCCAAGGCCGAAGACTTATACTCTGCCTCCGTAGTTGAGACGGACACCGAGTCCTGCTTCTTGCTGCACCATGAGATGCTAGCTGATCCGCAAGGGAACACATAACCTGAAGTTGACCTTCGATCATCCGAATCACCACCATAGTCAGCATCCGTGTACCCAAGCAAGGCAAAATCCGAGTCCCTTTTATAGAGAAGTCTCATGTCAGAAGTTGTCTTGACATACTTCAGAATGTTCTTTGTCGCCACTAAATGAGACTTCCTTGGTTCATCCATAAACCGACTTACTCGGCCTACAGCGTAAGCAATGTCTGACCTTATAATCATCAGGTAGATCAAGCTTCCAACAAGAGCTCTGAACATCAAGGGGTCAGGAAGAATCCTTCCCTCATCTCGTTGAAGCTTCAGCCCATGTTCCAGTAGAGTAGAGCAACTCTTTCCCTCGCCCATGCCGAACCGCTTCACAATGTGATCTGCATATCCTCTTTGGCAAATGAGTATACCTCTCTTCTTCCTCTCCACTTCAAGACCGAGAAAGTGATGAAGCTCTCCCAAGTCTTTCATCTCGAAACGTGTAGCAAGCTCAGCCCTGAGCCTTGCTACTTCCTCCTCTGAATTCCCTGTGATGATCATGTCATCCACATACAGTAGGACCAAGACTTGAAGCTCCCCCTTCTTCTTGACGAACAAGCTAGAATCTGAGTTGGAAGCAAGATAACCGCAAAATTGTGAATACTCTGCTATCTTCCCATACCAAGCTCTAGGAGCTTGTTTCAACCCATAGAGAGCCTTCCTGAGGTTGCAGACATAGTCCGGATGAACTTCAGAGACAAAATCAAGTGGTTGATCCATGAAGATGTCCTTGTCAATCTCTCCATAAAGAAAAGCATTCGTCACACCAAGCTGCCACATTCTCCATCCCTTGCTAGCATCCAAGGCGATCACCACTCTAACTGACGCCATCTTTGCAACTGGACTAAATGTCTCCTCATAGTCTTCTCCATACTGCTGTGAGAATCCTCGAGAAACCAGGCGAGCTTTGTATCTATCAATGCTCCCATCAGCCTTCTTCTTCAACTTAAACACCCACTTGCAAGTCACTGGAGTAATGTCATCAACCTTGGGCACAAGATCCCAGGTTTCATTCTTCTTGAAAGCAGCAATCTCTTCCTTCATGGCATCTCCCCACTCCTTGACTCCAGTGGACTCATTGAAGTTTGTAGGCTCTCGCTCATCCAGAGGACCTGCAAAGAAGCAGGAGACAAAGCTCACTGCATTTCCATCACAGTAACGAGTCGGTGGCTTAATAACCCTCTTCGATCTCTGAAGGGTTTGCTCCTTGCTTACTACCTATGTTGCTTCTTCAGGCTCAACTCCTACTTGGAGAAAGCTTTGAGCAATGCTCCCCCTGCTTCCTGAACCAGAAGGCTCAGCCTCAGAATTTGAAGCAACAGGAGTTGCTGGTGAAACTGTAAGCTCCTCTTCCAGGCCTTCAGCAGCCACCATCGGTTCTTCATCAACCTTGCTTCCGGGTAGCTCAACCGAGCCACCTCCATACGACGTTAGCTCATCAAAGACAACATCTCTTGACACAACGAACTTCTTCTTCGCAGGATCCATGCATTTCTATCCCTTCTTCCGCTCATCGTAGCCAACAAAGACAAGCTTCCTTGTCTTTGCATCCAGCTTAGTCCGTGAAGCATCCGGGACATGCACATAGCAAGTTGAACCGAACACCCGAAGGTGTTCCATACTAGGCTTCTCCTTCAGCAACAACTCAATAGGAGTATTCATGTTGATCGGGCTAAGCGGCATCCGGTTGATGACATAAGAAGCACAAGACATCCCCTCCGCCCAAAAATACCTTGGAATGTCTTTCGCATGAAGCCAACATTTGCAAGTCTCCGTCAAATGACGGATCTTCCGCTCCGCTACTCCATTTTGTTGTGGAGTGTGAGCACAAGTGAGCTCTCTCTAAATTTCGTGCTTCCTACAGAAGTTAGAAAACTCGGAGGAAACAAACTCACCCCCGTTATCTATTCTAAGCTTCTTGATCTGCAAGCCAAGCCGACCCTCTACTATCTCCTTGAACTCCACAAACAACCGGAAGGCTTCAGACTTCTCCTTCAAGAAATAAACCTAAGTATATCTTGAGTAGTTATCAATCAGAACAAGCATGTATCTGCTTCCACCAAGGCTGTCCGTGACAGTTGGTCCCATCAAGTCGCCATGAATGCACTCCAATGGTTACTTGCTCCTTGTTTGTGATTTATCAAACGGAAGACGATGTGCCTTACTGTATTGACATCTCGCGCAAACATGTCCGTCACCAAAGGAGGACAACTTAGGCAAATCTCTCACCAAACTTCTACTAGCCATAGCTTTCAGCTTGTCCATTCCTACATGCCCCAGCCTCTCATACTAGATAGCAGGGCTATTATTGGCTCTTATTCGATCAACATAAGAATTAGTTGCAAGAACAAACAAGTTCTTAACTCTCCTTACTATATGAGCAACATCAGGCTTAATCGCTGATATGTTGCGAAGGAACTTCACGTCTGTTGGCCCAAACAGAACGTGATAACTAGTATCTACTGCATTGGTCACAGAGAAGAGGTTCTTCTTCATGCCCAGTACGTGATACACACTCATTAATGTGAGTGGCCCCTGATCACTACCTAAAGACACAACCCCCTCTTTCTCTACTGCATAAACAGTATTATCAGTAGTTATGATAGCTTTGTTACCTGAGTATGCTTGCAAGGAAGAGAACTTCGACTTGTCTTCGGTGAGGTGATGTCCACACCCGGAGTCAATGATCCATTCCCCGTTGAAGTCCTCAGCAGACAAGGCACGGACACAAGTGTCCGTCATGAAGGCTCCACCCCATTCCGCTTCCTCACTCTTAGAGCAAGCTTCCTCCTTGCCTGCAGCATGCCCAGGCTACAGCTTGACCTTGTAGTCCCGCTTGAAGTGCCCTCGCTGATGATACCTGTAGCACTTCAAGTTCTTCTTCCAGTCCTTCTTTGGAGCAGCGCTCCTCTCTACCTGATAAGAAGTTGAAGGCTCATTCTCAGCAGCGACTTGCTTCTTCTTCCCTTCCCACCTCTTATTCTTCTTGCCCATGAAGAGTGCTTCACTGCTTTCCTCAGAAACAGTGACTCCAGCCATCTGCCTTGTCAGGCTTTCCTGCGAAGCGAGCAGATTTTCAAGCTCCAGCAAAGATGGCTGAGTGGCCTAACCTTGAATTGACGTAACAAAAGCAACATATTCCTTCCGCAAGCCGCGGATTATGTGTCTCTTCAATTTAGCCTCAGAAATAGGCTCATCAGGATCAAGAGCTGATAGCTCAACACACAAGCTCTTAATCTTCAGAAAGAATTTTGAGATGGTCAGGTCTCCTTGAGTTGCCCTTGCCAACTCATTTTCCAAGAACTGGAGCCTCGCCACGTTCTTCCTATTGAACAACTCATTAATAGTTGTCCAGATATCAGCAGCTGATTCACATCCAATGATGTGATCAAACAGCTTTGGTGACACGGCTCTCTTGAGAACAAACTCCGCCTTAGCATTGGTTTTTCTCCAGAGCCTCACCTGCTCAGCAGTTCCGAAAGCAGCAGTCACTTCCTGTCTGTCGTCACCACCGACGACCTCCCATAGCTCCTCACCAAGAAGATAACTCTTCATGCATGACTTCCACTTTTTGTAGTTAGTCGTGGTCAAGAGTTCAATACCAAGACCCCTTGCATAGCTTCCTTCCATTACAACAAACGATAGGTTAAGCCTTCAGAAGCACAGAGCACCAACACAGGTTGATCACCACTCAAGCACAGAGCAACAACACTGGTTGAACACCGCTCAAGCAACTGAAACTACCTCTGATACCATGTTGAATTTTCTCAAAGTGGTAAGCAAGATAGCCCAAAGCCAAATTAATATTCTCGGCACTACCCAGTTCACACTTTGATCTAGCAAAAAACTTAAGGAGCAACACTTAACATAACATGCACATGGAAGAACACGCAGATCTTATTCATTAACTTCTTTACAAGGCGAGATATACGTGGTGAGATATGATTTCGCTAGTACACAAGCTACAAAAATAGAAAGTCCAAAACAAGCCGAGCAAACAGAAAAGCAGACCGCCGAGACCACCGAGTCCGCCTAGTCGCTGAAATCGCCCGAACTCTAGCTACTACACGCCGAATAGAACACAGAGTCCGCCTGAGACCGCAAGGCCGTGCGGACACTCCGTTATTCGCGTACTGCTGAAGAACTGATGAATAGACCGCCTACCCACCAGAGACTGGTGGATAGATTATTGGAACTTGGCAAAGCTGAAGCAGAGAACTGACAAGCTGCAGAGCGACCTGTTGAGACCGTAGAGACCGCACACTTCCAAGTACTTGACCGAAGTCAAAGCCAAACTCCTGGCTCCTTGAATCTAGTCGCGTGACCTGCACAAAACAACAGTTAACTCTGATTCAATCCGCGCGAATAGAAAAACTGAGACCGCAGCACTTTGATCGAGCCCCCACTTACTGTTCACTCAGTTACTGTAGACGTGCCGGGGGGGTTCTATTTATAGGCGAGGTAAGGAGTGTGGTCACCGCCCTAGTGGCTAGAGACACCGCACCAGCCCGCGCGCTAACTAAACACCCGTCCGCTGAGTCCGCAAGGACTTAGCCGGATTCCAAGGAACAAACCGCCAGGAGCAATAGCGACCACCTTTAGGCAAACTCTCATCAGTCCGCCCAAGCTATGCGGACAAAGCACCAGCCCGTAGAGCCCGCAACACCGCAGGACAGCATCCCCCCTTTAGTGACTGTCCGCACATACAAGAGGCAGTCTGCACACCACCAGCGCAATGCCTCTACCTGCCACAAGTCCACGACCAAGGGCAGTCCGCCCGGTCAACAACGGACTTAGCGAATACAATGGACACACTGGTCTTGTCACAGAAAGTAACCAAGTCCAGTAAAACACCAAAGGACCTAGCCCGAGCTCGGCGGACATAGCTCCATCCGCCAATCATCCAAAACACAGACCGCCAACACCTCGCCAGATTAAGGCAGTCTGCAAGCTACTCGCATGTCTGCCCAACGCAACGGCCATCTGCCGGACTCCGAAAACCAGTCCGCCACAGCAACAACACTGTTGTACTACCAGAGCTTGGCAAGGCCACAGCCAAACTCTAAGGCCAGTACGCAACAACGAACATCGTGGACACGTTAGTCCGCAAGCCTCCCGCGGATAAGACTCAATCTGCCGGTTAACACACAAGCTTGCAACACGGCCACTGAACAAGGCACTGCCTACAGACCGCGAACCTCTATCCGCTCAGGCCGCTCCTTAATCAGCCAGGCCAGCAAGATAGTTAACGCCCTATCCGCAGACAACAATCCTCCAAGGCCGTGGACTTAGTCCGCACAGGCCGCTCAGAAGAACAGCCAGGTCCCAGGCCTATCACCAGGCCGCATAACAGCAGTTGTTCGCCCAGTCCGCCCAGTCCGCAGACTCTGTCCGCTCAGGCCGCCCGGCCTGCCCATCAACCACTTTCACTTCACAAATTTCAACAGAAATCAATGAATCTAGGAGGAGATTTCTCAATTGAGGGAGAAGATTTCTGAAATGAAGAACTTGTTATTTCTAGAGAAGCGGAAATGGAAGATATGCATAAGAAGATTTTGATCCTAAAGGAAGTAAATTTTGTGATGATGTCATCCTTCTTGGTATTGGAGAAATAAGGTTTATAAATACTTATATAAAAAGAAGAAATATGCTCTCCATCTTTTTGTCTCTTTATTACACTAGCTTTCTTGCATCTTTTTCTTATTGGTAAACTGTGTCTACCACTTTTCTCAAAGACACAACTAGAAGTAATACCCCTACTATATGAATATTTTTATTCTCAACTACTATATGGGTTACATGATCTCCTACCTAATGGTTTAAGAAGGTTTAGAATCATATATGTGAAAAATATTCAGGAGGTTAGAGTCTCCTAAGCATAAAAGGCTTGTTGCCTTGGTGAAGGTAGTGTGATCCTACAGGTTGTGAAAAAGAGGAGTACATATTTGATTAGAGGAGCCTCTGTACTAACTTTTGTGTCATCTGGTTGTCTATCTATATCTTTGCTTTTTTTTAATTTATGCATCTTTTTGCTTTGTGTTTTTTACTATCTATGAACTGTAATTTCTAAAATATTGTGAGATTTAGATGGTGATTTGGAAAGATATATTTTTTTAATCTCTATTCAACCCCTAGAGTAATATTCAGATCTCATTTTGCAAATTCACATTTAACTTAGAAAGTTACTTGGAGACTTGATTTAGATTCATGATAATTTCAAGAAATATTTTATAGTTTGAGTGTCACCTGCTTATCAAAGAATCAGATCCTCCAGGGGTAAACAAGGCATATTGATACTACACATTTATGTTTACATGTGATAATGAAAGAGAAATTAATCAAGCTATCTAAGATTGTCACCAATGTGAATCATGCATATGCTTTAAGAAAAGATTTTTCATTGCATATGCTCAAATTATGTTTGAACTTGATTTACATAAATGATTATGTTGATGAATAAGGATGGTTAGATCAGTGGCTTTGTATTAAAGATGGCAGTGTTGCTTTATGATGCAAAATAAAAACCCAAAACATCCAACTAATCTCATCATGCTTGAAAATTTATGTACAAGGTTTTTTTAGAGTATTCTAAAGTACTCAAAAATATTGTGGAAGAGCTTATAGTATTATGGGGAATTCCATATCCATCTAGAGAACTTTAATATCTTCTAGAACATTTTAGATTCCTATTAGAATAATCTAAAGCAAATAGATTGTCTAAGAATGTTAAATTCTAGAACCATGTGAATGATTAAAGATTCTTGTATATAAACATAAGAGGAATGCAAGAAAAAAACAATCGATTTATCTTATGCATGGAGAAGTTTAGATACTTCCATTGTTGAAGAGAGAATTTCAGGTTTATAAAAGAGCAAGAACACTTTTTATTTAGTGTCATCCAAATTTAAAACAAAGTCTTAGAGTCATATCTTGAAACCATATAATTCACACTAATTGTTTTACTTCATAATTTTAAGTCGAACGGGCTCATACTTAGGCTTCGTTTGGCACAACCGCGGCGGTCGTAAATGCATGGGTTAAACTATCATTCGTTAACGAACACCAAACAAACTTCATCCATTTAAACATAAAAGTTGATGAAGTTTCTTAGGTGTGCGTCAACGAATGACAGTTTAACCGTTATGTTCACGATCGTCGCCACTGTGCCAAAAAGAGCCTTAATTTACACCTCTAATGAGTTATGGCACATTGTCATATGTTTTTTAATCTTTGCTCCTATGTTATCAAATACCCGACTACTGGATTTTTATTGTACTTTTTTTATGAATTTAATGCATAAACCTAAATAATTTAATATAACTAGACAGTTAAAAGGCATAACATAAATGGAAAAAAATTGATTTTCTTAAATAATATAATACATATTAATAAAACATAAAATTGGAATTACAATTGTTAAGGACAGTCTGAGGCTCTAGGTAGACTCAGAAAAACAAAGTTGACGAAGATTTTTTTTAACGTAAAAACCCGTAAACTGTGTGAAAATTCATGTTGCCAGATCAGTACCGACCAAACTTCCACAATACTTTTGTTGTTGTACAAGGCTTTGGAAGAATGTGACGGCGACAAACCGCTCCTCGTTATAATTGCTTGGAGGAGAGAGGCATTCGGAGGATGACAAACCACCTCTCACGAAGCTATGTATTTGACACTACATGCGGTGAAGAGCGTGTGCATGCTTTGGAGACTTGGCAGTCCTCTGCTTACACTCGGACATTAGAACGTAGGAAGCTGGCGGTTGGTTGGTGAATGATGAACGATGGACGTGTTGCATGTAGATTGCTTATTGCGATGGGAGGAGCACACGCGGAGCAGAGTGCTTGGAGATGCACGGAGATGAACGAAGATCTTCGAACGATTTTCAAAGTGCTCGAACGTGTTCACGGGCGGCTTTGAAGATCGAGGGGAATTCCAGTGGAGAACATGAGCACGCAGGGGAGAAACGAAGGAGAGAAAAGGTGAGAATGAGGGGAGCCCGTGGTCTTATTTATAGGCCCCATGAGTGATTATAGTAGTTATACAGTTATTTGTATATCATAACCACCTAAATAACTGTTTGCAGACAATTTTAGTATAGTTTGTGGTACAAATCATTTTAATATTTTGATGCGCTCACCGTCATTATTTTGGCTATTGGCACCCACCCATGAATGGTGCTTATATCGGTGGTTACTCAGGAAGTTATCCGCTAATCGGACGACGAAGATCGCATGGGAACGATCAGATAGAGGAGGAAGACCGAGCCGACGTTGTTCATTTGCGATGGATGGCCTCCGTGAAAGGAAGACCAGTGTAAGGCGGTCGGTCGGGAGGCCGGCCACAGCCCCTGCGATCATTTGTGGGCGACCACGGGGCACGACGCGGCCAACCGGAATGCCTCTCGTGGCGGCTCGCGGGAAGTCACGAGGTGCGGAGCGGCCGACCAAAAGGTCGGTCGCGACCCCTTGTGGTCGCTCGTCGGCAGTCGCATGGCGCGAGGTGGCCGACCAAGAGGCTGATTGAGGTCCTTATGGCCGCTTGTGCCAAAGTCCCTTACGGCTGCTTGTGGGGGGGCGAGGGTTGCTAGGTGGCTGGTCGCAGCCACTTGCGGTTGCTCGCGGGTGACCACGCGGTGCGAGGCTACCGGCAGTAGCACCTCGCGGTTGCACATGGGCGGTCGCGGTGCACGAGGCTGCCGGCTACAACCCCTTGCGATAACCCGTGGGAATTTGCGGGGCACGACACCTTATAGCCTATTGCGGGTGACCGTAAGGCATGGAGGGAGGCCGGCAGCTGGGCGCGAGGCGGCCGGTCGGGAGGCCGGCTGAGCCCCATTGTGGCCTCTTGTGGGCGGTCACAGGGTGCGAGGTGGACCAATGGGAGGCCAATCTCGGCCCCTTCCGGCCCCCTATAATTGGTTGTAGGGCCCGAGGCGGCAGGCGAGAAACCGACCACGGCCCCTAGCGATCGCCTGCGGGCGAATTCTTGGTGAGGACATGGCCGACTGTGAGGTTGGTTGCAGGGCCTTGCCCCCATACTTGGGGACGCGCAATCAAGGGAGGCTGGTTAGCTGTGGGGGCGCGATTGAATGCATTATTTGTCGGGGTGATCTAGATTGCATGAGCGGTAGTTTTTGGCAGTTGGCGTGCGGATTGCACAAAGCTCTGACTAGCAAATCACGTGCATTACCATTTTTCCTATAACTTCCACTTTGTTAGTGGGGGACATGGGAATTATGGTTATTTGTAGCCCGTAATTTCTATAAATTAGGGGGTGACCCCATTATTCCCCCCGCCCCCACCCCCCAAAATCCCTGAAGTCCAGAGCCGTAGATAGAGGAGTGCAAGGATTTTTTGCTTGTGGAAACGGATGTCTGTGACTATGGTGGAGGCGAAGGAAGGAATGCAGAAAGAAGCGGTTGGAGGCACCATGGAGAGGCAAATGAGATGATCGGGCCCACGTGGGGTGAAACAATGCTCGGTGCATACGCGGGAACCCCATGTGCATAAGGCAAACCAGCGCTCGGTGCTCTTGCAGGACGCCCCTGCACGTGGGGTGCGCGCTCTCAAGCACACCCTCGCCCCGATACACATGCAGGGGGACGC
This sequence comes from Platanthera guangdongensis, assembly GCA_039583875.1. Classification (NCBI taxonomy): domain Eukaryota; kingdom Viridiplantae; phylum Streptophyta; class Magnoliopsida; order Asparagales; family Orchidaceae; genus Platanthera; species Platanthera guangdongensis. The sequence continues at coordinate 149,289,987 of CM077147.1, read as the reverse complement.
ACCCGTGCATAGGTGCGCTTACAGGGCACTCCGGCGCGCAGGGTGTGCACATGCGTATGGCATGAATACATACACGTGCAACACCTGAGTGGGCATGGTGCTTATGTGTGTACGTGAGGCTTTTGATGGGTGATTTCTCGGCCCTGATCGTTTGTTATATGCGGGTTTCAGCCGCCTTTCTCAGTGTTTTATTTTTGTCATATCTGACTTGTATTTTTTGTGCATGTGACAATTCTTGTAGCGCAAGGTCGGCTGATGCGACTGCACTCTTTGCTTACTGTAGAGCAGATTGCTACCTAGAGGGGCGGTATAATATTCCTCCGTGGCTGGAGATAAGTATTTTGTGTATTGAGGGGCTTTAGAATTCTATGATGGGATAGATGACACAGTGTGAGACATCATTGAGGTTCGGGTTTCGATTGTCTCCATGTGAGGAGGTGTTTAATATCTTGATGCATTGTGGAGTGACGTCATCACAATTCACTCCTCTTGGTATGATGCACATAATGAACCTGATAGCCTTTTTGCAAGAACATGGCACGAGATTCACTATGGATCTCTTAAGAGACTTGTCTAAGGTGCTCACCGACATTGGCGGTTATGTCAAGGTCCACAAAAATAAACATCGGTTGGAGTTTGGGATTTAGGTGGACAGGCGTAATAGAAATACCGTGTACGGATATGTCATGAACTGTTAGGGCTAGCTGGGTCTTTGGAAAGCTCTTCCAGACCGATATTAGTATGTGAAAGGATGTGAGAGGAAGTTTACATTGATGCTAGGGTTTATCGAGCCTCATGTCGTCACAAATCCTCTTTTTAGCATCTCATTGTTTATAAAGGAGAAGCACTTATTGTTGTGCGTTCTATCTGTCGATCCAGAGCATTCTATTGCAGTGTTGTTGGTTCGTGACCGGAAGAGGAAGCTGGTGTTTGAGGGTCACGATGATTCGGTCCCTGAGCCTTGTCCCACTAATCAGCCGAGAGTACGTCAGGAGGTGGCGTTTCCTTGCAATTCTAGAGTTGATGTGGCGGTGCCATTTGATCCTAACCTCGAATTCTTAGGCTCACTTACACCCAGGCTCCTCGCGAGGAGGCTCTTGTTCCACAATCTGCGAATGGGAAGCACAAGTATTCTTCACTGGAGGTGATAAATAACGTGGTAAGTATTGCACTTTGTCATGATTTGCTTATTGTCTTTGTTTCATTTTGACTTGTTCGATTTGTTGAGGATTAGTGTTCATGCCAAGATTACTCTTACATGGATTGATCATTATGTGGGCCCAGAAGATGAATACCTGGTACTTCAAGAGAAGCTTGGGGAGCGGTGAGCTCCCTTTTTTGACTTGAGTGGGAGGCGAGATCGTGACATTTCCCACTTCTGGCAAATTGAGTTAGAGTTGAAGGCCGAAGTGGCGCGGTTGCAAGAGGGACTTCAAATAGAGATGTTTTTAGTGGAAAAGATGGCGCAACTTCTAAAGAGCATGTAAGGGGACATCCATCATTTAGAGACCGAGGTGGAGTGCCTCTCTTCGTAAGAGCAACTTGCAGAGCTGAAGGCGACTGGGTTGCTGAGTACAAGGACTCCATTGACTTTATACGGGATCGCTACTTGCTTTCTGGGGAGATCTGTGAGGAGTTCTGGATAAGAGAGGTGGAGCCCGAGATGGTGGATGTGCATGAGATGGCATACCGATGCGGGTTAGTGAATACTCTCTGGATGGTGTCCTATAAGCGCGAGTGTGATGTAGCTAACATAGGCTTTGATGACTTTTATGAGGATGAGTGTGTTGACTTTGATACCGATGACAAGGAGTAGATTTCTGATTTATTGTATCCTGTATTGTTTGTACTTTGGTTGCCTTGGTAGTGGGTTTGTACTTGCTCCATATATTCTTGTGTTTTATAACAGCTTTGTGCATTTTTTGCCAATTTGAGGTTCTTTATGTACTACGTTATTTTTTGTGGACTGCTATAACTTTGAGCATTTGCTTGTGATATTTGTGGTGCTGGCACCATCGCTTTATGACGGCAATACTTATTTGCCCTTTTGAGGTTGGAGGTTGAAGGATGAGACCCAGGGTGATATCATAATCTACTATAAGGGTAAAGGGCGGATGCTTCTAGCTAGGTATTGAGATGTCCAGACCACCGAGTTGGGGATGTCACTAAATGTGGCAATGTAGTGCAAACCTTTAAACCTGGGCCACCATACGGGGGGCGGCCTGATGGTATCGTGACCTACTGTGATGGATAACGGTACACCTTTGATCAATGACATTTGAAGGTCTTAGGGGTGTGACCCCAAAGTGACGGTGAAGTTTGGGCACTTCGGACCATTAACGAGAATGAGGGGCAAGCCGCAGTAGCGCTGCGACGTACTGAGGCGGAGAAGGGCGGACCTTCAATCAGTGGAAGTGGGAGATCGTTGGGGCTAGGGGACCCCAAAGAAATAGTGAAGGGCATACCTTTAAAGAGCTGGCAAGCACGAGCTGTGCAAGCCCTGGCAATGTCGTGACCTACTGCGATGAAGAAGGGTGGACCTTCGATCAACGACATTAGAAGGTCGCTAGGACGTGTCCCTTGAGAGATGTTGAAGGGGAGACCTCAAACTACTGGTAAAAGCGAGGGGCCCAGCTCTAGTGGCACTATGACTACTTGTGGGGGAGAAGGGCAGACCTTCGATTCACGGTAGTTAGAGGCGACCGAGGACCCATCCTGCGATCACCAATGAAGGTTGAGCACTTAAAACATTAGACATATTATGCTGGCGAAGGGCTGACCTTCGAGTCAGGGTAATGCACGGTCCAGGGGATTATCCCCAAATTTCTCCTGCATTAGCAGAGTTAGCAACAAGCAGTGTAGATAAAGTGTAATGCATTAAAGAGAATAACAAATAGTAGTTTATGCACGAGCATAGACCCGTGACTTCTTATAGTTAGGGAGTTTTTTAGGTAAAAATAGATAGTTAAAGGGAAAAAAGTAGATATTGGTAAGCCAAAATATAGTAAGGCGCTCATGCATGATTTCAAGCTTATCTTCAGGTTGTCTCTTTCAGGGTCCTCTTGACCTACTTATTAGAGTTGTGTTGGTGTCGTCCCTTCTCTCTGTTGTGTTGATAAATGGAGTTGTTCCTTATCCGGAGTGATTTTGTTGTAGATAGCATGTGCATTTCGCCTCCTGGTTCCCTTAGATGACTCATATCCCAGCTAGCATGGCTAACTTCTTGACAATATGGGGAATGGAGGGGATAGCTCCAAATGCTGCCAAAAGTGGCTGACCAACGATCTCATTGTATATCGACTCTGATTCAATTACCACGAACTGGACCATATGTGTGGTCCGCTTTGGGAATTCTCCCAAGGTTATCGGTAGAGTTAGCATTCCTTCGATCATCACCAATCCTCCATTAAAACCATAAATCGGTCATATAACTAGCTGGAGCCTCTCCTTCGAAATTTGAATCCTGAAAAGGGTTGACATGAATTGGACGTTGACTATGTTTTCCTTGTCAACTAGTATCCGCTTGACGCGGAAGCTGGGATCTCTGATCTTCACAGTGATGACCAGCGGTCAAGGTGTGGTACAAGTAGCCCCTTCAAAACCTCATCTCCAAAGCTAATATTTTTTGTGGTTGGTGCATTCTGACCTTGCTAGGTGATGGAATTTATGGAGGCAATGGGGGCAGTGATGGTCTCCACCATTCCCACTACTTGTCTGCCCCATGTGCATCCTGATGCGCAAGTGGCTTCTCCTTCTTGACTGGGCTGGCTGATTCTTCGTATGATCTTGTAGGAACATCCCAAGGGAACCTTGACGAATTAGGCACTCAATCTCATCCTTCAACTTTACGTAATCCTTAGTGGAATGACATGTTCCCTATGAAACTCACAATATTTCGTCTGATCTTCTCTACCTGTAGGGACCTCTCACCGCCTCCATAGTGTCGGGTCATCTCAAATTACATAAAGCACATTTGATCGTGAAGTATTGAGCGACGAATACTCTTGATAGGGTCGGGGAGGCCTGAAATAAATGGTTTCAAGATGTCCTAAACACCTAGAGGGGGTGAATAGGTTCAATTCTTTTTCCTTAAGCCAGATAATCTTTTTACTGTTAGATCACAGAATATTCAGCAATTAACACAGCACAGTTCACAGCACAGATTAAACAACACAGCAACAGAGAAGACACACAGTTTTATAGTGGTTTCCCAAGTGATGGGTACATCCACTTTCCCCCTTCGCCTATCTAGCAGTGTACTAGATTCGGCCTAACTTCCTTCTTCCTTCTCAGATCCTCAGATCTTACAACTCAAAACCCTGAATGGTTCCTACAACTCAAACTTCAGCAAGTCCTACAGCTCAGATTCTCTCAAAGAATCCTACCTCAGAGTGAGTCCACACTCCTACAACTCAGGCAATTAAGCCCTACCTCAGCATCTTCCACAAGGCCTACAAGTCAGGCACTCAAGCCCTACCTCAGCCTTTTCCCAGGCCTACAACTCAGAGAACTTAATCTCCTACCTCAGGCACTCAGCCCTACCTCAGCCTTTATAAGTTTAGGCTTACAACTCAGATCTATAAAAGATCCTACAGGAAAATTTGATGATACAAAGAATAATTTCTTCACCCAGATAGAGAGAGAAAGGGTGAAGGCTTCTTGATCAGTTCTTGATAGATCTGACCACTCTAGAATCAACTTGTTCTTAGCTTCTTCAAAGCTTCTTGAATCTGAACAAAGTAAGGTTGATCTTCTTGAAGTTGGAGATGATCCTCAATCCAGCTTCTTCTAATCAGATGTGTTTCTGATTTCTTCTTGTAGATTGTTCAGGATCTGCCCTCTCTAGATGACTTGTCGATTTCTGGATGAAGACTTCTCTCCTTGTTGTTGGCTTTTTTTATTCCTTGGCCTCCTCTATCTGATGATAGAACATGTCTTTATATAGGCTCCATCCAAGGTTACCGGCTGATCGGGTTTCTAACGGCCTTCTGACAGCTCTAAAAGATACAACAGCATTGTCAGTTATAACAGCTGTCAAGTCTCCAAAAACTTCATTATACTTTGACTCAGCAGTAAAGTGTCGAGATAATTCTTCAAATGTGTCGACACAAATAGTTCATGTGTCGACACAATCCTTGGTGATGTCGACACATCACTTCTCTATCTTCTTGACATAGCTTCTGCATAATGTGTCGACACAAGTCCTGTGTGTCGACACAATCACTTCTTGTCTTGACATAGTTGACTTTAACAAAAATTCTGGTGTGTGTCGACGCAAGTCCTGTGTGTCGACACAGTTGTTGTTGACTGAGCTTTCTGTGTGTCGACACAAGTCCTGTGTGTCGACACAGTTGTTGTCGACAGAATCTCTGTGTCTCGATACAAACCGGCTCCTGGTGTCGACACAGTCTTTGTCGAGAGAATCTCTGTGTGTCGACACAAGTTCTGTGTGTCGACACAAACTGGCTCCTGGTGTCGACACAGTCTTTGTCGACAGAATCTCTGTGTGTCGACATAAGTTCTACGTGTCGACATAAACTGGCTCCTAGTGTCGACACAGCATTTCTCATGTGTAGACACAATGCTTCTCAAGTGTCGACACTTGTACTTAGAAAATTTTCTTTCATTTTCTTAACCTGCACATGGAAACTCAACACCACATCAAATACATCTTGATTAATATCATTGAGTTAGGTGAGTCTTCTCCAAATCTGGTACACATATTCCAATGTACCCAACAATCTCCCCTTTATTGGAGAAGTCATAACCCTTAGTCAATGATATACATCACTTATAATAAAACAAAGATTATGATGTATAAGAGCATTATTCAGACAGGTTAATATATAAACAAAACCAGCATATTATATCATCACAAAATATGATAACATATAGAGAACATGAATCAATATTTTGTTTTAACTACAAAAAGTTTTTGAACAACAGATTACATAGATTTTAAAACTAAAGATTACAAAGTTATAAAATCTAGTCAATCTATTCTATGGCTGATCAGGCTCCTTGATTACAATGCTTTTCCCAGACTGAATCCTTGCTTGTACACTAGCTTCAGTGTCTTCAGTTGGCTTCTTTCCTTTAAGATCCTTCTTCTTGAGTTCTTCGGCCTTAACCTTTTGCCTTTCAAAATAACGATAAGGCTTAGGAAAGTATTTGCTTGGCTCCACAGCAGTAGCGGGTATCTTTCCAGCTTTGGCATCCCTTCTAAACCGAAATATGGCATCTTGCCTCTTCTGATACTTACTCCATTCTTGTTCTGAGTACCACTTGCCCCTATCATGCATTTTATCTTTAACTGCTTGCCAGGTAGTGAGAATTATATTCCTGGAAGTGGGACTCCATTTTTCAAAATAAGGTTTTAGTTCAGTCTGCTCTCTAAACCTTTTCGTAGAAAGTTGAGCTTCTTGCTCTCTTTTCAAGGCTACTTCAGACATCTCAACTTTCTCAATAACCACATTCTGAACCTCCTGTGGAGGGTTGTACATTTGTTGAACAACAGCTTGAATTCCTTCAAAGTCATCAGGTGGATAAATGATATGTGCCACTTCCTGCTAAGCCCCTTCATTGTAAGCAGCTTGAATGCCTGACTCAGCTGTGTTGTCATCATCACACAGCAGTGGATATCCAAGAGTGGCTCTAACAGTATTAGTTATCCATTTAGCATGTTCAGAGCCTGTATTGACTAACACTCTCTCCCCCTTTATGACTTCTCTTTCAACATGGTCTCTTAGACCATCCTTTTGGAACCTTATCTGATTAGCTAGATAATTTGTTCCTTCCTTGTAGAATGCTCTGAACTTCAGCAGCTGATCAGAAATTACCTTTTGCGAGTCTTGAAAAGCAGTGTTAATATCAGTCAAATTTGCTTTGAGAAGTTTATCAAACTCAGCCTTTTCTTTAGCAATGTTTGCAGTTAAAGCAGTTGATGTATTCTTAAGTTCTATGACAATCACATTATGAGATTCAGTAAGATTGTCATTCATTATTATTTGATTTTCCAAAACATAGCCTTGTTTGACTGCTATATCATATATCTATGTTTTGGCTTCCACTTGTTGTTTAGCTAAATAAACTATAGCATTACCTCCCTTATGAAATCAATCTATCATCTCCTTTTTATGCTGATTTACCTCAAATCTGATAGATTTGATATCTTGAGCCAAAGAAAATAGGAGTTCCTTATGACTTTCATCTACATATTTCTCAATAGCTGCTCTTTGCTCATCCATCTTAACTTGCAGTGCCACCAACAGTGAGCTGAAGTCAACTGCTGGAGCAGGTGGTTGGGAGACAGTCTGCAAGGCTTTCTTATAGCCTAAGCTCTTTTTTCTGAGGACCATCAGTTCCCTCTTCTTGGCCCTAGAGGTTGTTTCATCTTCTGAAGTTTCTGAGGAACTTGCTATGTCCACAGTGGCTTTTGGACTAGAGGGCAATTCCTTCTCAGTTCTTGGCTGCTCCCCCTCAGTCCTTGCATCTTGTATGTCAGGAAATAACTCTTCTAGAGCTACCTCTTGGTTTATTTGAACAGAAGGAATAGCTTGCCCTTTCTCATTAGATTCTCCTCCTTCAAAGTCAACAGTGTCTTCCATGGTAATGTCCTGATCTGGGACATGGTCTTGGATATTTTTATCAACATCAGTCAGGAGCACATCCAGTGTATCATTCACAGTATCCACAGTAGTTTGATTGATGTATTGAACTACCTCAAGTATTGATTGAGTTGCTGCTTCACTATCTAATGCATCTGTGTGGATAGGTGGTTGTTGCTCATAAGATCCCCCTGAAGGTAATGCCTCTTGTTAAGCTGAAGCTGGAGAAAGCTCATTGGCTCCCCCTTGATGACGATCTTCCTGTGCCTGATCCAGGTGGATGTTACTTTCTGAAATCCGCTCCCCCGGCACCTGACCAGCATCTACAATCTCTAGAGCAGGTGACGTCCTAGCATGCTCTGGTCTTTCTTCATGTGAGCTGAAAACCACTTCTTCTTCTGAATCACTGGAAGATTCAGTTTTCTTGTGGGTTGGGTTCTTCTTTGGCAGTATCTGTTTTGTTTGTTTCTGTGGTGTAGAAACATCCTTGGTCAGGACCCTTTCCCATCTGGATAGTATTCTCAAATCCATTCTTCTCATATGATTGATCTTAGATCCTGCAATCTGATTCATTACTTCAGGAATATTCTCAGCCAGATATAGACTTAGAATTATGCCTAGATTAGGTTTCTTTAAACTTTCTTTGATCTTTTCGAAGATCACAGCAGACCAGTTGGTTTTGACCTTAAAGATGACTCTGGTCATTAGATTGAACATATATGCAGATATCCTTTCATGTCCTCCGGGTTTGCACAGAATTACTTTTCCTATAATTTCAGAAAGAAATTTTTCATGGGAGTTCATTCCCTTTCTAAGCATATAAGATCCAATCTTGGTGGTGGGATCCAGTCCACACCATTGGAGAGCTTCTATGGTCATGGAATATACTATTTCATCGTCTTCTGGAACCCTTGGCAAGTATAGTGTCTTCCTCAAACTCTTCAGGGTGAGTTTGACCTTGGTTCCTTGAACGGATGACTTAATTTTCAGGCCCATTGAATCTAGTGTTGTTGCTGTGTAGAATTCAAGAACCTCCTTCTTCCAAATCTTAGTAGATTCTGAGACCAAGTATTCTAAGCCATTTTCTATGATTAGGGTAATCATGGCTTTGATGTCTCTAGATCCACTCGCAAAGGCATCATGAACTAGTTCATAGCCTTCGTTGATGTTGTCTTTCAGCTTTGGCGCCATGAGGGATGAGAGAGAGAGAGAAGAGAGATGAAGGTCTGTCGGCACAAAGGATTAGGTCTCGAGAATGTTGAGAGCGAAGTCGACATGGGTTTACTTCCACCTATTTATATGTTTCTAAATAAAGAAGGTCAAAAGGCAGGTTGAAATAATCTTAAGAGCTTACACTAAACTCTGTGTGTCGACACAGACGACTGTATGTGTCGACACTAACATTTAAGTGTCAGGATAGCTATGTGTCGACACCAAATTCTGAGTGTCGACACAATCTTATGGATGTGGCGACAGAATTTTCTTATGTGTCGATACCATCTACTAAGTGTCGACACCTTTGTCTTTAAGTGTCGACACACATTTACTTAGTCAAATTTGTCATTCTTATTCTATGTTCAACATGCCTAATTCAATTTTAAAATAATTGAATTTAGTTTCATCCAGTGGTTTGGTGAATATGTCAGTAATTTGAAAATTTATATTGACAAATTCTAAACTTATATCTTCCTTTTCAACATGATCTCTAAGGAAATGAAATCTTATTTTTATATGCTTAGTTCTGCTATGTGAAACAGGATTTATAGTAATAGAAATGACACTAGTTAAATCACAAAATAATGGAGTTCTACTTACCTGGATTCCATAATCTTCAAGTTGATGTTGAATCCATAATAGCTGAGCACAGCAGGTGCTTGCAGCAATATATTCAGACTCAGCCGTGGAAATAACCACACTTGTCTGCTTTTTACTGCTCCAAGACACCAATCTTCCACCTAAAAACTGACATGTGCCAGTTTTACTTTTCTTGTCTTCTTTGCATCCTGCAAAGTCTGCATCTGAATACCAAGTTAATAGAAAATCTCTATTCTTAGGGTACCAAAGGCCAAGATTTGGTATTCCCTTAAGATATCTCAAAATTCTTTTGACTGTAGTATAATGAGACTCTTTAGGGCAGGCTTGATACCTAGCACAGACACATGTAGCATACATGATGTCTGGTCTACTAGCAGTTAAGTATAAAAGGGAGCCAATTATCCCTCTATACAAAGACTCATCTACAAGTTTCCCTGCAACATCTTTGCTATAGGCATACTTGACCCCATTGAAGTTCTCATGGTGAAGGCTGACTCCATGTCATACTTCTTAATCAACTCCTTGGTGAACTTAGACTGATATATGGACAAGCCATCATCAGTCTGTCGAACTTGGAGTCCCAATAAGAATTTCAGTTCACTCATACTGCTCATCTCAAACTTCTCTTGCATAAGTTTGGCAAACTTTCTACACAGGTTATTTTCTATTGATTCAAAGATAATGTCATCAACATATATCTGATCTAGGATCATCTTACCTTTTGATTCCCTAAGGAATAGAGTTTTGTCTATTTTCTCCCTTGAGAATTTGTTCTCATTGAGAAAAGTAGACATGGTTTCATACCAAGCCCTAGGGGCTTGTTTCAAACCATATAGTGCTTTCTTAAGCCTATAGACATACTTAGGATAGAGAGAATCTACAAAACCTGAGGGTTGTTCAACATATACTTCCTCTTTTAAGTCACCATTTAAAAATGCTAACTTGACATCCATCTGGAATTCCTTGAAACCTTGGTATGCTGCATAGGCAAGGAATAGCCTTATTGCTTCCAACCTTGCCACTGGAGAAAATGTCTGATCAAATTCTATTCCCTCTTCCTGTCTGTAGCCTTTTGCTACCAGTCTTGCTTTGTTTTTGACTATGATGCCATTTTCATCTAGCTTGTTCCTGTAGATCCACTTAGTCCCTATGACATTATGATCCTTTGGTTTAGGATCCAGCTCCCATACTTTACATCTTATGAATTGATTCAGCTCCTCCTGCATGGCATCAATCTAGTTTGAGTCTTGTATGACTTCTTCAAATTTCTTGGGTTCCATCTGGGATAGGAAACTTGAGCAAAGAACTGTGTTCATGTTCCTGCTCCTTGTCTGGACACCATATCTTGGATCACTAATAATTTTGTATGATGGATGATAATTTAGATGCCTTGTTACTGGAGGCAATCCATCTACACCTTGATTTTCTCCAATCTCTTCAACATGATGTACTTCATTGTCCACTTCATCATCTTGAGGGTCTTGTACTCACCCTGGACAGCACCCATCAATTTCTTCATCCTGCCTTGCAGTTTGGTCTTCATTAATGGTTAGCTTGTTCATCTTTTCCTTCAAACCTATAGAGCAACAAGATACACTAGACTGCTCACAGTTGATTAGTTCAGTTTCATAAAAAATTATATGAATAGATTCTTCTACAACTTGAGTAGTCAAGTTATAGACCCTGTAAGCTCTACTGTTGTTGTACCCAATAAATATCCCTTCTTGGGATTTGGCAGCAAACTTAGTTAAATAAGACTTGTCATTATTAAGTACATAACACTTGCTACCAAAGATCCTAAAATAGGATATGTTTGGTTTTCTGCCTTTCATAATCTCATAGGGTGTCTTTTTATGACTTTTAGTGATGGATGCTCTATTGAGAACATGGCATGCAGTGTTTACTGCCTCAGCCCAGAAATATTCTGGGAGAGAAGTGTTACTTAGTAGTGTTCTACTAGCCTCAATAAGAGTCATATTATTTCTTTCAGCAATACCAATTTGCTGAGGAGTTCTAGGTGAAGAGAACTCTTGATGAATCTCTAGTTCTTCACAAAATCTTGTCATGCATTCAGACTAAAATTCAGTCCCATGGTCACTTCTGATTTTGACCACTGAACTGTTAAGTTCATTCTGAATTTGCCTAACAAAATTGTGGAAGACAATAGGGGTTTTAGATTTCTACCTCAGGAAGAAAACTCAAGTAAATCTTTGGTATCAAACACCTCACAGAATCTTTGGTATCATGTCCATGAAAAGAGGTCTTGGTCTGTTTGCCCTTTTGGCAAGCTGAACACGCACCCTCTTTTATGCACTTGAACTGAGGACCATTCCTCACTAACTCCATGTTATAGAGTTGGCCTATAGTCTTATAGTTAAGGTGAGCTAGCATCTTGTTCCATTTGACACAATGAGGTGCTTTCTCATCTGCAACTAAACATATAGGAGATTTCTTATTCTCACAATCAAAATTGAGACAATAAACATTTCCTTTTTTATAACCTGACAAGATGACCTCTTGATCACTTGTCCTTCTAATCTAACACCCATTCTTAATAAATGAAGTGTCATAACCAAGATCACTCAATTGGCTTATGTTTATTAGGTTGTGTTTCAAACATTTCACATAAGCCACTTGGGTGATAGTAATTGAGCCATTGGAAATATTATCAAATCCTTTGATGATCCACTTTTCAGATCCACCAAAGATTACTTTGGGTCCATTCTCTATGGGAGAGTAGTCCTTTAGCATCCTTCTTGTTCCAGTCATGTGCCTGGAACAACCACTGTCCAAGTACCATATTGGGGTATGGTCACTTGGACTCACCTGCATCAAACACAATTACTTAACCTTAGAACCCCAATAATTATTGGGTTCTAGGTTCAGATTAGACTGAAACTTGACTGATTTTCCTGCAGTCTTCCTAACAGGTAAGCTGGCATTTTCCCTAACACTGGTGTTGTGACAACAATCTATGGCATAGTGCCCAACCTTGCCATAGCATCAGCACTCATATCTATTGTATCTTCTTTTAGATACAGTCTTAACAGCCTTGTTGTCAGCTGTCCTTTTGTTTAGTGTTGGGGCTGGTGCATCAAATACCAATGATTCCTGAAGAACATGGTGTGTTTGTACATGGGCTGCCCTATTGACATTTGCACCCTTGTCATTCAGAATACCAGCCTTACAGTGACCATGTGTAATGTCATGGTCAAACCTGTTAGTAGGCTGCACCACTTTTCTGAAGGAAATAGGGGGTTTGAAGGCTAGTGGCTGAACTAGGGCTTTGCCTTTTCTTTTGGAATTAGCTGCCCTAGTTCTTCTCTTGAAACCTAATGCTTTCTTACCCTTTTGGTGAATGAAGTCATCAATCAAAGGTAAGGCAGACTTTGGCTTTGAGAATCTAGCCATAAGTTCCTTTTCTCTTTGTAGTCTGACTTTCAGACCCTTGATCTGATCATTTTTGAATGTAATTGTTCCCATCTGAATAAAAGTTATATTTTTCAGCTTGGCAACATCATTCATCTTCTAATCCAGCAATTTTTCTGAATCAGATGCAGCCAACTTAAGAGCAGCAATTTCCTTAGCCTTATTTTTGACGACGTTTCTGCTTCTCTTAAGTGCATGCAACAGATCACCATACTCATCAATAAGTTGATGAACATACCCTTCAGATTATTAACCATCCACATCTCTTGATGCAGATGCTTCTGATTCTGATCCAGTATAATAATCAGAAACTGATGAAAGGTTGTTTAGCTTACTGGGACTAGGATGATCCTGGCACTGATCTTCTTCAGATATAGCCATCAGCCCTTTGTAATTAAGATCAACCCCATTGATAGAATCTAGCATTTGCAAGAATTCTGTCTCCTCTGAATCCTTTTCAGTTGTAAACAGTCCAATGTAGGCTTCAGCTTTAGTCTCAGCTTCAGAATCTGATGATGAGGAATCAGTCCAGCTTTTCTCCTTCTTTGAAACAAAGGATCTCTCCTTCTTGCCCTTGTTTTGCAGTTTCTTCCTGTCATTTGATTCCTTTCTTTTGTCAGGACAGTCAGCAACTACATGTACAGGCATGTTGCAACAATAGCAAACAATCTTAGTATAAGTTAATTTACTAGGTTTAGTGTCATACTTGTCCTTTCTTGAAAATTTCCTTTTCTGATAATAATCATCCTTGGACTGTGAGGTGGATGGCTTGGATCTCCACTATTTTTTCTTTTATAATCTTTGAAATTGCCTTGTGAAAGCAGCAAAGTCTTCATCAGAATTAAGGCTGTCTAATGTGTGATTGTCAGAATTTTGTGAGATGACTTCAGCAGCTTTCTTAGGAGGAGATGGAGACATCCTCCTATCCTTCTTTATGGTTTCAACCTCGAAGGCAACTAACTTCTCTTTGTATTTAGACTTATTGCTTTTCTCCTCCTCCTTTCTAGCAGTGAGCTACATCACATAGGATAATAGTTTTTCAAATAGAGTTAGTGGAGGTGTATCTGCAAGCCTGGCCACCTCTCTGATGGAACATATTTTAGTATCCCAGTCCTTGGTTAGAGATCTACGAAACTTATCATTGATCTCATATGTGCTAAAAACCCTTCCATATGATATTAGCTCATTGATTATTCTGAAAAACTTCTTATAGCACTCAGTTATGCTGTCTGTTTTGGCTTGTCTAAAACTTTCATATTCCTGATTAAGCATAGACTTCCTGTCCTCTCTCACTTCTTCTGATACCTCCATGTAGACAATCAAGGTGTCCCACATCTCCTTGGAGGTTTTGTAGTGAATCAAGTTTTGGAATGTTGAGTCATCTATATCACTAACTATTATGTTCTGTGCTCTTTTATCCATAGTAGCTAAGATGATCTCATCCTTTATCATTTCAGAATAATCTTTTGGAGTCCTGAGATTTGCATCAAGAACTGAGATTTTCATGGGAATGAATGGCCCTTCTTTAACTGTAATATAGATTCTTGGGTCAGATGCTTCCATAAATAACCTGACTCTCACTTTCCAAATACCAAACATTTCTTTCCTACAGATAGGTAATTTCATGGATCCAAGTTCCTTGTGATTTTCTCCTGAACCCATTTTGTCTAAATGTTAACTGTCTTATAGATCAACTCAGACTGTTAAGTCATTTCTTGAGTAACCTGGCTCTGATACCACTTGAAAGAATTGGTTTCAACATGTCCTAAACACCTAGAGGGGGGTGAATAGGTTCAATTCTTTTTCCTTAAGGCAGATAATCTTTTTACTGTTAGAACACAGAATATTCAGCAATCAACACAGCACATTTCACAGCACAGATTAAACAACACAGCAACACAAAAGACACACAGTTTTATAGTGGTTCCCCAAGTGATGGGTACATCCACTTTCCCCCTTCACCTATCTAGCAGTGCACTAGATTCGGCCTAACTTCCTTCTTCCTTCTCAAATCCTCAGATCTTACAACTCAGAACCCTGAATGGTTCCTATAACTCAGACTTCAGCAAGTCCTACCGCTCAGATTCTCTCAAAGAATCCTACCTCAGAGTGAGTCCACACTTCTACAACTCAGGCAATTAAGTCCTACCTCAGCCTATTCCACAAGGCCTATAACTCAGGTACTCATGCCCTACCTCAGCCTTTTCTCAGGCCTATAACTCAGAGAACTTAATCTCCTACCTCAGCCTTTATAAGTTTAGGCTTACAACCCGGATCTATAAAAGATCCTACAGGAAAATTTAATGATATAAAGAATAATTTCTTCACCCAGATAGAGAGAGAAAGGGTGAAGGCTTCTTGATTAGTTCTTGATAGATTTGACCACTCTAGAATCAACCTGTTCTTAGCTTCTTCAAAGCTTCTTGAATCTGAACAAAGTAAGGTTGATCTTCTTAAAGTTGGAGATGATCCTCAATCCAGCTTCTTCTAATCAGATGTGGTTCTGATTTATTCTTGCAGACTGTTCAGGATCTGCCCTCTCTGGATGACTTGTCGATTTCTGGATGAAGACTTATCTCCTTGTTGTTGGCTTTTTTTATTCCTTGGCCTCCTCTATCTGATGATAGAACATGTCTTTATATAGGCTCCATCCAAGGTTACCGGCTGATCCGGTTTCTAACGGCCTTCTGACAGCTCTGAAAAATACAACAGCATTGTCAGTTATGACAGCTGTGAAGTCTCCAGAAACTTCATTATACTTTGACTCAGTAGCAAAGTGTCGAGATAATTCTTCAAATGTGTCGACACAAATAGTTCATGTGTCGACACAATCCTTAGTGATGTCGACACAGCTTACATAATGTTGACACAACACTTCTCTATCTTCTTGACATAGCTTCTATAGAATGTGTCGACACAAGTCCTGTGTGTCGACACAATCACTTCTTGTATTGACATAGTTAACTTCAACAAAAATTCTGGTGTGTGTCGACACAGTTGTTGTTGACTGAGCTTTCTATGTATCGACACAAGTCCTATGTGTCGACACAAGTCCTGTGTGTCGACACAGTTGTTGTCGACAGAATCTTTGTGTGTCGACACAGGTTCTGTGTGTCGACACAAACTGGCTCCTGGTGTCGACAAAGTCTTTGTCGACAGAATCTCTGTGTGTCGACACAAGTTCTGTGTATCGACACAAACTGGCTTCTGGTGTCGACACAATCTTTGTCAACATAATCTCTGTGTGTAGACACAAGTTCTGTGGGTCGACACAAACTGGCTCCTGGTGTCGACACAGCCTTTCACATGTGTCGACACAATGCTTCTCAAGTGTCGACACTTATACTTAGAAAATTTTCTTTCATTTCCTTAACCCGCACATGGAAACTCAACACCACATCAAATACACCTTGATGAATATCATTGAGTTAGGTGAGGCTTCTCCAAATCTGGTACACATATTCTAATGTACCCAACAAGGTCGGTCCCCGAGTGGTCTTACTGGCGGGGATGAGCTCTGTGCTCTTCTTGGCACCTAGGTGCTGACTTTTCTCTCTATCTTTTTCTTACTTTTTCAAATTGTTAATGGTGGGCTTCTATAGCTTCATCGTTCGTGATCTGTGCTTCGACTCTGTATACCAAATTGGGGTAGCTGGGGACTATCTCTGACATTAGGGTAGAATAGAATTCGCTTAACCTATGTACTATAAGGAAGACCCCCCCCCCCCTCCTCAACAGCTCAGGGTCTACTCCATAAATTTGTCTTGCTTCTGTCGTGAACCGATGGAAAATTTTTTGAGGGTTTCCACCTCGCTCTGTTGAATACCTGAGAGGTTGGAAGGATCATTCACTATTCTCCAATTGGTGATGAACTGGTCGAGGAACTGCTGGGCCAGTTTCTTGAATCCTCAAATGATTCCTTCCCACAGGGAATAAAACCACGTCCGAGCCTGGCCTTTGAGGGTAGCTGGGAACACTTGGTAGAATAGCTGATCGGGGTATTATAAATTCGAAGGATGGTGGAGAAGTGATTTATGTGCTCGAGAGGGTCCTTAGCCCCATTATAGGACTTTATGCTCGAAAGCTTGAACTAAGGTGGGATTGGGTGGGCCAAGACTTCAAGCTCCAATAGGGAAATGACCCTGACGGAGCAGTGCAAATTGTTGGGTATTATATCCATAATAGCCCTGATTTGAAGAAGTCCCCCTTGAACAAAGATGAATTGAGATTGTATGTGATGCTGTGTTTTAGTTATGTACTTGCAAGACTTTAATTGCCAAGTACAAAACAATGTCAGATTACAATGGATCATAAAATACGGAACTATGCAATGTAATTCCTCATAGTGTAGGACATAGTGTTAAATCATGTAATCTCTCTATTGGGGTGTACTTCATCTCCAAGTGCTATAGAAGATTCAAGGAAGGACTGGTAGCTGAGTTTAGGACTTCAGAATTTTCATAAGTAAAATTCGACGAGACCTCACGTAAAGACTCCTGTCATTCGTCGAGACCCCGCGTGAGCACTCATGTAATTCATCGAGTTTACTCGGGAAGTTTCTAAAGGTTTCAGAGATCATTTTGATTTGGCAAAGTAAACTTTGTTGAGTGACCTATTGATCTCATGTGAATACTCGACGAATTTGTCGAGTACTCTCGAGAGGTCACGTGAACACTGAATAGAAATTTTATTCCGTTTCATTTTTCAACCAAGTCTTTTTTGTCGAATGGACTCAAGTTATTTGTCGAGTGGTTATGAAATTCGTCGAGTATTCTAGAGATGTCACATGTACACTTGATGAATGGACTTAACAGCTTTTCATTTTGAATTCTATGATGACATTCCTTTAGGGAACCAGCCATATACAGTGCACGTGGAACTCGGTCCTGAAGTCTCGTTCTAGCCATTAGAAGAGGAATCACTATATATATTGTGTTAATTTCAGAGAACCCTAATCGTGATCAAATCAGAAAAATAACAAGTTCTCTTCCGTCGGACGAATCGTTCGCACTCGATCTTTCTCATCATCGACTTCTCGAAATCATGATTCCTCTAAAAGAAAGTTTCGACCAGATCTCTACTCTACATTTCTCCAAGATCTAGTAGATACACAGATCAAATCTATTTTCAAGTTCTCAATCAAGTCTTCTTCTTCTACGGTTACTTCAAGATTTTCATTCAAGGAAAGAAGAAGATTGATTCTCATAGATCTGAAGAAAATTGTTATTGCAATATATTGTGTTGTGTAAAAACCTTTTGTAAAACTCGTGTAGGAAGTTTCACTTCCGAGTTTTGTATATCCTAGTTTAGAGGATCGATCATAGGAGAGTTTGTTCTTCGAGTTTTTGTAGGAGTCGTTGTCTCTGAGCTTGTTGGAGTTGAAGACTCCGACATGTAAGATTTGTTATAATTTGAGATTGGTAATGTAGCCGAGTCTATCCCGAAGTGCTAGATAGGCGAGACGGGACAGTGGACATACCCATTCTTGGGAACCAGTATAAATCCTTGTGTTTGTACTGCGTGTTTCTCTAATTTTGTGTGTTTTATTTTTTTTCGCTTAAAGACACAGAATTCACCTATTCACCCACCTCTAGGTGATTTAGGTAGACAACTAGATACTTTCACAAATACATGGTTCGTCGACCAACTTGGTCACTCTCCTCTGCAATCAACTCTCTGATCTCTTCTCTTGTTGTTCTTCCTGCTGGGTTCTCAGGGGCTCCCTCCCCGCAGGCCCTGATGCTGCTGGACGCTTCGGTAGCCATAGCTATAAAGGGTGGGATGAGTGGTGCTTGTGGCCTCTGAGAGCTCCTCTGAGTCTACCTTACGATGATTCTCTGTAGTGAGTGTAAAAAAGAGCTAAATAAAAGGCAAATTTTATTGCTCCAAAAAGGTAAATAATACAAAGGTATGCCCCCATATTTATAGAAAATTGGGGGAGAGAAGAATACAACAAATGATGTGGGATTAAATACAAGCTGAACGGTCTATGTGGTTTGACGGTGCAAACCGCAACACTATACAAAGTTGAGATCACCCAGCGGCAATAAAGGTAAACTGCCAGACCGCCACTATAGGCCGCCAAACCGCAACTGTGGATTGCCACCAAACCACCACTGCAGACCGCCAGACCGCAACTATGGGTTGCCACCAGACCGCTGATGCGGATATCCATCAAACCGTAGTTGCGGGTAGATCTCAGACCGCATCTGTAAGAAGCACTCCGAGACTGGAAAGCTCTGTGGGAAGCTGACTACTAAACCGCTAAGCCCTGCTAAATAGCCAGACAGCCAATCTACTAAGATAAGCCTCCAGACATAACTGATGCCTCCTATCAAGCCTCCACACAACCAGACCACAGGGAAAAACTGCCAGACTCCCTGAACAACAAGCCATCGAGACAAGTCTGCCAAACCACTAAACTCTAACACTCCCCCTCAAGCTAGAGTATATATGTCAACCATGTCCATCTTGCTACAAACATCTGAAAGAGAAGAGGAAACTGGTTTCGTGAAGATGCCTTCTAGTTCTTTATCCGAAGTGACAAATGGAGTGCAAATTTGATTCTTCAACACCTCTTCTCTAATGAAATGGTAATCAACTTCAATGTGCTTTGTCCTCTCATGGAAGACAAGATTCTTTGATATGTAAATAACTATTTGTTATCACAGAACATTGGAAGAGGATGATCATAGACTTCTCCCAAGTCAAGCATAAACGCTCGTAACCATTTCAACTCGCAAGTTGTTGAGGTTATGCTCCTATACTAAGCATCAGCACTTGACCTTGAAACCACTGACTGCATCTTGCTTTTCCAGCTAACAAGTTTTCCTCCTATAAATGTGAAAAAACCTGATGTAGACTTCCTATCTTATTTGTTATCGGCATAGCTGGCATCAGAATACGCTTCAATCTTCAAATGATTATGCTTCTAAAACAACAACCCCTTTCCTGGAGACCCTTTCACATACTCCAAAATGCTCATGGCATAACACAGATGATACTCTCTAGGAGTTTGCATAAATTGACTGACCTTCCTAACCACATAACAGATATCTGGTCTGGTAATAGTCAGATAGATGAGTTTGCCTACAAGTCGCCTGTATATAGTACAATTAGGGAGAAGAGGAGAATCTTCAGTCCACCCCTTATCATCCCCAACAGCCATCAGGCAACGAGCAAGTCTTCTGCCAAGAAGACCAGTTTCTTTTAAGAGATCTAGCGCATACTTTTGTTGTGAAAAAACCACAGAGTTACGCTTTCGTGAAATCTCAATTTCCAGAAAGTACTTCGGAGTTCTCATATCCTTAGTAATAAAATGTTGTTGAAAATGTCATTTTATCAGATCAATGTCTTCCTTATCATCACCAGTAAGAGGGATATTATCCACACAGACAACAAGAATCACAAGGACTTTAGTAGTCTTGCGTGTCAATAGTGAATGATCAGTAGAACTTCAATTGAACCCAATAAGAGAAACAACGCCACTAAGCTTGTCAAATCAAGCTCGTGGACTCTGCTTTAAACCATAAATCATCTTCCGAAGCTTGCATACCTGAGACTCCCCTTGAGCAACATACCCAGGAGATTGTTCCATGTAAACCACTTCCTGCAAATCACCATAGAGGAAGTCATTATTAACATCTAACTGAGATATCTCCCAGTCTTTATTAACCACGACAGAGAAAAGAACACGTATAGTGCTGATGCGATCAATGGGGGAAAGTATCAAAGAAGTCTACACCATATGTTTGAGTAAATACTTTGGTAACAAGCCTCGCCTTATAGTGGTCAATAGAACCATCTAGAAGATACTTGACAACAAAGACCCATCAACAACCAACCACATATGTGCCCAGAGGTGTGGGAACAAGGATCCAAGTATCTCTCTTAGTTAAGGTTTTCATTTCTTCATCCATAGGGTATTTCTACTGTGGAATGGCAAGAGCCTTTTGATACGTAGCTGGGAGACAATAGAATATATATTAAGAGCAAAACGCTTGCCAACTGGGGAAAGCTGAGCATATGAGACAACATCATCAATAGGATGCTAAGTGCATTGTCAGACACCCTTCCACGGGGCAATAGGAAGATCAAGATCACTCTTGTCCGTAAGAGCAGATCCATTGTTAGAAGAGGTAAGAGACCTGGGAATAGGCATAGAAGGCTCCAAGGGCAAAGAATCAGTCTAAAGAGAAAGAGACAATGTAATAGGAATAGATGTAGAAAGAACTTGGGCCGGCAGAGGAGTCAAAATAATAGGCATTGAATAGGAAGTATCAGAGTGCAAGATAGAAGAAGCAGGAGAAAAATACAATGTATCCTCAAAGAAGGTGACATCAGCAGGGACGTATTGTTTGCATAGAAGAGGATCAAAACAGTGATATCCCTTCTGAGTCGGACAATAACCAAGGAATATGCATTTAACAGACTGGGGAGGAAGTTTTTCATGACCAAGAGAAGGTATGTAAACAAATATCATACAGCCAAAAACTCTAAGAGATAAGGGAAATGGTTCGGCCCCGAGATAAAAAAAATGGAGAATAAAGTCCTGCCCTGAAGAATAGATGAGGGAATACGACTTATGAGAGAGCAAGAGAGAATAGCAGCATGACCCCAATAAGACCGAGAAACATTCATTTGTAAGAGAAGGCTGCGAGCAACATCCAAGAGATGGCAATTCTTGCATTCAGTAACGCCATTCTATTGAGAGGTATAGGGGAAAGTAGTTTGATTAATCAAACTATGACTCGCACAAAATCCGAAAAATTGATGGCTGACATATTCCGTGGCATTATCAGTACGAAAAACTTGAATAGGCACATTAAACTGTGTGGAGATCTCATGATAAAAGGTGGTAGGCATAGAGTAAAGGTCTGAATGTTCTTTCAAGAGATACATCCAAGTACACTTGGAGAAATCATCAATAAAGGTAACAAAGTACAAGCTACCTCTATCAACAGTAGCAGTAGGAGAGGTACCCTAGATGTTAGAGTGAACTAGTTCAAAAATATGCGAAGAACTATGTCCTGTCCATGCTAGAAAAGAAGAGTGATGATGTTTACCAAGCTAACATGCTTCACAATTCAAAGGAGAATTCTCTTGAGGAAGATCTGGGAGAAGTTGGTAGATGAGGCGAGAAGGAGGATGGCCAAGACGACAATGTCATTGCTAAAGGGAAGAAGAGGCAGAAAGACCAATGACATTGTCAAGAAAGGAGAGTCCACCACTCACGGTTCCAGTAGCAATCATTGCCTTTAAGATAAAATCCCAGAAAGAACAAGTAGTGGCAGTAAAAGTAACCGTGCAGTGTAACTATGTGCAAAGAGCATGAACAGACAGTAAATTGTACAGAAAAGTGAGAACATGGAGAGTGTCCTCAAGCTGCAATGATGGAGTGAGGTGCACAGTGCTAACACCATGCACAGGAGAAGAAGTTCCATCTATAGTAATGACACGAGATACCCATTTCTACGTATTCAAGCAAGAGAACAAACGTGAATTGCCGGTCATGTGACAAGTGGCACCAGAGTCAAAAAGCCACTTATTGGAAGAGGACAAAAGAGCGCGGTTAGACACTAGAGAAACCGACCTCATGGAGAGAGAAACTGGATAGAGAAAAGCTAGCTGTGTGGTTAGACACAAGCCCGCAAAAGAGGAAAAGAGACTGTGCGAACAAATAAACCGCGTGATCAAGTAGTTAAGAGAATAAATCGCAAAAGACTCCTGGAAGAGCACAAGAAGAAAAAGAAGAGGTCATAGAAAGAATGCGGCCCAGGAAAGAAGGTCGGCAGAGAGACTTAGACCGCACGGTTGAGTGAGAAACCAGAAAAGAACTAGTCGTAGAAAAATAATAAGGCAAGATAAATTGTCACCCAAAAAGAAGCAAATAGAGAAGAGGAAGAGACCACACGAGTAGAGAAAACAAACCCTCGCGAGTAGAAAAAACAACTTGCACGACCATAACAGCCCGCAAGAGCACAAGAGGGGATAGAAGGATGTGCGAACACCGGCGGAGCTGTAACATCCCTCGGACTTCTAGACCCATATGATGGTTTTGTCATGAATGGGTCATGACAAAACCCTGAGAAGCACTAAAGGGTTTGGGTGAACATGGGAATTAGGGTGTGAACCACCTTGGTCTGCAAATAGCAGAACTTCAAACACAAGCTTAGGGTTGACCCTAAGGCTTCACCATGACTCCATGACCCCACCTCAACATTGGAGTCAACAAAAGAGGCCAAATTGACCAAGGTCAACCTTAAGCCTAAGAAAGTCAACTAAGCTCAATTTGGGACAATTGACCACCTAAGTGTCAGATGACCTCACCCTTAGTATCTTGGCATCATGGGGGACCCAATGGCCCCAAAAGCCCTATGCCTAAGTCACCTAAGTGGCTAATTTGGACAAACTCAACCCATAGCTCAATTTGGTCATTTTGGGCCAACCTAGCCCATTCCAAGTGGGCTAAGCCCAAACTAGTGTTGCCCATTGGTCTAGGAGGTGGAGAGGCACCTTTGGGGCCCACCAATTTCAGAGATTGGTGACTAGGAGAGAGATAATGAGAGTTTCCCCAATTTGGAGGAGATAGAAAATGGGAGCTTAATGGCTATCATGGCCATGGAGGCTCCATAACCCCCACTTTTATGGGGATTTTACTCCTCTGAGCGAGAGGAAGAGTTTCCATGGGGTGGCCGGTCATTGGGGTGGCTCAGCCCCCTTAATTTGGCTGAAACCGAAGAGCTGGGTTTTTGGCCATTAATGGTGTTTGATGAAATTGAGTAGTTACAAGCCTCCTCTCCTCAATTCCCTCTTTAAGGACCTTCACCAGAGCAAGGGCAAGCGTTTCTCCCGATCCTTTTTCAATTCCATTGAGGTTGGTGTAGAAGTTGCAGAAGAGCCAAAGCTCGATGGCCAAAAATGGTAAGGAGGCAAAGCACACGCATTCAAGTCGCAAACCAGGTCCTCCTCTACTCCTTCGTGGGTTAGATCTTAGGAATCTTTAGAGAAACGAATCGGGCTCAATTGAGCACGATCGGGTGGAATTTTTCCACTAGTTTTCCATGAAAATGAGGGTGTCGGGTTCGTCGGAATCCGTCATCTCCGGCGGCCAAACCACCTCCGACCGATCGCCCTCACCTCAACGGAGGTGGTGGTGGCGGTGGTTGGCCGGGGAGGTGGCCGGAGGGCTGGGAATTTGGGCTGGAGTTGGCTACAGGTCAGGCGGATCCGTGCCAGTGGTTGGAGGAAGAAGAAAGCCAGAAGCCGTCTGATCCTGCATTAAGATCCGCGCAGATCTAGATATATTAAATTTGATTTATGTATATTTCTGTCACATAATTTCATCTGTTTTGGAATTTAAATTAAAAATACATAGATGCCTTTTCAAAAAACGTGGTCAACATGAAAATTGTATCCCTATGGGTCTAATTTATTTTAAAATCTATTTTAACCAATTTGGAGTTCAGATCAGACCACAGCACTCATTTTGGTGAGGTCTATACTTATGATTGATCATAGATTGTTTGGGGTGCCCCCATCAATACTGACCTCCAAATGACTTGAAAGTTGGAACATGAGCCATTCATATCTAGTTTTATAACATATCCAAAAACGGGAATTTTTGGGAAAAAATTCTAAAGTTTTGGAAATCATTTCATTTTTCCTGTAAGGTTTAATTAAAGGATCTAATGACCTCCAAATCCTCCCAAATTTTGGTATGTTGTCCTTGGGGTCAATATAAGACTCTTTATAAAATTTTATCCCATTTGGAGATGATTTGGTTTGGAATTTGGTAAACCCTAGCCTAGACCTAAAAGGGATATTTAGATCAAAGTGTCCCTTGTGGCTATTAAGCGACCAAATCACCTCAACAGAGGTTGAAACTTGGTCCACTGCTTTATTATGATAATAAACACCTTCACATGGAGTTTGGGGTGGATTAGGGTGGATTTTCCCTAGGACCCTAGTTCAAACCCTAAGGTTGAACTTTGGGAGTTTGTGAAGGAAATAGGGTGATATGTCCTTGTATGGACTTGGTGTTTAGTCCATGTGATCTTAAGGTGGTGAAATGCCCTAGGAAGGAATTTGGTGGTATTTGGACACATGCACCCCACTTTAATCACTTGGAAATTATTTAGGTCTATACACCTTGTGGAATAATTAAGGGGTCCTAATACTTTGGATCTTCATGAGATTTTGGTAGGGCTAATTTTATAGTAATATTAACCTCTGAAATTTATTATAGGATGTTTAGATAAAAGTAGCTCATACTTGTAGATATAAACTTCACCTTACCCTTTTTGATGATATTGAAGTAAATGTGGTTTAATTGTCTTAGAATGATAAGAAACACTAGCAAAATTAATCAAATACCATTTGCATGCACTGATAAATTATTTGGAATAATTGGGCATTTCATCTTATTACTTCATGTGTAAAGTAAAGTAGTGCACCTTATTTTGATAAATAGATAATAAATACTATATCTTGCTGGAAACTTCTATTACTTGGCCATAGAACTCTCTAGGTCATAGTAAAGTTTAGAAAATTATTACATGTTATTCGGAAAATTGTACAAGAATGTTTCTTCACAAAGTGCATTATCATTGATTTATTTATGATATTTTTCTATATAGCTCACTGACATTGGAATTTCATGAAACTTAGTCAGTAATGTTTTGTGATCATAATAAGTCTCTGGTAATTTTTATATAATTTTTGGACTATGAATTGTGGTACTTCCTTCATTACCTCTAATTATTTGAATTACCTTGAATTAATTATGTAGAGGTTATTACATTTATGAAAATCTGTGAAATTTGGTATTCATTGATATTTTGCTATCATATAGTGTTCTTAATTTTGGGGTAGCGATAACTTAAGGAAATCTAGTACTTCATGTACAAAATAACCCATGGCCTAACTTTTGGGAAAATTTAATAAATGTCAAATTAATTAGGAAAATTACACATTTCTGGATTTAGGCTAAATGTGTCATGATAGACCCCCAATAATTATCTTAGGATCTTTGGATGAAAATTTGGAGTACCTCCTGTCATGTACATCATATAGCTTAGATTAGTCTGCATATAGTAAACTGCGGAAATTGTGATAACCTGTGGAATGGACATAGGGAGATGGGGTTAATAGTTTACTGATTTTGGTGAAGTGAGAATGAGTTCATCATTAGGAGTCATGATGTGAAAGTATCGGGTTGACTAGTGTTAAATGGCACTTGGGATCGACAAAACATCATCTTTCCTGTGGATGGAAAGAGAGTCAAAATACATTAGAGTTAGATTAAGTATAACTATAAATGGGGTTGGCTATGTGTAGATAATAATAATATTAAGTACCTTGCAAAAGGGAGCTTTGAGATTTAGCCTATCGTAGTTCCTAGTGCCCTTGAGATCCCTTCACAGGGAATGCCTTGGGCAGTCCAAGGTTAACGTAAGCTGTAAGACTAAATGGATTACAAGAGTAATTAGAAATACACTAGGATTACACTTACACTCACACTACCCAGTGTTGTGGGAGTTAGGTTGGGTCTCATGAGCGGTAGGCTCGGTGGTTTGTTGATGGGCAGGTTAGCCCGGTGAGCCGATGGCTCGGTAGATATTTGTGATGGACGGGATAGTCCGGGAATCTTTGGCTCGGTGGGAAAATACATTAATGTTGCATGTGCATAAAATATAAGGTGCTGGGTTTTCGGTATAAGAGATTCGTCACACCGACAGTAATATATTGACTCGGAAAGTGTGGTTTAGCACTTAGCCAAATAAAGTCTGGTGCGCCAGCCGGCAAGAGTACGCAAGAGCTCCGCTCAATGCACCAGTATTGAGGCGTACGATAGGTCTGACTGGTAGTGATGATACTAGTTTAGAGGTGGGCGAGGCCCAACCCACTTCTTATGTTTGCCACTATGGAGGTATCCTAGGAGGTTAGGCTCCAGAAAGGGGGAACTAAAAGTCTGTGTGCACAGAGTCGGGTGTGTGAGCTGCACTTGCATGTTCATACCATAGTATACTTGCATGACATAGCATAATCGTTGCATATAACCCTTAACACCTATTGTATTAAATGTTATGGGACTCTTTATACAATAGGCCTTGCAAAAAGACCCCTTGGTATATAGGTTCGTATGGGTATTCCTATAGGTCATGGTTACTTAGTTTACCTTTTTGTACTTTACTTGCTCACCTTGTTCATGTGTATACTCATATTGCTTACCTACTATTTGCATACGTGTACTTGCTGTGATTTTATGCTCATGATAGACTAGTTCCGTCGTCACCTGCTTACTTTTGTTACTCTCCACCTTAAATACCTTCCCTTTCCTTCTCCCCGCTCGGTGCCTAGGAGCCATTGGGGGTAGGGGTGGGGATGATAGGACTTAGTATTTTTGACTAACGATCGTTGACCAAATCATTTTAGGGGATTGTGGAGCCGAACTTGGACATGCAGCCCCAGAGGTCGATGTGCTTGGAGACGGGACATTCTATCACGGGAGTTCAGGCAGCAGGGATAGTGAGTCCCGATCATTAGTAGTTAATTTAGATTTGCTTCTGCATTAAGTGACTTAAGTGAGGATCATGATGTATCAGGCAGGAGCCCTCTTATTAGTACTTTGATTTATCATTACTGTGGACTCTCCCTTCATGTGGATTTATTTTATATTCATGTGATTTCTGGTGGACCAGTATTTGAGTTTTATTTTACTCGTGTACTTACTTTTCTCCTTTGCGATCGGTATGGCCGGCAGGATCGACATTTTGTAGTGACGACCTTCCCGGGTGTGTTGGTGTCACCGCAAAACAGCGGTTCTATACATAAGACCCTATTGGTTTTGCAAAAAAAGGGGTCTTACAGAAGTCGCGTGAACTGAATAGAACACAAAGACAGAACAAGTCACAGGAGAAGTGACTAGCAAGGGAGGGCGGGGCAGGAATAAGACTGGAAATGGCTAGAAAAACAAACCGCGACCAAATTGGAGCAAAGTATCGGTTAGCTCTGATACCATGTAAAAAAGAGCTAACTAAAAATGCAAATTTTATTCTCCAAAAAGGTAAATAATACAAAGGTATGACCCCTTATTTATAGAAAATCGGGGGAGATAGGAGAATACAATAAGCGATGTGGGATTAAATACAACTCGCGCGGCCTATATGGTTTGACGGTGTCAAACCGCAACACTATACAGAACTAAGATCACTCAGTGATAATAGAGGTAAGCTACAAGACTGCCACTGCAAGCCACTAGACCGCCAATGCATGCCACCAGACCGCCACTGCAGGCCTCCAGACTGCAATTGCAGATTGCCACCATACTGCCATTATAGGCCTCCAGACTGCCACTACAGGCTACCAGACCTCAACTGCGGGTTGCCACCAAACTGCTACTACGGATATCCATCAGATCGTAGTTGCGGGTAGCTCTTAGACCGCATCTACAAGAAGTACTCCAAGACTAGAAAGCTCTACGGGAATCCGACTACTAAACCGCCAAGCCCTGCTAAATAGACAGACTGCCAATCTGCCATACATAACCGATGCCTCCTATCAAGCCACCACACAACCAGACCGAAGGAACAAACCGCCAGACTTCCTGAACAACAAGCCGCTGAGACCAGTCCGCCAAACTCTAACAATAAGAATTGGAGGTGGAGGTGGTAGATTGACTAGTGCGGGTGCCATGGCATGAGCTTGGGTAGCACAAAATTTATAAGGAGGGAGTGCACCTCTGTTGATGCTCCTCCATAAGGGCAACTCTTCCAACAAGGGAATTATCTAGCCGAGCAACTCTCTCCTCTTACTACGGTGCATTAATAAGGGAATGAGATGGATCGGGATCTGAAAGTCAGCCTAAATCACCTAGAGGGGGGTGAATAGGTGAGTTCTGCGTCTTTTTGTGAAATAAAGAATACTTAAAAATAAACACACAGAAACATATATATTTATAGTGGTTCCCCGAGTTGGGTATGTCCACTATACCGCCTCGCCTATCTACTATAAAGGGATAGATTCAGCTACTTCTTTTATCTCAAATTCGTCAAATCTTACACCTCGGAGCCTCAACTCTTACAAATCGGAGACAATGCTCCTACTACTCGGAGAACAACCTCTCCTACAACTAGATCCTAAAATAAGGTTCTACAACTCAGAGGCAAAACCTCCTACAATATCGTAAAAAGATTTACAACAATAGATTAAAACTAATCTTCTACAGATCTGAAAACTTCGGTCTTCCTTTCCTCCGAAAAGTGAAACTTGGAAATCTTGAGGAGAAAGGAAATCTGAAATCATTAAAGGCTTGATCTGAACAAAGGATCCACTAGATCTGAATGGAACTTGATCCTCTTGAGAATAGAGATTTATTCGACACTTGTTGAAGAAGATCGGATCGTGCGTCACATTGATGTCAGTCGAGCGAGTAGCGAAGAACGAACGAAACCGACGAGTTCTTTCTTTGAAAGTTTTGATTTGAGCGTATATGCACGATTAGGGTTGAATTAAATCCACCCTGAATATTTATAGAGATCCTTCTTCTTCAACGGCTAGAAATCCCTTCCAAATAAAGAAATCGTGGAACACTGTACATGGCGGTCGGGAACGAGCCGAGTCGGAAATTTGAAAACAGAAGAAATAAACCATAAGTATAATTTGTTGAGTATATACAGGTATACTCATCGAACTACTAAGACACTCGACAATCGCTTAGAGAATTTCAGCCAGATCCAGCTGATAACTCAAAGCTTTCCAGAAGCGATACTCGATGAATTCTACGAGTATCGGCTAGTTCACTCGACGAATACGACGCCTAGGCCAAGTGATATTTGACGAATATCACTTAGAGAAATCTAGAAAGTAAATTCGAGAAGACTCGACGAATTTGTCGCGTATTAACCTATATATTCGACAAATTCGATGAGTATCGATAGATATACTGGACGATTTCAATGAGTATACATGAAGATACTCGGCGATTTTATTTGACTGATTTCCAAAAGTTCATAGATTATTTCCCAAGTAAATGTGACGGATTCGATGAGTGCTTATAAGAATACACACGAATTCGACGAGTATTCATGAGTATACTCGACGAATTCAACGTATATTCACTACTATATACGATGAATTTTACTTAGAGAAAAATACTTTTCTTTTCATCTGAATGCAACAACTTGTCCTTCCTTGAATCTCCTAGTGTACTTGTATCAGAAGTACACTCCAATAGAGAGATTACACGTGAGTCAACACATTGGTCTACACAATGAAAGATTACATTGTATAGTATTGTGTTTCATGACCCACTGTAACCTGACATTGGGTTGTACTTAGCAATATAGTCATGCAAGCACATAACTAGAAAACATCGTCAAATACAATCTCAATTCATCTTAGTTCAAGGGACACTTCTTCAAATCACGGTTATTGTGGATACAATACTCAACAATCTCTCCCTATTTGAAGAAGTCAGAACCCTAAAAACTAAGGTGAATTGTACACACAATAATCATAAAGCATGAAAAGGAAAGGACATGTAAAACTAAGAAATAAGAGCATGGAAATTTAGAGACAATGAATTGCTGTTAAAATAATAACATACATAAATATGTTCTATCAGGGCAAACAACTTTTACATAAACATCAAAATAAATAAGAACATTCAAGCTTATTTCCCCTGGCTCTTCTAATATTGCCTGTCAAAATATGCCTTTGTCTTCGGATAGTACTTTGACGAAGCTGGAGGAGCATCTAGATCATCGTACATGTATTTCCTGAAATATAATCTTCTTTTTGCACATGCT
Organism: Platanthera guangdongensis; assembly: GCA_039583875.1. Lineage (NCBI taxonomy): Eukaryota > Viridiplantae > Streptophyta > Magnoliopsida > Asparagales > Orchidaceae > Platanthera > Platanthera guangdongensis. The sequence goes on along the minus strand of CM077147.1, from coordinate 149,259,326 downwards.
ACCTCATATTTATTACATTCCTCCGTCCCATAATGTTCTCATCTGTCTTTGTTGGCCAAGTCCACTAGTTTGAAGGGGTCTAGGATGATGCTTTTGTAAGTAAGACTCCACACTTCAACCATTTCTCTATTTGGCTCAGACCTAACAGCAGACGAGCCTTCACCATATCGTCTTCTTTTATAAGCTAGTGGAGGTATGTCTTCAACTACCTAAATCTCTGGTTCAGCAGTAGTAGCATATCCGGGGAAGTATTAACATCATCATATACTGGACCAGGCACCATAGGTTCAAGAATCATAGCATAAGAATGACCTTGCCCACCAAACAACTCTCCATGAAGCCAACTGAAATTATCAAAAGTGTATGAGTTTGTCACCATAAACAATTCTTTCATCCGGGCTTCCATAGCATCTATCTTAGTTTGCAAAACTACTTCCCCCTTTTTGACTTCATCAAGCACTCTTGATGCAATAACATTACGATAATAGACCATTTGATCATCAAAGTAGTTCATCCCTTCATTTTGGGCATTTATAACTGTTTTGGTATTTGCATCAACATTTTTGAGAATAGTTAGGTTGCTCTTCAGCCCAGCCATAATATGAATAATGGCCTGACCACCTTACACAAACCAAAAAATCCAGCCTTGAATCCATCTTATCAAAATGTACCTTGATCTCTGCAAGGTCATTGTTCAGATCTCTGTCAGTTTCTTTCACTTTCGTCAGTACTTTTTGCAGAGATAAATCAAACGTTTCTTATTGACTTGCCATTATGGCTTCAATAGACTATAGTAGAGAATGATCTGTACTTGTACTTGGAAGATCTGCAGCCAAAATACTGTGGGGACAAGGGAGATCTGCATTGGCCTCTGAGTCACTAGAATATTCTACCATATGAGAAATATGAGCTTTAGATAGCAGTCATGTATCTGGAGCCTCTAGGATAGGAGGATGCACCTCTGCATCTCCTTCCTCATCAGAAATATCAACAATCTCGCTTCCTCCACTAGAGGTCCACTGGGAATCTTTGTAATTCTCTTCTGGAGGTTTCTAACAAACCTATCAAGGTATGTCTGAACCGAGACCAAAGAATGAGTCGACTCCCCCTCAGACACAACTAATTGAAGCTCTTGGAGACTTATAATCAGATTCTCTGTGGCAATATGCTAAGTAGAATCATTTACATTATCAATAGCTTCAATAATGTCTGCATCATTTACATTATCAGTAGCAGTAAGATCCTTATCTCCATCCTCATCATAATCAGCAACATCTAACTCAATATCAGCAACCTCAGTGAGTAGATCATCTTTCTCTTCCACTGAATCTGGTACAGAAACCTCTGCGGCTAGAACTGGTACCTCTGTCTTAGAACTGACAGGAACATCTGACTCTACAGTAGTGGGAACACTCAAGGGCACTATAACCTCAATAACCACTTGTGTTTCAACATACTCCCCATCAATTCCTGCACTCGAGCCCTCAAGAATCTCATGGGGGTAGGATAAGGAATCCTATCCTCAGGAACACCCTCCTCCACCTCTACCTCAGGCAAGTCTTGCAGACCACCTTGCCTTGGAATCCTTCTTTCCCAAATAGAGAAGATAAACGAGTCAATTTTCTTCAGATGATGGATAGGTACACCTTTGGTCATACCTAAAGTGTCGCTGTCCAGCTGATTCAAATATAAAGTGAGTATTCTACCAAAGTTTGGTGTGCGGAGACTGTCTTTGATCCTGGTAAACAGAACTGCGCCCCATTCAATTTTCTTCCCCCATATGATGTCTACCAGAATTTTGAACGTGTCTGAGGACAGGTAGTCATGGGATCAAGTCTTGCAGACCAGAACTTTTCTGATAATGTCGGATAGAATTTTTCATTCCTCGTTCATTCCTTTTCACTTAATTGCTTTCATTCCTCTGAGCAAACCACAAAATAGCAGTGCTCTGGTAAAGTCATCCTCTTCAAGTGGATCGGCCTCTTCACATGTTGGAAGCCGCAAATACTTACTCATAAGGGAAGCATTAACTTTAACTCTGATATTTCTGACTTTGCTCTTGATGACTGAGTCTTCATAGCGTAGCTTGGCATTCTGGAAGAATTCAAGAACATCCTTGTCCAATACTTTACAAGGGTGCTCAAGAACGAAAGTGAGGCTGGCCGATTCCAACATGAGTATGACGTTTCTGAATTCATCCATGGCCGTAGATAAACCTATTCGAATCAGTTCACCTCCTATGAGAAAACCATTAGTAACTCGAAGAGCTATGGAGAAGAGAGAAGAGTTGAGTAATAAATCAATCGGGTTCGGGAAGAACTACTGTTGCGGAAACTGAAATCGATAAGCGAAGCACACTGAAGAACTATGTCGCTGATGGTGGCAGAGAGTAACTACCATCGCGGAAACGAGACGGCGACGAAGACGACGCTACTGTCGCGGAATTCGAATCGGCGGCGACGAACTCAACAGAATGCGGGTTTAGCTTCGACGAATGTGCCTTGATATACCCAGATAGCCTTATTGATATACGTAAGGTTTTTGAAGAGAGAGAAATAGGCACGTACCTTTAAATCGGGTGACTCTTTGGATCCAATAATTAAAAAAAATCATGCTAAGTACAATTCGTCGAAATCCCACAGAGGTCATGTCAAATTCGTCGAATATCACCGAGAGTGAGAGGACTTCGTCCATTATATATGAGAAGTCTTGACAAATTTGTTGAGTTTCAACGAGACTATCACGATGAATTTTCCTTTGTCACTTTAGCTTCTTTGAAATATACTTCACCGAGAAAAATTTAATTTCTTAGCCGTCGACAAGAATCCTTGTTGAGCATGCCCAGATCCATTTTGAAGAATGAGAACTTGGCCTCGTCCAGTGGCTTAGTAAATATGTATGCGACTTGCTTATCCGTCGGGACATAGCTGAGAGTTATGTCCTTATTCTCCACGTATTCCCGGATGAAATGATATCTGATTTTGATGTGCTTTGTTTGGCTGTGAGAGACTGGATTATTTGCAATCGCTATCGCACTGGAGGAGTCGCAAAACATCGAAATCTCCTTGAACTTCAAGTTGTAATCTTCAAGCTGATTCCTGAACCATAGAAGTTGTGTGCAACAACTACCAGCAGAGATGCACTCTGACTCAACAGTGGAGGTTGTTGGATCTTGTAGCCAACCTTAGAGGGGGGGTGAATAAGGATCGACGCGTTTCTTGAAATTTAAGCGTTAATTTGTCCACAGAACCAGAGCATAGGAAACTACTGTAGAGCGTTGGGTAACCAATGTTCTGCGGTACGTTATTCACTCGTTTCTTGTACAAATTAGCTTGTGCGCACACACGTGAAACTAGACTTATCATTCACAAGTACACATAAGAGGCAATGATATGAAGACAATATCTCATATGAATCATTTAGTCACACACAATGTTACACTTGTAATTAGGATTGATTTAAAACATGTTTACACACAATACATACAACATGGATCTCCATGACGCCGGAGATCAGAGGCGGTGAATAAAACTCTTGGGTTTTCTATACCGACCCAAAACCCGGACCGGTTGGCTCTCTCACTTTCTCCCCGAAAGGTCTTAGAGCCGCTCTTCACCTCCACACCCGGAAGGGTCTTAGAGCACCGCTAGATCCCCGATCTAGACGCCCCAAATCCCGGGACGATTTTCCACGGAATCCAACCCGGATCCCGACGACCTTCCCCGGTCGATTTCCCTTACCACTTACAACAATAGAAGAAGAAAAAGATACAAAAAGAGATTACAAAATATATTCGTTAAAGTTTAGGTTCTCCCTCTTGAGAAGTTCTCCGGACAGATCTACGGCCGGTGCTTGTGATCTTCGATGAAAAGCACCCGGTCGCTAGACGTAGACGATGCGAAGCCTTGATCGCCGGAGTTCTTCGATCTCGAACGGGAGGAAGAAGCCTTGCTTTTTCTTTGACGAAGACGAGTAGAACGGACGTAGGAAGACGGCCGAACTTAGTATTCCTGGAGCACTTCGTCAATAATCTCTGGAGGCTTAGGTCTTGAGGAAACGGCGCTGCTTTTTATACGTCTTGGAGAAAATAGACTACCGCCTGCGATAACTCTATCGCCGGGCGGTAGGTTCGCGCGTAACGCCTGCCAGCTGTCTCCACACGTCTCCCGAAACGGCAACTATAACTGCTCATTAAGGAAACTGCCGTTTCAAAAGAGCTATCGCCGGGCGGTAAAGGTTACCGCGCCCAGTCAGAGCGATAGCGCCATTTCGCCAAATAATTCTACCGCCTGCGATAAGACTATCGCCTGAGCGGTAGGTACCATCGTCGACGATCATCCCCTCGATGCACGTCGACCGGATACCGCCGGCGGTAGCGTCCTGTCGCCGGGCGGTAGCTTTTGATTGTCGACGATCCTTCCTTAGCTGATAAATGGGCTGCCGACCATCGAACCGATATGCGTCGATCGAGATGGTTACCGCGCTGCGATAAGGTTGTCGCCGGGCGGTAGTAACCTTTTGAAGCTCTTCTACTTTCCTTTCACCTATCAGCCTGCACACTCTATCACACAACCAATCTCATCAAATACAAGCAGGGAGTTGATATTCTCAAACCTAAGGAGTGTGAAACCATGTTCCAACAAACTCCCCCTTTTGATAATATCAATCCCGTTCATGATAAACCAAAATCAAGTAGATAGAGTGCCAGAATAGATGTATGTAGCAACGTAGAACAGTATAAAGTAGAGTATCAGAGTAAAATGATATTGAACAAATAAGCAATACACACCTATATCGATCCCGTTCAATCCTGTTCTATCCTACTACATACTCCCCCTATCGGTGGGACGTTCCCCTATCTATGAGCACACACACACCTCAATACGCTCCCCCTATCATGAACACTACCTTCTCCCCCTTTGATAATATCAAAAGAATGGGCGAGGCCAACCGACCAAGGAGGATGAAAATTGTAGGCGAGAGATAACGTAATATAGACCTACAAAGCACTTGAAATCAGAGAATTCTAAAACAGGGTCAAAATCAGGATCAAACGCAAATCAGAGTGAAGAAAATGGACTATATGCACGAGACATAGCACACATCAAGTATGACATGAATGTTTGCAGGGTTTAGATAAATGGAGAGAAAAATAGGCAAACACAAATATCGTCATGAGAGAAAAAAAATGTGCCAGTACGTATTGTGCGAAAAGCATCGAATGTAGTTGAGGTCCAATTCTTATGCGCGGAAGATTTAAATAAGATAATGACATGTGCACGTGTAGCACCAAGAGACAAAACATTCAATAGAGATATCAGGCAGACATGTTTTATATCAAGCAAACTAACGATGCTAACACCAAAGAGATATAGTGAAAAATCACGTCACATGACATAGTGCGGCATAAAGAAATTAAATCAAGGGCACAAATCATAAAGTGTAGTCCATGCACAAGATCGAAATGACTTTGTAATCCAAGGTGCTCACCCTCACAACGCTTATGAAGACTTATCAGGAGGGATGAGTAGTGCTTGGGGGGTCTGTAAGCGGGATTTGATGGCCATCATTTTATTTTGGAGTTAGGCCATCAACTTTATACATAATCAAAGCAGAACAAGACCCCAAGTCAATCGAAATCTACCCACATAGGTAGATCCACTTTAACTTGTTTACATTGGACATATGCCTTTCTAGTTTTGGCCCAAAAATTTAATTAGCATAGACACGCGCAATTTGATTTCATGACATTGATTGTTCAAGATATATCAGATGTGTTGAAGTTAGTGTCACGATTTATAGCATGTCAGCTTATTATCTCAGGTTGAGTGCATGATCAAGTGGTGTGTGAGAGGTGTAATCATTATCGTAAATAAATCCTCACACATACTTAGAGGCATAGACAACGTACACCCACATTAATTTTCGCACTCAATAGCTAGACAAAAATTTAACTTCGCTCATCATGACAGGATACCAATGTGCCGTACAAATTGACAAAAAGATTAGCAAACATTGTATATACTTGAAAATATACCACGACTCGGTCATATGAGCCCCCATGAGATAAAAAAGACGCACTTTGGCCCTAAAACGACCACCATTTATCTACTATATGGACACCTTAAGATATTCCCTAGCCTTGTCACAACAGGTTGGATAAGCATGATTTTCGTGTGTACTTATATGCGAGTCAGAGTACTATCGCCTGTCGGTAGTACTACCGCGCCGCGGTAACTCCGGAATAAATATGCTGTAGGTTATTTCAGATCCGCCCACACTCATTCTCACCTTGCATCCCCTTTTGGAAAGAAGCTTCTCCAGCCCTACAGATCTCCTTTGATTCCAGGTAATGCTCTATCCTTTCTCATTTTTGCTTGATTTCTTGTTTTTAGGATCCATATGAGATGTCTTTGTGGAGTAGATGTGTTCTCTCATGGCATTTTTATATCCACTTCTTCACGGATCTCCTCTCACATATCCCCCTTTTTGAAACATATTGCCATTGTTTTAGTCTATTTCGGATCTACGCTTTAAGAGGTGAAAAATATTGCCATTGTTTGTAAAGGATCCGAAATGCGGAGGAGTAAAAAGAGATACTTTCACATGTTTCATTTTTAGATGTTTATTGTCGGATCTCATCTCCTCTTTCAAGATCTACGAAGTTCATATATAGATCTATGAAAAACATGGAGATTGGAGTGGTTTTTACAAAAGAAATCGATTTTTAGCTCAAAACGGCGGAAAGAGGTGAAGTGCAGTCCGTCGAGCTACCGCCGGTGATAGCTAATTATCGCCTGCGATAGCTCCCAGATTTCACTCAATTTTTGTGAATTTTTCAGTTTTGGATCCCAGTTCCTGATTTGAGTTTTTGAATGTTGTTTCATGCAGGAAATGGCCTCCTCGAGCGCACACTCTGGACGTCGAAGTATTTCAAAACGAAACCGTGGAGAGACTACGCACCCCGCTATAGACAACGCCACTGTGAGCATTCCTATGCTCATAGAAATTGATGATCGGTATGCTCATATCTATGAGTATCTCGAAGAATCGGGCGTGTTGGCGGTGATATAAGATGGGTGTTCCTTTTCCTCCGCTCTCGTTCGAGAGTTCTACAACAACTTGAGGGATCCATCTCTGATGCGTCTGGGAGGAGGAGTTCAGTCTTGCATCGGGGATGAGATAGTTACTATCACCCATGCCGACCTGGAGACGAAGTACGTGTGGCCATCCAACCTTCCATACTTGGATGTTGTAGAATCCTTCAGGACAGCACGGGATTGGAGAGTGATGAACGAGGTTCTCCATGGAGCGGAGGGGCGTCCTGACTTTTTCACTTCGGTGGACACACTCACACCAGTTGCTCGGATAATTCAGGATATCCTCCGCCATTCGCTGATGTTCAAGGCAGGAGATACTCGAAAGATCACGGCTCAGCTATCCATGGTGACCTATCACATTATAGCGCAGAAGCCATTCAGCGTTTCAGATCTCATCCTGTCTATCATGAGGTATACTTTTCGCCTCAAGTCCCCCGATCGTCAGCGGGTAAATACACTCCCTTTGGGAGGAGTCATCCAGACCATCCTGAAGATCAAGTACCCGACCATCGACTGGACCTCCTATCCCATTGACATCTTTCCGCAGGTCTATCATGTAGGAGAGATACCGGCTGCTTCACGGGTGCGACCACAGGTGCCACCTCCGGAGCCATCGGTACCCCGGTCGGGATCTCTTCGCGAGGCAAGTCGTGGAATTCATAGCCTCATGGAGGAGCAGGGAAAGGAGATCAAAGGCATGAAGAAGTTGCTTAAGAAGATCATGAGGAAGCTCAGCATTTCTTCAACATCCTCTGATGAACAGGCGTGATCCCATTTTTTTCTTTGTACCCTTTCGAGTTTTTAGATTTATGAACAATTAAAAATTGATGTAATAATACAGGTACCGGCCCGAACATTTTTCTTGAATGTTTTTGGTTTCATTTTATGTGGGCAATTTAATCTCTATTTTGTTATCACTTGATTATGCATGAAAAGTGGATTTTGATCAGTATTAATTTGCTCCTAAGCTCTTTGAGTCCCGCACAACTAAATCAGACGTACGATGTGAAGTAGGAGATAGTCATGACGTGATCAAGTGTGTCATTCTACTTCACTAACGGGACATACTTAGGAGTTGAGAGGTTTGGGTATCCAGAAGGAGCCGAAAATGACTTTCCTTTTGGGAACCCAACGATGTTGTGATACAGTTGAACCCGGTGAAGGAGGGTTCGCCCGGTCCGTCGGACTGGGCGTGCTACGTCGCGTGACTGGTCTCCATTCATACCTTGGTTTGATGTTTTTCTTATGTTGCAGATTCTCTTTTGGATGTCTAGGAGTCCTTACGTGAGAGATTGTGGTTGGGCACAATTGTCTTTGTGAATTAATCATGTTGAGATTACTTTCTGACATGAAATACTTCTTGTTACCATACTGACTCATAGCATAAAGACTTTTTGAAGGATATCTGCGTTCAATCGGTTTTGTAAGTGGAGTAGTTGGTTTTCGCCAGTGGATATGATTTTCATATTTGAGGTTTTCACTCGCGTTGGCTTGAAGTTTACTGCTCCCTTTGATTTTCCTAACTGAAGTGAGTGAGCTTGTGTTCAACGTGCGTTTGGATTTTTCTTGATATTGCACGTTTATGTGTTGAGAATTTTTCTTTAAAATTTCCTTAAGCACGTTGATTTTCGTTTCCAAATCTTCATTTCTCTGTTTGAGATTTGTTCTCGCTTTGGTGTAGGCAGTTGTGCTATTCTTGAGTATTGCGACTATTGAGTTAATGTGGGCTTCATACTTATTTCTATATTCTTCGAAGACCTCACTCATCTCAGTGATTTCAACTCTATAGTCCACACACTTAGCACACTCCCCCTTTGACGCTAAGTTTTCTAGAAACAGTTTCTCATTTTGTTCTCTTAGAGAAATGCACTCTTTCTCTTCCTCCTCACGTTTCTCTTTTAACTTCTCACAATTTATACAAAGTGTAGAGTTGTCCTCTAAAGAGTATACAGGAGAACTAGACACGACAGTGGAAGATTCTACACTAACATTTGCTTTTAAAAGGTTATTTTCCAAGCGTAGTTTTGAATTAATATTTTTCAGTTTCTTAAGTCTACGCCTATTCATATTCAGCATATTCAGTGTATAAACAGACTTGTATACACGGAGAGAGTTTGAGTTTCTTACAGCGCTCTTGGACGAGGCAAGATTTGAACACAAGGTTCCTTTATCATCTTCCCCTTGGCTCTTCTCGTCCAGTGACAGATGTTCATCTCCCCTCTTGCTTGACGTGTCTGTCTTGACTTCCTCCAAGAGTGCATCTCCATTTGACTCGTCACTTGGATCTATAAGAAACTGCTCGAAGTCATTATCTGCAGGATGAGAACTATAAGTAGACTCAAGATATTCCCATATCTCATATGTAGTGGAACACATGTGAATGTGTTTAAAAATTTCTTGACTAAGCCCACAAAACAGACTGTTCATAGCCTTGGCATTTAAATAACACTCGTGCTTATTTAGGCTAAAAGGGGGCTTGGTACAAGTAATGTTCCAAACTTCTACATCCGTTAGCATAAGGAATTTTCTCATTAGAGTTCTCCATTCGTTATAGTTCACTCCTATAAAGAGAGGTGGTGCAAACACATTTTCGGTGTACAATTTTTCATCCCCACTCATCAGTCCATGATGGAGGTTGGCCATTATTCCCGGTGGTGAAACCGTTTTGGAATAACCTCCCTCTGATACCACTTGTTGGATCTTGTAGCCAACCTTAGAGGGGGGGGGGGTGAATAAGGTTCGACGCGTTTCTTGAAATTTAAGCGTTAATTTGTCCACAGAACCAGAGCATAGGAAACTACTGCAGAGCGTTGGGTAACCAATGTTCTGCGGTACGTTATTCACTCGTTTCTTATACAAATTAGCTTGTGCGCACACACGTGAAACTAGACTTATCATTCACAAGTACACATAAGAGGCAATGATATGAAGACAATATCTCATATGAATCATTTAGTCACACACAATGTTACACTTGTAATTAGGATTGATTTAAAACATGTTTACACACAATACATACAACATGGATCTCCATGACGCCGGAGATCAGAGGCGGTGAATAAAACTCTTGGGTTTTCTATACCGACCCAAAACCCGGACCGGTTGGCTCTCTCACTTTCTCCCCGAAAGGTCTTAGAGCCGCTCTTCACCTCCACACCCGGAAGGGTCTTAGAGCACCGCTAGATCCCCGATCTAGACGCCCCAAATCCCGGGACGATTTTCCACGGAATCCAACCCGGATCCCGACGACCTTCCCCGGTCGATTTCCCTTACCACTTACAACAATAGAAGAAGAAAAAGATACAAAAAGAGATTACAAAATATATTCGTTAAAGTTTAGGTTCTCCCTCTTGAGAAGTTCTCCGGACAGATCTACGGCCGGTGCTTGTGATCTTCGATGAAAAGCACCCGGTCGCTAGACGTAGACGATGCGAAGCCTTGATCGCCGGAGTTCTTCGATCTCGAACGGGAGGAAGAAGCCTTGCTTTTTCTTTGACGAAGACGAGTAGAACGGACGTAGGAAGACGGCCGAACTTAGTATTCCTGGAGCACTTCGTCAATAATCTCTGGAGGCTTAGGTCTTGAGGAAACGGCGCTGCTTTTTATACGTCTTGGAGAAAATAGACTACCGCCTGCGATAACTCTATCGCCGGGCGGTAGGTTCGCGCGTAACGCCTGCCAGCTGTCTCCACACGTCTCCCGAAACGGCAACTATAACTGCTCATTAAGGAAACTGCCGTTTCAAAAGAGCTATCGCCGGGCGGTAAAGGTTACCGCGCCCAGTCAGAGCGATAGCGCCATTTCGCCAAATAATTCTACCGCCTGCGATAAGACTATCGCCTGAGCGGTAGGTACCATCGTCGACGATCGTCCCCTCGATGCACGTCGACCGGATACCGCCGGCGGTAGCGTCCTGTCGCCGGGCGGTAGCTTTTGATTGTCGACGATCCTTCCTTAGCTGATAAATGGGCTGTCGACCATCGAACCGATATGCGTCGATCGAGATGGTTACCGCGCTGCGATAAGGTTGTCGCCGGGCGGTAGTAACCTTTTGAAGCTCTTCTCCTTTCCTTTCACCTATCAGCCTGCACACTCTATCACACAACCAATCTCATCAAATACAAGCAGGGAGTTGATATTCTCAAACCTAAGGAGTGTGAAACCATGTTCCAACAGAGGTTGCCACACAATTTTGCTTCTTGCTACTCCATGAAATAAGCCTTCTTCCAAAGAATTAACATGTCCCGTAAGTGCTTTTCCTGTCATCCCTACTACCTATAAAATCTGCATCTGAAAATCCAATTAGCTCGCAATCATTACTTCTTGGGTACCATAAGCCAAGATTTGGTGTACCCTTAAGGTATCTCAAAATCCACTTTGTAGCGACATAATGAGATTTCTTAGAGTTCACCTGAAATCTAGTGCACACGTATGTTGAGAACATTATGTCGGGTCTACTGGCAGTAAGGTAGAGCAAGGACCCAATTATGCTTCTATACGTTGTTTCATCAAAAGTTTTCCATTTCTCGTCCTTATCTAAAGACATAGTTGAACTCATTGAAGTCCTCATCGAGGTTGTGTTCTCTATTCTAAATTTCTTAAGCAACTCTTTAGTGAACTTCGTCTGAGAGATGAAAATTCCATCTTCAGATTGTTTCACCTGAAGTCCTAAGAAATACTTCAGCTCTCTCATACTACTTATTTCAAACTTCCCTTGCATAAGTTTAGAAAACTTCTTGCAAAGGTTGTCCTCCGTAGATCCAAAAATAATGTCGTCTACATAAATTTGCACTAGCAAAGTCTTTCATTTTACTTCCCTAAGAAATAATGTCTTGTCTATATTTCCTCTTGCGAACTTGTTCTCAAGAAGAAAGCTAGACAACATCTCATACCAAGCTCGAGGGCATTTTTCAAGACGTATAGATCTTTATTAATAAAATATACATAATTAGGGAAAGTTGAGTTGATAAAACCTGGGAGCTGTGTTACGTATACTTCCTCTTTTAGATCTCTGTTGAGGAATGCTGACTTCACATCCATTTGATATACTTTGAAACTCTTGTGAGCAGCATACGCAAGAAACAACCTGATCGCTTCTAGTCTGGCCACTGGAGTAAAGGTCTGATCGAAGACGATCCATTCTTCTTGTCTGTACCTTTGAGCTACAAGTCTATCTTTATTCATTATAATTACTCCATTCTCATCCAGCTTGTTTCTGAATATCCATATAGTATTGATCACGTTCTGTCCTTTGGGCCTGGACACCAACTCCCAGGCCTTGTATCTTTCAAACCGGTTGAGTTCCCCTTGTATGGCTATTATCCAAGAGGCATCCTTGTTTGCTTATTAAAATTTCTTTGGCTCAACCTGAGATGGAAAGCTAAGATGTAGAACTTCGTTAGTAGTACCTCTTCTTGTTCTAATATTGTCGCTTGGCTTTCCAATGATCAGATCAACTGGGTGATCTCTTAGGTGTTTGAACACTAGATTTCTTCCTCTCCCACCAGCAGGTTCTGCCACATTTGTTGCATCTCCTATAGGTTGAAGTGGTTCTTCATCTAGTATTTCTTCGTCCACCACACTTGGATCGACGACCTTGACAGAGCTTGGAGCTTCTAACCGCTTCTTCCAAACTTAGTTCCTTTAACCCGGTAACTACATCTGCACCAACAACACTAGACAAGCTGCTATGAAGCATTCTTGTCTAATCAAATACAACATTTATAGATTCTTCTACAACCAGGGTTTTCTTGTTAAAAATCCTATATGTATTACTATGGCTATTATAGCCTACAAAAATACCTTCAAAACACTTTTCATTAAACTTCGTGTGATAACACTTCCCATTATTAAGTACGAAGCATTTGCTTCCAAAGATCCTAAAGTAGGACACAGTCGGTTTTCTTCCCTTCAACAGTTCATAGGGAGTCTTACGATGGGTTTTGTTGATTAGTGCTCTGTTTTGCACATGGCAAGTTGTGTTGACTACTTCGTCAACGAAGTACTATGGTAGTGAAGCGTCATTCAACATAGTTGTACATGATTCAATGAGGGTTCTATTCCTTCTCTTAGCAACTCTATTTTGTTATGGAGTACGCGGAGAGTAAAACTCATTACAGATACCTTGAATTCCATAGAATTCTATCATGACACAAGACTCAAATTCTGTTCCGTGATCACTTCTGATTTTGACCACTAAGCAGTTTAATTCGTTCTGAATTTGCCGGACAAAATTAGTGAAAGCCCCAAAGGTGTCTGACTTGTGTTTCAGAAAGAACAGCCAAGTAAAACGAGAGTAATCATCAACAATGACTAACGTATAGACTTTACCTCCTAAACTGTTAATTGGCATATGACCGAATAAGTCCATATGAAGTAAGTACAAACTTCTAGAGGAATCCTTTTTAGCAATACCCTTAAAGGTAGCCCTTGTCTGCTTACCCATTTGGCACGCGTGACATGGACTCTCTCTAAGGTACTTAATGTTGGGGGCATCACATAGTAAGTTGTGATAAAATAACATATTTATAGTTTTGAAATTAATATATGTTAATCTCTTATGACATTGGTCACAAAGAGATGCACTATCTTTCGCCAAAAAGCGTACTGGTGTAGAATTATCTAGACATAGAAAATTCAAGCAAAAAATATTTCTACTCTGAGTGACTGTTAAGACTATCTCCAAATTGGCAGACAATTTTATCAGACACTTGTCCTTGTAGAACTCAACGATATAACCTTTATTGCATAATTGGCTTATGCTGATTAGATTATGTTGTAATCCTTTAACATGTAACAACCCCATCCGTTCATATAGTATATACTAGAAGGTCCGGCCGGAGCCCCACAGCATATACCACAAAACAGGCGGTGAAGTTACTGAGTGATACCAGAATTGTACATCCTAACACATATGCATTCTAACGGAAGCCTATAACACATAACTTGAACGCCACCCTGAATGTCCACCATATAAACAACACATTGATATAAAACAGGAATGTCAGCAAATACAAAGTCAGGTGGTCTTATGGCCTCACAAGTCTCTTTACAACTATGGCTTTCAACATTGGCGCGTAGGCCAGCCACATATAAATAAAACACAGCATTTGCTTCGCCTTCAAGGGCTAGTGGCAGTAGCAACAACAACAACAGCAGGGTCTTCAGCATTTACGTGTCCCGCTTGGTTCTCCAGCACCTGTGCAAGGACATTCCACCCAACGGTGGCAAATAAGGCAACGATCAGCCTTCAGCTGACCAATTTTATAACGACCCTACCCCTTTCCAGGGGCAGTGGTATTTCTTCCCTGCAGGCAATAGAATTTCACAGACAGATATATATATATTCATACATTGTGCTCTCACGCACATACATTCCATCACAACCATCAGCCATGCGGCCCGACAGTCTGTGCACTCAAGGCACATTCTTGTTGTACCGGTGAACCGGTTGCCCACCACCATATCAGGGTCGCAATCTAATGGTAAAACATTGAGCATTTACTCCTTGGCGTGCAGCCGAAGATTATAGTCTTAGTGAACCGGGATTGGCCCGTAGCCCCCCATTGTATCATGGCGCGCAGGCCTAAGACTCTCGATATGCACTCCAACAGACCGCACTTTCTGGTCTCATATCGGACGGATATAACACAGATCAGATCATCCACCCCCCGTTGCTCAAATCGCCTTGCCATCACCGAGCACAGTGTAATCGCGGCTAAATAAAAGGCATGGGTCGGTTTCACCTTACCTGTTTGGCATAAAGCCTGGGTGTTTTCCTGGGCACACCAGTACTTACGATCACACCCATTATGTATCACAACATCAGAGGGTCTTTCTTAGACGTCCAATCCAGTACTTCCTACTATTCCCTTTCGCAGGTACAACCCCACAAATATCATAAGTATCAAAGGTGTTTTCTTGGCTTACCACGCCAGTACTTCCTGCTACTCCCCTTCACAGGTACCACCCATGAACATCATACATTACAAAAGGGTATGTCCTGAACTTCCGGTCCAGTATTTCCTGCTACTCCCTTTCACAGGTATAACCCAATAGCACAAGCATCACAAGGGTATTTTCCTGGACTACCACTCCAGTACTTCCTGCGACTTCCTTTCACAGGTGCAACCCTTCGACTCCTAACTACGCATTTATCATGGAGTCTTCTCCGGTGCATATATGCAACATCACCAATCCAGACCAACCTGTCCAGATGAGCTTCACATAGCATGCCTATTACATACTCCATTTTTGGATCTATATGCCAACTTAGTGGGGATTCCAAGAATCAACCCAAAGGACTCCCATAGTAAGCCACCCTCTAGTGGGGGAATCATATGCACATGCTAAAAAGGAAGCCTTCACATGGCTAGGAAGAAAAGTCGTTACCCTTGAAGATTGCTTCGGAGCCATGGATTCCTAGCTGATTGGAAAGAACCACAACGGCTTTTCCTCCACAACGCTGGTCGCGAATCTCTTGTCGGAACCCCGCAACACCACTGGTGTCCGGCTCTCCTTCCTCCTCCTCCTTCTTCTTCACTCTTTCTCTCTCTAACTTGTAGAAAGATAAAGGCCAAAACTCAAATGAGATTGTCCTTCTCCTCCACAACCGTAAGAAAGCAGGGAGGCACCTCAGCCATTAGATCCTAGCTGAAGATTTGTGTTGGGTATTACATCCACATTAACCCAGATTTGATGAAGTCACCCTGGAACTAAGATGAATTAAGTTGTATTTGATGCTTGGTTTGAGCTATATGTTTGCAGGAATTTCAGTGGGAAGTTAGACTAATGTCAGCTCACAGTGGGTCACCAAACACAGGAACTGTGCAATGTAATTCCTCATTGCATATTCCAAGGTGTTGAGTCATGTGTGATCTCTCTATTGGGATACACTTCATATTCAAGCTATTGGTCTATGGGAAAGGAATTGGAAGTTGGCTACTCTAGAAGAATCAACTTTTCCAACATCAGAATTTTCTAAGTATTTTACTCGAGTACAGCCTTCACCTACTCGAGTAGTCTGGGTATAAGTTACTCGAGTAAAGGAACCTTGTACTCGAGTAGACATAGTTATATACTCGAGTAGCTAAGTCACCTACTCGAGTAGACCAAGTCATATACTCGAGTAGCATGCTTATATACTCGAGTAGATTACTTTTTATACCCGAGTACTAAAGGGTTTTCTCATCTAAATTTCTCTATGTCATATACTCGAGTAAGTATACTCATATACTCGAGTAAGTATACTCACTTACTCGAGTAGATAGAAACATACTCGAGTAGTTCATTTTACCTACTCGAGTAGTTCATGTGTCACCCGTGTACCTTGCTATTTCCCTACTCCAGAATTTTTTCTAAGTCTTTTACTCGAGTAGAACTTTCACCTACTCGAGTAGATTACTTCCTCTCGAGTAGTTTAGTTCAACTACTCGAGTAGTTGCCAGCAGAGCTCTTCAGAATTTTTCTAAGTATTCCACTCGAGTAGTACTTCTTGTACTCGAGTAGGTTATGTAATATACTCGAGTAGCTCTTCCAGTACTCGAGTAGATCCTCTATATACTCGAGTAGGTCTCTACATATACTCGAGTAGTTCTGTCTGCTTACTCGAGTAGTTGATCTCTATATACTCGAGTAGTCTTTATATTTATACCCGAGTATGTTCTCCTTCATATACTCGAGTAGGTATTCGCCTACTCGAGTAGTTATGGACTTACTCGTGTAGTTGGCTGAATCTTTCCGAAATTTTTCTAAGTCCTTTTTCTGACGGGATTTTTCAAATCACGCGACATGATTGGTCCACGTGTACGTCATTATGACCGATTATGACCGTTAGTCTCTCCTATATAAGGTCTTATCAGAAAATGACAAACCCTAAGTATTCTCAAAGCTTTCTTGTAATTTCTTTTTCGAGAAATATTCTTCAGCCGCCTCCTCTCTGATTTTCGCGAATCGGAAGCCGCCGCCGCCTTCTTCTCCGGCCAAAGCTTCTACTTTCAGAGGACTATTCTGAAGAGAGTTACAGATCGAGATCGACTTCGCCAATCATCTTCTCTCTCGATTTCTGTAAAAGCGAGTAGATTCAGATCGAGCCCGAGAACTTCTTCACCGGTTTCTGAAAGTGCTACAAAGTTGAAAAGAAGAAGATCCTGGCCGTTTTGATTTACTGCTTGTATTCTTGAAAACACTGTATTAATTTTGTAGGAGAAATCTTCTCCGAGTGTAGGAGTTTTTCTTTACTCCGAGTTTGTAGGAAGTATTATCTTCTGAGGTGTAGATCCGTTTTGTTTGGATCGAGTTTGTAGGAACTTTGTTCCGAGGGTAGGATCGGTTTTTGATCCGAGATAGTGGAGTAGCCGAGTCTAGTTGATTGCTAGATCGGTGAGGGAAAGTGGATGTACCCAAGGTTGGGGAACCACTATACATCTTGTGTCGTCTGTGATATTGGTAGATATTTCTGTGGTGTGCTCTAATTATTTTTTATTCCACAAAAGACGCACAAACCACCTATTCACCTCCCTCTAGGTGATTTAGGTCGACAACAGTTTTCTTTCAATTGGTATCAAAGCAGGTTCATCGTCAAAAGGTTAACACCTCGATCAGATCCAGATCTGTTGTCTGAAAGATTCTACCATAAAATGGACAAGGGCAAAGATTTCGCCAAGCTTCCTCTGTGCAACAAAAACAACTTTCCCATGTGGAAAGAAAGGATAAAATTTTTCATGGAAGCTGTGGATCCAAGGATCTTCATGATCGTTGAAGAAGGTCCTTACGTTCTCATGACTATGTCCACTATCGACCCTACCAAGAAAGTTCCCAAAAAGCTAATGGATCTCGACAAAGACGAGATTCCACTTGTCTCTCTCGACAAGAAAGCTAAGAACATAATAGCAAGTGCAGTCGATGACTCGATGCTGCAGAATTTGATTCACTGTCAATCAGCTAAGGAGATGTGGCACTCCTTAGTCACTTTGATGGAAGGAACTGAAGAAGTAAGGGATGATCGGAGATCCCTTCTCAATCAAAAATATGAAGCGTTCCGACAAGGGAACAAGGAAACAATTGCCGACACCTTTGAGAACTTCTTCAAGATTGTAAATGGCCTAAGGGTGTATGGTCGTGTCTTCACAAACGGAGAACTGAACGACAAATTCTTGAGATCCCTAACCAAGGAATGGGATAACAAGGTATGTGCCATCAGGGAGTTCGGGAAGCTAGCTGAAACAGACCTGCAAAATCTCTTTGGAAAGCTTATGTCCTATGAACTTCAACTCAATACAAGAAAAGCTGAAGAAGAGAAGGGCAGGTCTGCTCTAAAGGAGAAATCTGTCGCTCTGAAGGCAGACACCTCCAGAAAGACTAAGGCTGCCTCCCCCGCTCCAGCTCCAGAAGTTGATGAAGAAGAAGAAACATCAGAGCCCAGCACCTCAGGCTCTGAACTATCTGAAGGAGAGTTCTCCTTGCTTTCGAGGCAATTCAAGAAGTTTCTTAATAAAAAGAAACAATGGAAAGGCAAGGATGCCTCACACAGAAGATCGCGGCGCGATGACGATCGACAAAGAAAAGGCTCAAGCAGCCACGATAGGTATAACACTAAACAGAACAAATACGTTTCAACTGACATCATTTGCTACTGTTGCAATAAGCCAGGTCACGTCATTGTCGACTGCCCTCACAAGAAGAAGGAGGGCGGCAGAAGGGAAGACAAGAAATCCTCACACTACAGGAAGAGGAAAGAGAAGAGCCTCATAGCCAAAAGGAGCAAGACTCTTAGCGACTCCGACTCCTCAGAGTCAAGCGAAGAAGAAGAAGCTTACTTTGGGCTAATGGCTCAAACAGATGATGAACAAAAGCCACAGTTCACTGGGAAGGTAAACTCTCATACCCCTCTCTCAGAGTCTGAAGTATCTGAACATGATTGCGAGAGTAGCTCCTCTGACGATGAGTCAGAATTAATGGCCCAGTATAAGGAGTTAATCATGGCTTACGACAAATGTCGTCGAGTCGTGAAGACTCAGGCTAAAGAGATCAAATCTCTAAAAGCCGAAGAGAGCAACTTGAGAGAGAAAGTCACAAAGACTGACTCCCTCGAGGAAAACTTCAATAATACTATTGAAGAATATAACAAGGCTCTTGAGCACCTTGACCTGAAGGAGAAGATCATCAAAGGTTTGGAAGCCGAACTTGCGGTTGAAAGGAAACTTGTTGAGAGTTTCTCTAAGCCCAAGACGGTTCTTCCATTCGTTGCTGAATTCTCATCAAAGGCCAAGGGAGCTGGACTAGGCCATGAAGAAGCTCCTAGTAAATCCTCTAGGAAAAAATAAGGCCGCCAAAAAGGCCTCAGCCGAAGAAAAGGGAAAAGACCCTCAGAATCAAACCACATTCAGAAAGGTCATCTTTCCAACAAATGAGTTTGATTTTGACTCATCATACGGGCACTTTGCTAGGCCTACTTATGTAGAGCCAAAGTCCCGCTATCAAGGATGGGCTCGACCCCGAAACTTTGGCAAAAGTGTCTTTAAGGCACCTTATGAAGAACTTGTTCTTCAAAGCTATGGCCCTTTTAATCATGGGTATAACTTCAAGAACGCACCAAAGACAAAGCCTGTTGCAGAGAAGCTCATAAAGGAGAAGAAGTCGTGTGATTGTCATCATCATGAGGCATCTTCCTCCAAGAATGCTACCCCTGCTAGACCAAAGTTCCAAAAGGTCAAGCAGGAGATCTTGAGGCGAAGGTACAACAGATTTGACTGTTGGTGTTGTGGCAAGATTGGTCACTTCGCCATAGATTGCTGGTTCAATTCCAGAAATGCTGCAACCCCTCATGTCAGCAATATGAGAAAGACCGCTCATAATGCCAACACTCGTAGGGGGAGCACTCTAACCCGAGACCAAGGACCCAAACGTGTTTGGGTT
Organism: Platanthera guangdongensis; assembly: GCA_039583875.1. Taxonomy (NCBI): domain Eukaryota; kingdom Viridiplantae; phylum Streptophyta; class Magnoliopsida; order Asparagales; family Orchidaceae; genus Platanthera; species Platanthera guangdongensis. The sequence goes on along the minus strand of CM077147.1, from coordinate 149,239,311 downwards.
CCTAAGGCGAATTGATTGTGATTGCAGGGATGTCCAAAGGCCAACAAAATGCCTATCTGGTACTTGGACAGCGGATGCTCTCGGCATATGACCAGGACGAGAAGCCTCATTCAGAAATTTACTCCAGTCATGAACGGACCAAAGGTCATCCTTGGAGGTTCAGACCGTGGAATTACTAGAGGCTATGGTATGATTACTAACGGCAATGTATCCTTCTCGGATGTGGCCTATGTTGAAGGATTGGAACACAATCTCATTAGCATAAGCCAACTCTGCGATAAAGGATACATAGTTGAGTTCCATGCTGATAAGTGCTTGATAAAATCCGTTGACAATATGGAAACGATTCTATCCGGCACTCGAAGCAGGAATATTTTATGTTTAAATTTCATCTGTATAGATTCCTCGACACCAGTGTGTCTTTTGGCAAAAGATAGTGCGTCTCTTGGTGACCAATGGCACAAGAGACTAGCACATATTAATTTCAAAACCATTAATAAACTATTTTTAATGAACTTGGTACGTGATGCCCCAAATGTCAAATGCGTCAAAGACAGACCTTGTCATGCATGCGTAAAAGGCAAGCAAACAAGGGCTACCTTTAAAAGCACTGTTGGAAAAGACTCTAACAGATGTCTCCATCTATTACGCATGGACTTGTTTGGTCCACTGCAGATTAGAAGTTTGGGAGGCAAGGAATATACATTGGTAATTGTTGATGACTACTCGCGCTTTGCGTGGGTGTTCTTTCTGAAACACAAGTCAGATACCTTCGATATCTTTACCAATTTTGTCAGGCAAGTCCAGAATGAGTACAACTGCTCCATAGTCAAAATCAGAAGTGACAACGGAACAGAGTTCAAATCTGGGGCCATGACTGAATTCTGTGAAAGCTTAGGTATCTTTCATGAGTTTTCCTCTCCTCGTACTCCACAACAAAATGGAGTGGCTGAGAGAAGGAACAGAACACTCATAGAGGCCTGCAGGACCATGTTGAGTGATGCTTCACTACCGGAGTACTTCTGGGCTGAGGCCGTCAACACTGCATGCCACGTGCAAAATCGAGCACTCATAAACAAAGACCACAATAAGACACCTTACGAACTTCTGAAAGGCAAAAAACCAACAGTCTCTTACTTTAGAATCTTTGGCTGCAAATGCTTCGTACTTAACAATGGCAAGTATCATACCACCAAGTTCAGCGAAAAGAGCTTTGAAGGTATTTTTGTAGGATATAGTAGCCATAGTAAGGCATACAGGATTTTCAATAGAAAAACCCTGGTGGTGGAAGAATCGATACATGTTGTATTTGATGAGACGAGCTTGCTGCAAAGCAATCCGTCTAGTATGCTCATTGAAGATGCAGGTAAAAAGCTGAAAGAAACTAGCTTGGATGATCCGTCCGAAAACAAAGGCGAGAAGTTCATTAAGATCACCACTCCAACTCCCATTGGAGAGACTGATGATCAAAATGGAGAAGTCATCCAGGACGAAGAAATCACTCTGGTGCTTGAAGATAATCCAGATGCAAGAACTCTAGAGCTCAGACATCTGAAGGATCACCCCATGGACCAGATCATAGGAGATCCCCGGGATGGTGTCAGAACTCGGAGAGGTACAACTAATGAGAATCTTCATTTGAGTTTTCTCTCACAGGTTGAACCAAAGAAATTTGAGGAAGCAAACTAATACGCATCATGGATAATGGCAATGGAAGAAGAGCTAAATCAGTTCAAGCGCTGCAATGTGTGGATGCTGGTTCCAAGACCCAAGGGAAAGAACATCATTGGAACAAAATGGGTCTTCAGGAACAAGATGGATGAAGACGGGACTATCATAAAGAACAAGGCCAGACTCGTCGCTAAAGGCTATCATCAAGAAGAAGGAATCGACTTCGACCAGACATATACTCCAGTGGCCAGGCTAGAGGCAATAAGGTTGTTCCTAGCATATGCTGCCTTCAAAGGCTTCACCGTCTATCAGATGGACGTGAAGTCGGCCTTCCTGAATGGTAACTTAAAGGAGGAAGTGTATGTGGAACAACATCCAGGTTTCGTTGATCCTAACTTTCCCGATCATGTCTATTTTCTGCACAAGGCCCTATATGGTCTGAAACAAGCTCCTCGAGCTTGGTATGAAATGTTGTCTACCTTTCTACTTGAGAACAAGTTCACAAGGGGAAAGATAGACAAGACATTATTTCTTAGGGAAATAAAAGGCAAGATTTTGCTAGTGCAAATCTATGTCGACGACATTATCTTTGGCTCTACAGATAACAACCTCTGCAAAAAGTTCTCAAAACTTATGCAAGGGAAGTTTGAAATGAGCAGTATGGGCGAGCTGAAGTATTTCTTAGGGCTTCAAGTGAAACAATCTGAAGATGAAATTTTCATCTCACAGACCAAATTCACCAAAGAGCTAATTAAGAAATTCGGAATGGAGAATGCAACCTCTATGAGGACTCCAATGGGCTCAACTATGTCTCTGGACAAGGATGAAAAAGGGAAACCTTTTGATGAAACCAAGTACAGAAGCATAATTGGATCCTTGCTCTACCTTACTGCCAGTAGGCCTGACATAATGTTCTCAACATGTGTCTGTGTTATATTTCAGGTGAACTCTAAGGAATCTCATTACGCTGCTGCAAAGCGGATCCTGAGATACCTTAAAGGCACACCAAATCTTGGCTTATGGTACCCAAGAAGTAATGACAGCGAACTAATTGGATTTTCAGATGCAGATTTTGCAAGTAGCAAAGACGACCGAAAAAGCACCTCAGGGACTTGCCAATTCTTCGGAAGAAGGCTAATTTCCTAGAGTAGAAAGAAGCAGAACTGTGTCGCAATCTCAACGACCGAGTCAGAGTATATCTCTGCAGGCAGTTGTTGCGCACAGTTGCTATGGATAAAGAATCAGTTCGAGGACTACAACCTGCAGTTCAAGGATATACCCTTGTACTGTGACTCCTCCAGCGCAATTGCAATAGCCAACAATCCAGTCTCTCACAGCCGGACAAAGCACATTGAGCTAAGGTACCACTTCATCCGGGAACATGTGGAGCATGGAGACATAGATCTCCAATATGTGCCTACAGATAGGCAAGTTGCAGATATCTTCACAAAGCCACTGGACGAGACCAAGTTCTCGTTCTTCAAGATAGAGCTTGGGATGCTCAACAAAGCGGACTAAAGAAGGCTGAATGACTAAGAAGCAAGTAATTGCAAAGGGTTAGTCAAAATCTACTCTTTCTCAACTTTTTCTAAATTCCACTCGAGAAGCATGAGACATACTCGAGTAATTAAAGACCTACTCGAGTAAATGAATGAACATACTCGAGTATGTGTACTGACCTACTCGAGTATCTAAAGACCTACTCGAGTAAGTTTCTCACCTACTCGAGTAAGTCAATACCTACTCGAGTAAGTTTCTCACCTACTCGATTAAGTCCTTATCTACTCGAGTAGTTTTCTTACATACTCGAGTAACTCCAGTCGACCTACTCGAGTAGCTCCTTTATCTACTCGAGTAGCCTATCTCTCTCTCGTGTCCTGATTCCCAGTTTTTTTTCAAAAATTGTTCTATTCGCCACCCAAGGCTATATGCCGCCTCTTTCTTTAAATTAATTAGCGGAAATTTAAGAATTATATATATATACGAAATTCCGAAACATCAAACCTACTCGACATCATTTCTATCTCTCGAGTACCCTGTCTTTTCGCCTACCCTGCCGACTCGCCTCCGCCGCTGTTGCAGAGCCCTCACTCTCAACTCCTCCAGTCATTCGCATCCATGGCGTCTTCTCACAAGATCGGCGTCGGCTCCTAATTAGTCACCGACGGTATTGCAGAACTTTCTGACGATTTCCACAACCTCCTCATCCTTCTCGACACCGCCGGCCTCTCCTTCGTCCTCCAAGAACCCTGTCGCGTTCTCTTCCCCGAAGTTGCAGAATTCTTCACAAATCTCAAGGTTCGACGGAATGGCAAAGTCCTCAAATCTATAGTAAAGGGTTTGAAACTCAAGTTCACCAAGACCTCTGTCTCTCAACTTCTCCGTTTACCTATTGTTGATGAAGAAGATGATCTGGATGCTGAAGATTCTGACCGAACAGCACTCTTATGTGGCATTTCTCCTGAAGCTCAGTACATTAAGAGGTCAGACATGAATGCTGAAGGAAAATTTCTGGTAGACATCATTGGCAAAATTCTTCTCTGCAAGACACACTCCATCAAAGACATTCCCTCATATTTCTTCGACATCATGCAAGCCATTGTATACCGCAAGAAGTACCAATTTGGTATGTTGATTCTGGACAAGATAAAGGACAGCATGAAATCCCCCAACTACGCAAGAATTATATCTCTGCTCCTCCATGCCACAAATCCTGAAGTGTTCAACTTCTCCAAAGGGACTCCACTTCACCACATGAAGAAGGTCTCCATCTCTTCAATTCAGAGATGGGATCTCAAGCTCAAGAACTCTGCCCAAGCTGCACAGGTTTCAACAATCCCAACAGTTCCAGCTGTAGAGGACAGGACTCCATCTCCCTCTCCTCATCAAGTGGCCAGCTCCTCAGGTGCACCAAATGAGGAGGAGCCTGCTCCTTCTAGCCTAGTCAGGCAGCCCTCTCCTCAGCCAGAGATTCCATCCCTACCTCATACTCCAAAGAGTCCAGCCACTTCCTCAGATCAAGTACCTCAAGACACTCTTCTATCCACAGCTGCTGCCATAGATGCCATGATTGCAGAGCTTACTGAAGATATGCTCCCCCCTCCTCCTCTATCTCCTCCAGCTCCAACCACTGAACATCACAAGGACTTGTCTCCAGCATAGTCTCCTGCTCATTCTCCAGCCAGAACTCCAACACCTTCTCCAACTCCTTCAGCAGATAAGCCAGACACCATCTTTATTTCTGATGAGCCTTCTCCTGAACCAGCTGAGGCTCCCCTCAGAAACCTCAATTTCTCCATCCCCCATGATACAAAAGAATTGGATGCTGTCATTCCTACCACCAGAGCTCTCAGCTCAGTGCTTATTGAAGAAATAGCTCCTTGGGTAATTCCTCCAATCCCTACTGTTGCTCCCTCAGCTGCTGCTATAGTTTCCTCCTCCTCAGATCTGCTGCAAAGTATTGCCATTCTTCTTCAAGAACAAAGACATCATTTTGACACCTCTCTAAAGGTGGTCACTGACAAGGTAACTACTCTTGAGACTGAGATGAGCAGAGGTTTTGCTGAAATTCAGCATAACACTGACAAGCTCAAGTACCTGTTCCAACTTGGTGGTAAAGCTCTTGACCATACTATCACTAGTATTGGCAATGTTATGGAACAAGGTGTAACCTTGGCAAACAATCAGATTGAGCTAGACAAGAGGACTGAAGCCAACAAGATGAAGATATGTGAAGAAGTTGGCACCTTCAAAGATGACACCATAGAGACAGTATCTGTTGAAATCAGAAAGGGGGAGGGTTTGATAAAAGAACTCAAAGAACAGGTAGAAAAATCTACTGCTCAGAAGACAGTTGAATGGGAAGCTCATATAAAGACCATTCATGATGATGTGCTTGCCAAGATACAGAGTGTCAAATTTCACACCTATGACACTGCTGTCTGGATGCACAACCAGATCTTGCCAGATCTTGCAGTTGACCCAAACATCATTCCCCATCATCCCAACCCACTGGCCACAGATGTCACTGCCCCAGATGTTCCTCAACAACCCTCCTTCTCTCCCAGGCCTGGAGACTCAGTTGCTCCACCAGATACTTATGTTCCAGGCTGGGAAGAAGACGATCCTGCTGATATATTCCTTCAAGCCCCTCCAGAGATCAGAACCAAGAAGAAAAGGAAATATGGTGAAGGTCCCTCTGCCAGCAGGACAGCTCCTCCTAAAGCCCCTGAACATGCTGAAGCCTGGTCTCCAACTTCAAAGTCTCTCATCTTGGACACACTCAGGCTGGTCATGGATCACAATGAGAACAGAAACATGCACTACAGTTCCCAAGAATGGGAGTTATATGAGAAGTCTATGCTGAAAAGGAAGATCCATGATAGAGAATTTGGGAGAAATAACCCTGCTGCTCCTCCAAGGCCTCCTAAGTACTTTCCTAAGCCTTTCAGCTACCTAAGGAGACAACAAGAGAAGATGGATAAGCAGCAATCCCAAGCCCATACCTAAAAGATGATGAGAAATTGAAATGACAAATTGTAGACTTGATGTTTTTTGAAAACTTATATATATACAATTCTTCATTACTGTCTAATTATCTTTTTCATTATCCTTTGCTTACCTGCTCATGTTTTTCTACTTAGTTTATTTTATGTCCATAATTCACCTTAGTGTAAAGGGTTCTGACTTCAACAAATAGGGGGAGATTGTTGGGTATTACATCCACATTAACCCAGATTTGATGAAGTTACCCTGGAACTAAGATGAATTAAGTTATATTTGATGCTTGGTTTGAGCTATATGTTTGCAGGAATTTCACTGGGAAGTGTAGACCAATGTCAGCTCACAGTGGGTCACCAAACACAGGAACTGTGCAATGTAATTCCTCATTGCATATTCCAAGGTGTTGACTCATGTGTGATCTCTCTATTGGGATACACTTCATATTCAAGCTATTGGTCTATGGGAAAGGAATTGGAAGTTAGCTACTCTAGAAAAATCAGCTTTTCCAACATCAGAATTTTCTAAGTATTTTACTCGAGTAGAGCCTTCACCTACTCGAGTAGTCTGGGTATAAGTTACTCTAGTAAAGGAACCTTGTACTCGAGTAGACATAGTTATATACTCGAGTAGCTAAGTCACCTACTCGAGTAGACCAAGTCATATACTCGAGTGGCATGCTTATATACTCGAGTAGATTACTTTTTATACCCGAGTACTAAAGGGTTTTCTCATCTAAATTTCTCTATGTCATATACTCGAGTAAGTATACTCATATACTCGAGTAAGTATACTCACTTACTCCAGTAGATAGAAACATACTCGAGTAGTTCATTTTACCTATTCGAGTAGTTCATGTGTCACCCGTGTACCTTGCTTTTTCCCTACTCCAGAATTTTTTCTAAGTCTTTTACTCGAGTTGAAGTTTCACCTACTCGAGTAGATTACTTCCTCTCGAGTAGTTTAGTTCAACTACTCGAGTAATTGCCAGCAGACCACCTCAGAATTTTTCTAAGTAATCCACTCGAGTAGTACTTCTTGTACTCGAGTAGGTTATGTAATATACTCGAGTAGCTCTTCCAGTACTCGAGTAGATCCTCTATATACTCGAGTAGGTCTCTACATATACTCGAGTAGTTCTGTCTGCTTACTCGAGTAGTTGATCTCTATATACTCGAGTAGTCTTTATATTTATACCCGAGTATGTTCTCCTTCATATACTCGAGTAGGTATTCGCCTACTCGAGTAGTTATGGACTTACTCGTGTAGTTGGCTGAATCTTTCCGAAATTTTTCTAAGTCCTTTTTCTGACGGGATTTTTCAAATCACGCGACATGATTGGTCCACGTGTACGTCATTATGACCGATTATGACTGTTAGTCTCTCCTATATAAGGTCTTATCAGAAAATGACAAACCCTAAGTATTCTCAAAGCTTTCTTGTAATTTCTTTTTCGAGAAATATTCTTTAGCTGCCTCCTCTCTGATTTTCGTGAATCGGAAGCCGCTGCCGCCTTCTTCTCCGGCCAAAGCTTCTACTTTCAGAGGACTATTCTGAAGAGAGTTACAGATCGAGATCGACTTCGCCGATCATCTTCTCTCTCGATTTCTGTAAAAGCGAGTAGATTCAGATCGAGCCCGAGAATTTCTTCATCGGTTTCTGAAAGTGCTACAAAGTTGAAAAGAAGAAGATCCTGACCGTTTTGATTTACTGTTTGTATTCTTGAAAACACTGTATTAATTTTGTAGGAGAAATCTTCTCCGAGTGTAGGAGTTTTTCTTTACTCCGAGTTTGTAGGAAGTATTATCTTACGAGGTGTAGATCCGTTTTGTTTGGATCGAGTTTGTAGGAACTTTGTTCCGAGGGTAGGATCGGTTTTTGATCCGAGATAGTGGAGTAGCCGAGTCTAGTTGATTGCTAGACCGGTGAGGGAAAGTGGATGTACCCAAGGTTGGGGAACCACTATACATCTTGTGTCGTCTGTGATATTGGTAGATATTTCTGTGGTGTGCTCTAATTATTTTTTATTCCGCAAAAGACGCACAAACCACCTATTCACCCCTCTCTAGGTGATTTAGGTCGACAACAGTTTTCTTTCAATTTGAACAGCCACGATTTTGCCAGAAAAGTATATTTTTTGCCTGACATGGCCTGTGACACGCCCGTGCCACAGGCTGTGTACCCCAAGCGGTGCTCAACCGACTTATCTAGACCAGTACACGCCCATGTGACACGCCCGTTTCACGGGCCGTATCACCTGACACGCCTTCTGACACCCCCGTATCAGGGGTCGTGTACAGCAAGCTGCACAAAATCGAGATCAACCCGATTAGGACACGGCCAGTGACACGCCCGTATCACAGGCCGTGTACCCCACGACACACCCGTGTCATGCCCATGTTCACCAGGCCGCAAATGCCCTGTGCACATCCTGCAAAGGATATGGCCTGTGACACGCCTGTGTCCCAGGCCGTGTGCCCGTACACGGCAGCTGACACTCCCTACCTCCACTTCATCGAGCTGAAGTTTGTCGACCCGCAGAGGACACAACCTCTGGCATGCCCGTGTCAGAGGGCGTGTGCCCTCATTCTTCGTCGAACTAATTTTCATCGAACACTTGCCGGCTGCTCACCCGAGCAGGACACGCCCTGGGACACGCCCGTGTCCCAGGCCGTGTCATCCAATTTTGCCCAACTCTGAAATTTACGGTGTTACAACTCTCCCCTCATTATAAAAATTTCATCCCCGAAATTTGCAGAAAGTAAGCAACTCAACAGAAGAGGTTTTATTGTTCAATACAACGTGACACGCACTGCATAGCAGTTAGACAAAGAGCTCGGGACACTAAGCTCGCATGGTCTGCTCTCGCTCCCATGTGAGTTTGTCACGACCGCAATTGTCCCACCGGACTTTACCCATCCCGACTGTCTTGTTCTGTAACTGTTTATCGGCACGATCTTCGATCTGAATGGGCCGAACTTTCATCGTTAGCCCATACTCCATCGGCACGCGATCATTCTCGATCACCTGAGCTGGATCTTTAATGGCCTTCCCAAGCACGGTGATGTGACATACATCCTGTAATCTGCCCAAGGCTGCCGAATGAGCTAGCCAAGATGTAGCTTCTCCAACTCGCTCTATCACTTCAAATGGACTAAGGTAGCGTGCACTCAACTGTTTCAGACGTCGAAATCCGGATACGCCTTTGAAGGGTTTGATCGGCAAGTATACTCAATCGCTTACCGTGAACTCCATGTTCCGGTACTTGGCATTGCAGGATTTCACTTGCCGCTTTTGGGCTACCAGTAGCCTCTCACGAACAGTGTGTCTCGTCAAGTTCGCTTCCTCGACTTCGTTACGCCCAGACACTTTGTATTTGCCTGCTTTTGCCCAAGCAAATGGAGTACGGCACTTCCAACCATACAGAGCTTTAGATGGTGCCATATCGATGCTCGCTTGGTAGATATTGTTGTAGGCAAACTCCACCATATAGATAGAATCTTCCCATCTCTTGTCAAGGGCCAGGACGCACATTCGGAGCATGTTTTCCATTGTCCTGTTGGTCCGCTCAGTTTGACCATCGGTTTGGTGCTGAAATGTTGTACTGAACGTCAACTTTATGCTCACAGCTCCGGGATTAACCTCCAATCAGTATGTGAACCGTTCATCACACTCATTTCCGATGCTCTGAGGAACATCGTGTAGTCGTACACTCTGCTCAACGTATCGTTGTACCGCATGTTTCACGGAATCATCCCATTTGTTCGGAAGGAAGTATGCCACTCTCGTCCACCGGTCTACAATCACGCAGACTGAATCAGTCCCGTGTTGAGATCTCGGCAACTCGTGCATGAAAGCCATTTTGAAATCATAGCGAACTTCCATTCCGGAATCGGCAACGAGTTCCAGAAATTGCCAGGCTTCTGTCATTCCGCCGTCACCAACACATAAGTTTGGCATGTAGCGAATACACTATCTCCGTTTAAGTTCTAGCCACCAAAAAACTTCTTCATGTCCTTGAACATCTTTGTGCTCCCAGGGTGACTGGAGTACTCCGTATGCTCTTCCCTCAACTTACCCAAATTTGGGTCGCACAACCGGTCCTCTTTCCACAAAAGACCGTTGTCTCAGGAGCCTTTGCCATCTGGCCCAACTTGAGGATAGCGTTGGAGACTTTCATCCAGTTTCGTTGCTTGTCGAACCCTATATGCAAGGTCATGTTGTACCTTCGTCCAGTTCAAACATGCACCGGATGTAGCATTCTTGTCAACACAAGAAATGTCTCACGTTACCAACTCCTGTAGCTTTAAAAAAATTCGCCAACTCAGGGTAAAGTGGCTACATAATGCAGTTCAAAGGTGTCGTCCCTAAGGAACTCTGAACACCTTCGTTGTCGCATTTACAGGTTTAGGCTCTTATGGTTCGTATCAATCTCCATTTTCACACCATAAAGAGCAAAGATCATCGCTGCCAACTCTAAGTCGTGGTTGGTATGCAATTGGCGTGAGGTATAAGCAATCACTTTCCCATTTTCTAGAAGAACGCAGCCTAAGCCGCTTCCTGAAGCATCATGTGAGATCTCACATCCATCGATACCACATGGCGACGTCAACCCAGGCGCCGTGGTTAGTCGACTCTTTCGTTCTTTCAAAGTTCGTGCACACTCTGGCGGCTAACCGACCTTCTGATCCTTTCTCGTCAGTGTGGTCAAAGGCAAAGCAATCCGCGAGAGGTTTGCAATACACCGTCGATAGTAGCCTGCCAGGTCAAGGAAACTTCTGACTTCGGCCACTGAAGACAACACCGACCACTTCTATATGGCTCCTCTTTATTTTTGACGGATCTACTGCTATGCCTTCTCTCCTTACCACATAGTCTAGAAAAATCACCGACGATAGCCAAAACTCACACTTCGAGACATTGGCATCGAGTTTATTACTTTGCAAGGTCTACAACACCAACCGTAAGTGGTTTTCGTGATCAGCGTCAGATTAAGAGGAGAGTACCTCAAAAGATCAGTAATGCACACGATCACAAACAAGTCCAGGTACTCTCGGCACGTTCGGTGCATCAGGTCCATGAACAACGAGGGCACATTACACAACTCAAACGACATTACCGTGAATTCATAATGACCATATCGTGTGCCAAATGCGGTCTGGGGAAGGTCGTCGTCCCGCATGCTTCACGGGTACTCCTTAGATTTCCCATCCAACTTGGAGTAGACGGTTGATCCCACCAGCTGATCGACCAATTCGTGGAATCAACTGCTTACTCGTTTCTTGCAGCTTAGTCAATTCAAGATAATCAATAGATACTCGCAAATCACAGTCTTTCCTTTTCATAAGAAGAATAGGTGTGCTCCAAGGTGACATAATTGGGTGTATACATCCTTATGCCAGCAACCCTTGCAATTGGATTCTCAACTCAGCCATTCCTTCGGTGTGACGTGATACAGCGAGCGGGCCACAGCTTTCGTACCTGGGACCATAGAATAGAAATTGATCTCTCGCTGGGGTGGTAGCCCAGGAAGATCCTTAGGAAACACAACACATCTGCAAGCTCCCATATTGGAAGCGCAGATGCGTCCAAACACAATCCCCGATATCCAAGATGCACCGCCACAGTGCAACCTCACTGCAAACCATTTGTTCGGTAAGAACATCCATCCACAATCAAAAATGCTCTCACCAGTGTATTCAAAGTCCTACCAAATCCTATGGAGCATACATCACACACAAGCTACATACACAGTATGCAATTAGAAAAGCAAGCAACGATGTCACCACTTGTGCCAACTTCACTATGCTTAATGGCCAGGAGTAAAGGCGTAGGAGTGCGTCTGGGATGCAGAGGACTTCACCACTGTTTTTCCCGTTTCCACATAAGACGCTCCTATATTCTGTTCAACCATTTGTCAACCACTCCTGACAATGATGGGCGACATTGTCCCCATGTAATAGAAAATCAATTGTCTATTCGTATTCACGACTACCGTACAAACACGGTTATTCAACACAACGTATATAGCACAAACGTAGCAGTGGAAACTGCCATGCAACACTGATTATTATACAGACAACACATGTCTAGTCCACAAGTACATGAGTAGCATAGTTACTTATATACATCAGGTCGACAGTTCCTCCTTATCTAAGAGTCACTGCGGCAGTCTCGGGCTTTATGTCCTGCTTCACCACATACGTAACACTTGTCTTGCTTCTTTGGCTGCTGAGCACCCTCCCAACAGTCTCGGGCAATATGTCCTTTCTCGCCACAAGTATAACAAGTGCGAGTCTCACGTCTCTGCCTCTTGCGATGAACAGACTTTCCAACCCTTGGAGCTCTCACTTCCCTGATTGCAGACATTTGCTGGGCTCCCGCAGGCATTTGCTGGGCTCTTGTCAAGTCCATTTCCAATAGTCTAGCTGACTCCACCAATGGTTGGAATCCCAATAGCTTAGGACCCATCAACAAGAAACAAAGTTCCTGACGGAGCCCATCATAAAACCGATTGATCTTCATCTCCTCGGTTTCAAACATAAACTCTGGTTGTTGTCTCATTGCAACAAATGCGTGAAAATACTCCTCAATCGTGTCCTCTCCTTGGCTCAAGCACACGTTCACCGTTGAAGCTGATGTGTTTCCCCTGGTCGTCTGCTCACTTACACTGACCGGCATAGGACGCATGACCAGGTTAGAGGGTTGCACCTGTCCCTCATGGTAAGCCTTGAGCATTGTAAAAACCACATCAACAATCAGTCGAGCCGTCTCTAGCGATGGACGAGATGTTGGTACCACAGTTGATGTCATGCTACCCATCGAATGGTGGGGTTCCTGCTGCCACGCAGTCGCACTAGTCGCCTACAGTCGTAAAATACACAAGTAAGCAACAAACATATTACCAAAAGAAATACTAGGAACGCACAGGTTCCCCAAGTAGGTGTCTTTGCATGCATTCCTCAGTGGACATTCAAGAGTTCAATCGTGTTAACGCGGTTTGCACAGACACGTGCTCGCCACCCCACAAAAGAATTCGGCCACGAATTCGAAAGGGAAAGAATTAGATAGATAATACCAAAAATGTAACAACTCCATCTGTTCATATAGTATATACTAGAAGGTCCGGCTGAGGCCCACAACATATATCACAAAACAGGCGGTGAAGTTACGGAGTGATACCAGAATTGTGCATCCTAACACATATGCATTCTAGCGGAAGCCTATAACACATAACTTGAACGCCACCCTGAATGTCCACCATATAAACAACACATTTATATAAAATAGGAATGTCAGCAAATACAAAGTCAGGTGGCCTTATGGCCTTACAAGTCTCTTTACAACTGTGGCTTTCAACATTAGCGCGCAGGCCAGCCACATATAAATAAAACACAGCATTTGCTTCACCTTCAAGGGCTAGCGGCAGCAGCAGCAACAGCAACAGCAGGGCCTTTAGCCTTTACATGTCCCGCTTGGTTCTCCAGCACCTGTGCAAGTACATTCCACCCAACGGTGGAAAACAAGGCAACGGTTAGCGTTCAGCTGACCAATTTTATAACGACCCTACCCCTTTCCCGGGGCAGTGGTATTTCTTCCCTGCAGGCAATAACATTTCACAGGAAGATATATATATTCATACATTGTGCTCTCACGCACATACATTTCATCACAACCGTCAGCCATGCGGCCCGACAGTCCGTGCACTCAGGGCACATTCTTGGTGTACCAGCGAACCAGTTGCCCACCACCATATCAGGGTCGCAACCCAATGGTAAAACATTGAGCATTTACTCCATGGCGTGCAGACGGAGATTATAGTCTTAGTGAACCGGGATTGGCACGTTGCCCCCCCCCATTGTATCATGACACGCAGGCCTAAGACTCTCGCTATGCGCTCCAACAGACCGCACTTTCTGGTCTCACGTCGGACGGACATAATGCAGGTCGGATCATCCACCCCCCGTTGTTCAAATTGCCTTGCCATCACCGAGCACAGCGTACTCACGGCTAAATAAAAGGCGTGGGTCGGTTTCACCTTACCTGTTTGGCATAAGCTTGGGTGTTTTCCTGGGCACACCAGTACTTAAGATCACACCCATTATGTATCATAAAATCAGAGGGTCTTTCCTAGACGTCCAATCCAGTACTTCCTGCTACTCCCTTTCGCAGGTACAACCCCACAAATATCACAAGTATCAAAGGTGTTTTCCTGGCTTACCACGCTAGTACTTCCTGCTACTCCCCTTCACAGGTACCACACATGAACATCAAGCATTATAAGAGGGTATGTCCTGGAATTCCGATCCAGCACTTCATGCTACTCCCTTTCACAGGTATAACCCAATAACACAAGCATCACAAGGCTATTTTCTTGGAATACCACTGCAGTACTTCCTGTGACTTCCTTTCACAGGTGCAACCCTTCGACTCCTAACTACACGTTTATCACGGAGTCTTCTCCGGTGCGTATATGCAACATCACCAATCCAGACCAACCTGTCCAGGTGGGCTTCACACAGCATGTATATTCCGTAATACATTTCCGGATCTATATGCCAACTTAGTGGGGATTCCAAGAATCAACCCAAAGGACTCCCATAACAAGCCACCCTCTGGTGGGGGGAATCATATGCACATGCCAAAAAGGAAGCCTTCACATGGCTAGGAAGAAAAGTCGTTACCCTTGAAGTTCGCTTCCGAGCCATGGATTCCTAACTGACTGGAAAGAACCGCAACGGCTTTTCCTCCACAACACTGGTCGCGGATCTCTTGTCGGAACCCTGCAGCACCACCGGTGGCCAGCTCTCCATCCTCCTCCTCCTTCTTCTTCACTCTTTCTCTCTCTAACTTGTACAAAGATAAAGGCCAAAACTCAAATGAGAATGTCCTTCTCCACAGCCTTAAGGAAGCAGGGAGGCACCTCAGCCATTAGATCCCAGCTGAAGATTTGGACAGCCATGATTTTGCCAGAAAAGCATATTTTTTGCCTGACACGGCCTGTGACACGCCCGTGTCACAGGTCGTGTACCCTCTCAACCGACTTATCTAGACCAGTACATGCCCATGTGATACGACCGTTTCACACGTCGTGTCACCTGACACGCCTTCTGACACGCCCGTGTATGGGGCTGTGTACAGCAAGCTACAAAAAATTGAGATCAACCCGATTGGGACACGGCCAGTGACATGCCCGTGTCACAGGTCATGTACCCCATGACACACTCGTGTCATGCCCGTGTTCACCAGGCCGCAAATTCCCTGGGCACATCCTGCAAAGGACACAGCCTGTGACACGCCCGTGTCCCAGGCCGTGTGCCCATACACGGCAGCTGACATGCCCTAGCTCAACTTCATTAAGTTGAAGTTCGTCAACCCGCAGAGGACACGGCCTCTGACACGCCCGTGTCAGACGGCGTGTGCCCTCATTCTTCGTCGAATTAATTTTTGTTGAACACTCGCAGGATGCTCACCCGAGCAGGACACACCCTGGGACATGCCTGTAACCCAGGCCGTGTCACCCAATTTTGCCCAACTCTGGAATTTAGGGTGTTACATAACATATGCCACTTCGTTGATGGAAACCTTACCGCCGGAAATCATATTGTTGTCATTAGTGATTCCCCTGTCAGACCCTCCAAAGATATCTTTTGGACTGTGTTTGACTGTGGTATATTCTTGCAATAGACTTCTTGTCCCGATCATGTGCCGAGAGCATCTGCTGTCCAAATTCTAGATTTGAGTTTTCTTGGCCTTTGGACACACCTGCAATCATAAATCATCTTTCCTTAGGAACCCAAATAGATTTGGGTCCTTGGTTCCTTATCAGTTCAACACCATAAGGAACATTAATGTTGCGAGTGGTCGTTCTCGCGCTATTAACTCGTGGAGTTTCAATTTTCACAGGTTGAAACCAACAGTCTACGACAAAGTGACCAATCTTGCAGCAATACCAACAATCAAACATGTTGTACCTTCTCTTGTACTTCTGCTTTACCATTTGAATGGGAGGTCTAGCAGGGGCAACTGAATTGGAGTAAGAAGCCTCATAATTACAGCAGATACGAGGATTCTTTGTTTCCTTGGCCATGGGAGCAACAGTTTTGGCTTTTGGAGCCTTCTTGCCACTTGGTCCATGAACGTATGGACCATAACCTTTGAGTGTGATTTCTTCATAAGGTGCTTTGAAAACACTAGCACCAAAGTCTCAGGTACATGTGTCACAATCCGAATTTTCTCCGAAATTAAGAAGTATCAGAGTAGGAGAAAATACGCGTTGTGATGCCACGTCGGGCAGGGGATAACTGCCGATGCTCAGGCAACCACCAACTACTAAGACTAAGTATAAAAAAAACATAAGCTTTAATGATTTGAAAACATCAATTATATTTTAGAGGTCATATCCCTCGGCTCAGTGGATCAGCTAGTCCACAATTAAAAACTATATTTACACGCAGCGGAAAAATACTTTGACATCCTAAGAGAGTGCATAAGTGTCTCAAGGGGGCAACTTATACTATGCAAGACCCTATATTTATTTTATATCATATATAAAAAAACGATCTTTTACGTTATTAGGAAAGTAGTGTATGAGTGTTATAAAATATGTTGATCATGAGATATAAATATAATAATGCTTCTAGGTTTAAAAGTAACTAACAACCTACCATAAATCTTCCCAAGAGCAAGTTGAATAAACTCCAAAACAGGAAATCTATCAGTATAAGAAAAGTACAAAGCATCTAAAAGAGAAACCACCAGTGGGCATCAACAACTGACACGAACCCACTGGTGAGTAGGCATATCTGTACTACAAGTCTATAGAAACTACCTCCCAAGAGTGAGGAAGAAAACAAATCACAGCAGCAGCTATAGCACTAGCAATCTCCAGAAGAACCCTAGCCGCACAGTCGTTATAAACCTGCACCTGAGGTATTCATAAAAAGAAGAACACCTTAGCAAAATAATTTATCAATAGGAAAATGAGACAATAGTATAAAGAAGAAGTAAAATAGGTAAGGACAAAGTAAACAGGTAAAGGAAAATACTCGCCAAAAGTGAGTAAAAAGGGGTGCACCAAGTGCACGGATGAAGTCAAGCTTCAAAAAAATCTCTGCAAGAAGGATTAGCAAAATAATAAAATCCTCACATAGAGCTAGAGCGGAAAGAATCGAGTAGGACTGGAGATGGACACAATCAGTAAGAAGGGCCTAGGCTGGTGGCAACAGGTCCAACCAAGTCTATCAGGCCTAAATATCACAAGGTTCTGTGGTGGTGGCATTAGTCCAACTCAACCAAACAGCCCAGAATATCTTAGCAAGGCAAGAGGTAAAATAAGGGTGGCGGTATCGGTCCGACCCACCCCAAAAACCACATCCTACTCCAGTACTAAGCGACTCGGGAGAACCCCTACTGGTGGAACCATGTACCACCGAGAAGTCACACTGAACCCTGAACCATCTAGAACAACCCACCGAAGAGACTTACCTGCCTAGCGGCTGACGACGTTGGTTAATTAGACACGCATCTATCCTCGCATAAATATATTAAACTTGAGTACACAAAGCACTACAGATAGTAAAACACTTGACAATTTTATATCATAAATAGTTATCTTAGGCTAAACTTCAGTATCAAGAGGTCTTACGCCTATGAATTTTATATATTTACCAAAGAACTAAACCCCTAGTTTGTTTATTCAAGTGATTTGATACGAAGTAAAAGAAAGTAACATGATACTAACTCTATCCAAGAAGTTTGATACTACACATGCATAAGTAGATTGATACAACACATGTACGATTAGTGCACTATCAAAACATATACGCTTAAATTGAGTGGTTTGATACCGCACATAAGCAAGGGAATTTGACATTAAATGCAAACCGTAGGATTAACACTAGATGAAAACATGAGATTTGGGTGGTTTTGATACAAATTCGATTTCAGAGCAACTACGGAGCAAGCTATATTATATTATGCAGGAATAACAAGGGGGGAATAATAAAATAATGGCAAAACAAAAGGGAAGATGGAAGGCTAATCATGGAATACAAAGAACAACCAACCAATCTCATGGAAAAGTTACTTTCAAAATAATGACTATACAAATACCGATACAAAGAACAAAATAATGGCCATACAAATACCGATCTTAATTTTATATTCAAGTTCAAGAACAACCAACCAATCTCCAGGAATCAAGCAACAAAGACTAATCATGGAAAAGTTACTTTGGCAAGTGGATACTTGCCTTGGCTTTTGAAGTAATTCGGCCAACAGTGCTCTCCCCAACAGGACAAGATCACAGCAACAACCTATGAAAAATCTGGACAAGAAAATCTGGGCGATCAAAGCAAGGAAAGAAGAAGAACACTCAACACCTGATCGGAAAAGAAGATGGTGAAATCCCAAAATGGTTATGAAAGTGTGAGTTAGATCTGATATACTCTAGAGGGGGGTGAATAGAGTATGGTGCTTGCTAAAAACTTTTACAACAGTTGTTGTATTCTAATGTGAACAGGGAAGCAAATAGTAAATCTAACCACAGAATAATCACAATCTACAAAAGAAACTAATCACAAGCCACAGCCAGAAACAAAAGAAACACAAGCAACCAGAAGACACAAGGAGCTATAGTGGTTACCCAACCAATCTGGGTACATCCACTCTTCTACACCCTAGGTAGGAATCCACTGTAGGATGAGTTGATCAGGTGTCCTGGGCACCAATGAGCTTTTGATAAGGTGCTCAAAAACCAAACCAGATTTTTTGATCAGGTGTCTTGCCACCAATGAGCTTTTGATAAGGTGCTCAAAAACCACACACAAACTTTTGAAGGGAGTTTGAAAAACCCTTTACAGAGGTGGGGATGAGAGAGTGATGAAAGTCTTCTTTTCTCAATCACAGTGAGAAGACTATGTGGATTCAGTGATGTTGTCAAAGCTCCCCCTGAGATCTTGAGTTGTTCAGGAAATGAAGCTTTGTAGTAGGGTGATAGGCCTTCAGAAAATTGATCTCTAGCAAATGATGATTTCAGCAGCAACTGAAATGTGAGATGTTTGGAGTCTTGAATTATGATGGCCTTGAACACTTGAAAAAGAGATCTGAAGATTTCAAATGATTGATCTCCTTTGGTGATGTGTTCTGTATGAATTCTTGAGACAGAGAATGTCTGCAACTCTCTTTCTTTCTCTGTGTAATTGTTGTTGTGAGAGTTGTTGCAGAGAAAATTCCTCTTCTTTTCTTTCTCAGAGTTCTCTACTGGATTGATATTACAGAGGTTGAAGAAAATTATCTTTTATTTCTTCTGTCTGAATAGAAATTGTCCATTGTCCAAGATAGCCGTTAGCCTGTCATCAATGACTTCCTTAATTGCATTTGTCTTCTGGAGGAAAGTCTAATAAAACATTCCTTGAAAATCCCTTGAAACTTGCTGCAGAATAAATGAAAACGGCTACAAGATCTCTGAATTAAATGCTGAAAATAATTCCACAGCTGTCTAAATTTGAATCTTGAAAATCGTTGAACTCTTCAGAAAAACGTCGAACTGAGCTCCACTATCGTCGAGCTGAGCTCAGAGATTTGGACTTAGACAGAAACAGAGATCGTCGATCTGAGCTCAACTATCGTCAAACTGAGCTCAGAGATAGAGAATCAAACTGGAGTCAAGATCGTCGAACTGAGCTCGAAGATCGTCGAATGGAGTTCGACGACTTGATGAAGTTGAGCTCAGAGATCGTCGAATGGAGTTCGACGACTCGTCGAAGTGAGCTCAACGATCGTCGATTGGAGTTCGATGATTCGACATACTGAGCTCGACGAAATGACTTGGTTTCCAAACTGAAAAACCTGGTCTTGAGGGCAGCTTCCAAACCTAACTACTAACCCTTAGACTCAATTCTAATTGTCCTTTAGATCTATACAATGAGGTCAAAATAGGTTCCTAAGAGACATAGTGATCCTGACCCAAATTAGTAATAGGGTGTTCCAACAATCTCCCCCTATTTGGGTTAGGATTACTATTTATAGAAATTGGAAAATTATAAATATTCATAACAACAATTTAACAGCAAAACATTGCAGAAACACAGATATTATCTCAGACATATCATAAAACAGCAAATATTATCACCTTACAGAATTACTCATTTTCCTTGCTCTTTATAAGTATAATTTCTCTATTTGGATTAAGAGCTTCCTTCTTTGATCTTCTGTCATCAGCTGCACCTAGAGATGTTTGTTGTTTTGGCCTTGGTACTATAGCTTCAGGGTGCAGCTTCATGTAGCTTTCAGAATCAAAGAACTTCTGTAGGAGTATCTTTCCAGTTCCTTTTTCCTTTGTTCAGATAAAGTAGTAATGTTGGAGGTGTCTTTGCCTTGCTCTCTCGCTTTCTTAATCTGGTCCAGAGCAGCTAACTCTTTCATCCTAGCTGTCTAGGAAGTTGGATTGTTCTCTGGATCCTCATATGGCACTGGAGGCTCATACCTATTGGAGGGATTATCTGGAGGAGTTCTGGATGAGACTAACTCTTTAAGCTTATAAGGAAAAGGACCTGAAGTTGTGTCAGATGGACCTTGTCCTTCCCTTGAGTATGGATGTTGTCTGGAATAACCTTTAGAATAAACTTGAAGTTCTCTTTGGTTTCCTCTATAGTTTCCTCTCCTTGATTGATAGCCTCTAGATTGGCTTCCCCTATATTGAGATCTTCCTTGAGGCTGATAGGGGTTTTGACTTCTGGCAGAGGGATGAGATGCAGAGCTACCACTTGCACCTACACCAGGTGAAGGAGGATGAGGAGGAGGGTGATGGAACTGAGAGGAACCTTTCTCATACTTTCTCTTCTTTTTCATAGCCTTTAGTTGATTCTTGGAATATTGCATCCAGTGTTCTGTAATGGGGCAGTCATGCAGAATATAGTAGGGAATGTCATTTGTATCTTTTACTTTTGCGGGTGGAACTCTTTTCATAGCTTTGCTTCTTGCTTTTCTTTTTCTTGCAATAGTGGTTGAGGAGTCATCTGAATCAGTCCTATATTGATCACTTTCTGAGCTTTGATCATCATAAAGTGCATCAATCCTCTTAAGATAGTCTATCTGTTGTTGGGTTGGAGCAGAGGTAATAGTAGTGACATCAGTTGTAGCAGCAGCAGTAGAAGGAGAAATAGAAGCAGCACTAGCAGAGGAGATTACATCAGCAGATACAAAACTTTCATGAGGAGTAACTTTCTGAGAAGATATAGCAGCAGTAGTAACAGCAGTAACTGGGGCAGCAGCAGATTCAGAGATAACAGTTTCAGATACAAGAACATCAGCAGGGGCAACATCAGCAGTGACAGCAGGCTCAAAATCATATGCCTCTGTCATATGTATATCCTTAGAGACTAAATCATCAGCAGTATCAGAACTATCAGACACAACAACAGTAGCAGAACCATCAATAACAGCAGTAGGGGCAGCAGCAACAGAACCAGCAGGGGCAGCAGCAGGGGCAGCAACATAAACTGAATTTACAAAGGAATGTATAATACTGGTGTCACAGCTTGAAATGGGCACAATGGCCTTGGAGAGGTCTTCAGATGGCTGGACTGCAGTATGCTCTGGAAGACAGCTGAAATATATATAATCAAAATCTGATAATAAAGATCTGAGATCCATTGAGAAAACAGCAACTTGTGGTGTTGAGGCTGGAGCTTGAGTTGAAGTAACAGCAACTTGTGGTGTTGAGGTTGGAGCTTGAGTTGAAGTAACAGTAGCTTGAACTGAGGAAATGGCAGCAGCAGACAATCTTTCCACTTCATGAGGCATCTCCCCCTGCCTAGATTCAGTCAGGACTGGATCAAGGTGAAAGATATGGTACCTAAACACCTAGAGGGGGGGTGAATAGGTGACCTAATCCTTTTCTAACTTTATTGGCAGCAATCAGTTATATCACAGCAATCTAACTATTTTATCACAGCAAACACAGCATACACAGCAACAATTTCAGCACAGTACAGCACACAGTGATTTATAGTGGTTCCCCAAGATATGGGTACATCCACTTTCCCCCTTCGCCTATCTAGCAGTGTACTAGATTCGGCCAAACTCCTGCACTGTCTCAGAACCCAAATTGGTTCCTACACCTCAGGCCCAAAGCCTTACAACTCAGCTTTATCCCAAAGCCTACACTCAGCCAATCAAGGCCTACACTCAGCCAATCCAAGGCCTACACTCAGCCAACAAGGCCTACACTCAGAGATCTCTATCTCCTACACTCAGGCTAACAAGCCCTACCCTCAGCCTTTATAATTATAGGCTTACAAATCACTCAGATCCAAAGGATCCTACAAGTTAAAAAGATATTACAAATGATAACTCTACAACTCAGAATAATAAGAGAGGAGTTGAGAGATTCTTGATGAGTTCTTGGAAGAACTAAGCTGGATTCACCCTGACTTAGCTTTCTTCAAAGCTTCTTGAGTAGAACTGAATAAGGCTGAATCCTCTGCAGTTGTTCCTTGACCTCTGCCAATTAAGAATCAGAATTGAATCTGAATCCTTCTTCTCAGCCTAGTTCCAGAGGCTGATTTCTTGGATGGAGCCCTCTCTCTCCAACTTCTTAGATCTGTACTTGGACTGCAAGATCTTCTTGTGTTGATACTCAGTATACCACTTTTCTGATTACTTGAATAATCTGTACCACTTGTTAATCACTTGATCAACTCTTTCAACAACCACACCCACCGTTTCTGTAAACTGTGGATGCCTATTTATAGGCCTTCTTCATGGTAACCGGCTGGTCCGGTTCATAACTGACTTCTGACATCTCTGACAGTTGCTATAGACCGGCTGGATCGGCAGCTGTCATGTCAACCAGTCACTTCTTGAAAATCTCTAACAGTCAGTAAGTGTCGAGACTTTCTGTCTTTAAGTGTCGACACTTATAGACCAAGTGTCGACACATGTTGTGTAAGTGTCGACACAAGTCTACAAGGTGTCGACACAACTCCTTGTATGTCTCGACACAGATTCTTCTGCATGTGTCGACACTGAAATTGAGTGTCGACACAAGTACTTGTTCTTCTAGCTTTTGCTGAATTCTTCTATGTGTCGAATCTATCAAGTGTCGACACTGCTTCTTGGTGTCGACACATAGTCTTCTATGTTGAATCTTGCTGAGTGTCGACACAGCTCCTTGTGTCGACACAACTTCTTGTTGTTGAGACTTCAGCTGAGTGTCGACACATTCCTTTAGTGTCGACACTTGTACTTAGAATATTTTGTTGATAATTCTGTTCTTTGCTAAGTGTCGACACAGCTCCATGTGTCGACACTTTCTTCCAGTGTTGAGTCTTCAGCTGTGTGTCGAAACATTGTTCTTGGTATCGACACATACTTCAAATGCTGACTCTTCTGTTGAGTGTCGACATATTGTGTTGAGTGTCGACACTTACTTCAAGTGTTGACTCTTCTGCATAGTGTCGACACATTGTGTTGAGTATCGACACTTGTACTTAGACTCTGCAGACTTTTGCTGAGTGTCGACACAGCTCCAAGTGTCGACACTTTCTGGTGTAGACACGGCTTCACTGAGTGTCGACACAGCTCCTTGTGTCGACACTTTCTGTCTGCACTTTTCTTCACTGAGTCTCGACACAGCTCCAAGTGTCGACACTTTCTGTCTGGTGTCGACTCTGCATCCCAGGTGTCGACACAATGACTCCAAGTGTCGACACTGCTTGTCTGGGTGTCGACACAAGACTTCTTAAGTGTCGACACTTTCCCTCTGGGTGTCGACACATGGACTTAGAAACTTTTTGCTTCAGTCCAGTGATTTCTTAACCTGCACAGGTAACTCAAACATACATCAAATACATTATGATGTATATCATTGAGTTGGGTGAGGCTTCTTCAAATCAGGTACATTTGACCAATGTACCCAACAATCTCCCCCTATTTGGAGAAGTCATAACCCTTAGTCAATGATATACACCATCAATAATTAAAATTACAAAATGATGTACAGCAGATTATATTCAGCAGGGTAAACATAAACATGTAAAATACACACATGTACACACATTCATCATTTCAGAACAATCAAGAAATAGACACATTTACAGAACAATCATGAAATATATTTATCATATATTGTTCTAACATTTTTCTTATACATCTTCAATGTTTTACAAAAATGTTTTTCATTAAAAAGGATTGCAACATAATCTTCAAGTAAAATTCTAATCTATTTCTGATCAGGTTCTTTGATAACAATTCCTTTGCCAGGTTGGACTTGAGCTTTGACAGTGGCTTCAGCAGTTGCAGCATCAGCAGGCTTCTTGCCTTTTAAGTCCTTCTTCTTCAGCTCTTCTGCTTTGATTTTCTGCCTCTCAAAATAATGATATGGCTTGGGGAAGTACTTGCTAGGCTCCACTGCAGTAGGAGGTAGCTTTCCCATCTTAGCCTTCCTTTTATATTGAACAATGGCCTCTTGTCTGATTTCATGTTTCCTCCATTCTGCTTCAGAGAACCACTTGTTCCTTTCATGAGCATTGTCCTTGGCAGCTTTCCAGGCAGTTAAAATTATATTCCTTGAGGTAGGGCTCCACTGTTCAAAATCTGGCTTTTGTTCTGCTTGTTCCCTAAACCTCTTTTTAGACAACCTTGTCTCCTCTTCTTTGTTCATAGCCTCTTGCAGAGCTTCAGAAATAGGTTGAACAACCTTTTCAATATGAACATTTGCCTTGCCCTCAGTTGGGCTATACATTGTGCTGACATCTGCTTGAACCATGTCAAAATCTGGAGGTGGATAAATCACTTGAGCTACTTCTGCTTGCTCACCTCCAAGATATGCAGTTTGAATTCCTGATTCAGCAACATTATCATCATCACAAAGTGGAGGATAGCCCAGTGTAGCTCTGATGGAGTTAGATATCCATTTGGCATGGTCAGAGCTAGCTTTGACTAATACTCTCTCCCCCTTTATGACTTCTCTGGCCATATGGTCTCTGACATCATCCTTTTGAAACATTATCTGACTGTCCAAGTATCTGATTCCCTCTTTAAAGTAAGGTCTGAGCTTAGTGAGTTGTTCAGAGATGGCCTTCTGGGAATCTTGAATTGCAGTCTTGACAGCAGTAATCTCAGCTTGAAATACCTTATCAAAGTCAGCCTTAGCAGCAGCAGTAGATGTTGAAGGTTCAGCAGTCTTATTCTTCAACTCAGTGACTATAGCATTATGGGAGGCAGTCAAATTATCATTCATTCTTAACTGATTCTCCAGCACATATCCTTGCTTTAATGCTATATCATCTACCTGAGCCTTGATCTTCTCCTGGTGAGTTGCCAAATAGACTACTGCATTCCCACCCTTGTGGAAGCAGTCAATCATCTCCTTCTTGTTCAGGTTCACTTCAAACCTTATAGATTTTATATCTTGTGCAAGGTCAAACTGTAGGGACTTGTGCCCTTCATCCACATAAGCCTCTATTGCCTTCCTTTGCTCATCCAACTTGATCTGCATGGCAATCATCAAAGCACTATAATCAACTGTTGGAGCTTGTTGAACTATAGGCTGTGGGGCAATGGATTGCAAGGCCTTTTTATAACTCTGGCTTCTCCTTTTGAAGACATAGAGTTTCTTCTTCTTGGCCCTAGCACTCTCCTCATCTTCAGAGGCAGAGGTGCTGGCAATATCAACCCTGTCCTTAGGGCTTTGAGGCTTTTCAGGTTGCACATTAGGTGCTTGCTCAGTTTCTAGCCTAATAGGCTCTTCCAGAACTGTCAGTTGCTCCCCCTCAGCAGCAGCACTCTTATCTTCAGCAGCAGCATCCTTGTCCATATCAAAATCTTCTTGATCTAGATTTAGGAATAAATCTTCCATTGTATATTCTGGTGGAGACTGTGCAGGAGAAGTTCTTGGTTCTTCAACTACTTGATCAGGAACCACTTCTAGTACAACAGATGTGTCTTGGATAACAACATCTGGTTCTTGACTGTCTAGCTGAGTTTGCTGATGTACATCAGACAAATCAGAATCTACTATTGAAAAATTCAATGTATTTAGATCAATGAGTACCTCTTGGATGATGTTAGTGGCTTGCTCACTGTCCAGAGTAGAGGGTTCTTCTACTACTGGAAGCTCCCCCTGGCTGTGATCCCTATGGATGGGGCTAGCTTGAGGCAGCTCCCCCTGGATCTCTGCATCAGCTGGAGGAGTAGGAGTCTTCTCTGCAGCCACTTCCTCTTGAGCATCAGGAGTGAAAACAACTTGTTCTTCACTCCCTGAACTGCTGGAGGACTCCTGTGTCACAGCAGCTGTCTTCCTTTTCTTCCTTGGAGGAGTCTCCTTCTCAGTAACTGGCTTCTCTGGGGTTGCCACTTCCTTGGACAACACCCTGTCCCATCTGGAAAATATTCTTTGATCCATCTTTCTCATGTGATTGATCTTACTTCTAGCAGCATTGCTCATTACCTCTGGTATTGTACCAGCTAGGTAGAGACTTATAATTCTGCCCAGATTGGGCTTCTTCAAGCTTTCCTTGATCTTCTCATACACCACTTGAGACCAATCTGTTTTCAGGATGAATATGATTCTAGTCATAATTCCAAACATAGAGGCAGACACCCTGTCATGCCCTCCAGGCTTACTGAGAATAACCTTGCCTACAATCTCAGACATGAATTTCCCTTGATTATTCATGTCTTTCCTGTTGAATACGATCCTATCTTCATCTTGGGATCAAGACCACACCAGGTAAGAGCTTCCCTGGTCTTTGAAGCAGTTACTTCCTCTTCATCTTGAGTTTTAGGTAGCTGGAGTACCTTCCTCAGACTTTTTGGTGAAATCTTGACCTTAGATCCATGAACTCTGGATTTGATTCTGTATCCAGATTCATCTACAGCAGCTCCATTAAGGAATTCAAGAACTTCCTTTTTCCAAATCTTTGTTGGTTCTGAAACCAAGTATTCGAGTCCAGAATTGGCGACTAGGGTTATCACCGATTGGATTTCTTGATCTGCGTCGTCGAACGCGCCGCGCACCAGCTCATAGCCCTCGTTCACGTTCTCCTCAAGCTTAGGAGCCATTAGGGTTTGGAGAATTTGTCTTTAGAAAAGAGAAGTGTCGACACAATAGTTTTGGTCTCGAAACTTTGAAAGCGTGTCGACAAACAAAGACAGAACCCTATTTATACCTTCCTGATTTTGAAGATGAACAGGCGGGACAGCTAGCTTAACATGTGTCGACACTGGCAATAAGTGTCGACACTGACTTATAATGTCTCGACACATATGTGTCGACACAAGTTTAGTCAACAGATATTATGTGTCGACACTTGGTTATGTGTCGACACAACATATCTCGACACAAATTGTCGAGACTTTACTTAGAAAATTCTGAGTAAATACTAAGTGTCGACACGACTTTGGATGTGTCGACACCTACTTGACATGTGTCGACACAAACATTCTGAAGTGTCGACACCACTATTCTGTGTCGACATAGACTTGTCTATGTGTCGACACCTTTTTACTTAGTCAATTTTCTATTCTGTAAACTTAGTCTAAGTTTATCATTCCTAGTTCAATTTTGAATCTATTGAACTTAGCTTCTTCTAGTGGCTTAGTAAACATATCAGCTACTTGTTCATCTGTTTTAACATATTCAAGTGAAATATCTTCTCTTTCTACATGTTCTCTAAGAAAGTGATATTTAATCTCAATATGTTTTGTTCTACTATGGGATACAGGGTTATTAGCTATTGAAATAGCACTAGTAGAATCACAGAAAAGTGGATTTCTACTTACCTGAAATCCATAGTCCTTCTAGCTGATGTTGAATCCACAGAAGTTGAGCACAGCAACTTCCTGCAGCCACATAATCTGACTCAGCTGTGGAGATAGCCACACTAGTCTGCTTTTTGCTGCTCCATGAAATTAGTCTCCCACCTAGGAATTGACAGGTTCCAGTAGTACTCTTTCTATCCTCTTTGCATCCTGCAAAGTCTGCATCTGAATAACCTGTTAGATCAAAGTCTCCATTCCTAGGGTACCAGAGGCCTAGATAGGGAGTGCCCTTTAGATATCTCAAAATTCTCTTGACTGCAGTCAAGTGAGACTCTTTAGGGCAGGCTTGATACCTTGCACAAACACATGTAGCATACATGATGTCTGGTCTACTAGCAGTCAAGTATAATAGGGAGCCAACTATCCCTCTATACAAGGTTTCATCTACAGGTTTCCCTGCATCATCCTTGCTAAGAGACATACTTGACCCCATAGGAGTCTTCATGGTACTGGATGAATCCATACCATACTTCCTTATGAGTTCTAGGGTGAACTTTGACTGACATATGGATAAACCATTTTCAGTCTGTTTAACTTGGAGACCCAAGAAAAACTTCAGCTCTCCCATACTACTCATTTCAAACTGATCTTGCATAAGTTTTGCAAACTTTTTGCAAAGGCTGCTTTCAGTAGACCCAAATATAATGTCATCTACATATATTTGGACTAGTATGACTTTACCTCTAGATTCCCTAAGGAATAGAGTCTTATCTATTTTCCCCCTTGAGAACTTGTTCTCAATGAGGAAACTAGATAGGGTTTCATACCAAGCCCTAGGGGCTTGCTTTAACCCATATAAAGCTTTCCTAAGTCTATAGACATAATGAGGTAGAGTTGGATCAACAAAACCTGAAGGCTGCTCCACATAGACTTCTTCTTTCAAATTACCATTTAGGAATGCTGACTTGACATCCATTTGGTATACCTTGAATCCTTGATAGGTTGCATAGGCCAAGAACATTCTTATGGCTTCCAGTCTGGCTACTGGAGCAAAGCTTTGATCAAAATCAATACCTTCTTCTTGCCTATATCCTTTAGCAACCAGTCTAGCTTTATTCTTAATGATGACCCCTTGTTCATCCATCTTATTCCTGTAGATCCACTTAACTCCTATTACATTGTGGTCTTTAGGTTTAGGAACAAGTTCCCAAACCTTGCACCTCTTGAACTGATTAAGCTCTTCTTGCATTGCTTCAGTCCATTGTGGATCTTGTATTGCTTCTTCAAATCTCTTAGGTTCAACTTGTGACAGAAAGCTGGAATAGATTGCAGCATTCTGATTTCTGCTCCTTGTTTGAACTCCTTGTCTTGGATCTCCAATAATCAGCTCTACTGGATGATCTCTAAGATGCCTGTGGGCTGGAGGCATCCTAACTTCAGGTTGAACCACTTCAGCATCTGCATTCATGCTGTATTCCTTGGATTTCTTCAGCAACTGGCACATGTAGTTCTCTCCCTGGACAGTAGCTACTTTCCTCTCCTTGCTGTCTTGCAGCAGGCACCTCTTCTATAGTAAGCTTGTCCATTGTCTTTGTCAAACCTGTGGGGCTGCATACATTGCTAGACAACTCATTATTAATAAGTTTAGTCTCATCAAAAACTACATGCACTGATTCTTCTACAACTTGTGTAGTCAAGTTGTAGACTCTATAAGCCTTACTATTATTGCTGTACCCAACAAAAATTCCCTCTTGGGACTTGGCAGCAAACTTAGTTATGTAAGACTTCCCATTGTTAAGTATGAAGCATTTACAACCAAAGATCCTAAAATAGGATAGGTTTGGTTTCCTGCCTTTCACTACTTCATAGGGGGTCTTGTTTAGCCCTTTAGTGATGGTAGCCCTATTTATAACATGGCATGCAGTGTTAACTGCTTCAGCCCAGAAATACTCTGGCAGTGATGTATCACTTAGTAGGGTTCTACCAGCTTCTATCAAGGTCCTATTTTTCCTCTCAGCAATGTCATTTTGCTGAGGTGTTCTAGGTGAAGAGAATTCTTGAAATATCCCAAAGTCTTCACATAGTTTTGTCATGCTTTCAGACTGAAACTCAGTACCATGGTCACTTCTAATTTTGACCACAGTACTATTTAGTTCATTCTGAATTTGCTTGACAAAGCTGTAGAAGACACTAGGTGTTTCAGATTTCTGTCTTAAGAAGAACACCCAGGAAAACCTTGAGTAGTCATCTACAACTACAAGGGTATAGACCTTCCTACCTAAGCTGTGAACTGGCATTGGACCAAAGAGATCCAAATGCAAGAGGTACAAACACCTCACAGCATCTTTGTTATCTATGCTTCTAAAGGTGGATTTAGTCTGCTTGCCCTTTTGACAAGCTGAGCAAATGCCATCTTTAACACACTTAACTTGAGGACCATTCCTCACTAACTCTTTGCTAAAGAGTTTGCTAATAGTCTTGTAGTTTAGATGGGCTAGCCTCTTGTGCCATTTGACACAATGAGAGACTGTCTCATCAGCTACAAGACAAACTGGAGAACCATTGTTCTCAATCATAATGTCTAGGCAGTAGACATTCCTCTTCCTATAACCTGTCAAAATGATCTCTTGATCACTTGACCTCTTGATATGACAACCATTTTTAAGCAAATGAGATGTCATACCCTACATCACTTAATTGACTTATACTTATTAGGTTGTGTTTCAACCCTTTAACATAAGCCACTTGAGTAATGGTAACTAAGTTTGAAGAAATGTTACCAAACCCTTTGATGATTCCTTTTTCAGAACCACCAAAGGTCACTTTAGGACCATTTTTGATTGGAATGTAGTCCTTCAGTAGTCCCCCAGTTCCAGTCATATGTCTGGAACATCCACTGTCCAAGTACCATGTAGGGGTATGGCCACTTGGACTCACCTGCAAAACAAATTAATGAACCTTAGAACCCAAAGTATTCTTGTGTCCTTGGTGATTGTTAGTTTGCAATTTGACAAACCTACCTACTGGCTTTCCAACATGTAGTTTGGAACTCACTTTGGCACTCACATTGTGCCAACAGTCTACTGCAAAATGGCCAATTTTGCCACAGCACCAACATTCAAACTTGTTGTACCTTTGCTTAGGTACAGCCTTTGTTGTATTATCTACAGCAGTCTTGTTGAATGCTGGGGCTTTGCCCTTGGACTTATACTTGGACTGCTCAGTCCCTGCAGGTCTAACAAAACCCAGTTCAGCCTTGCCTTTATGATGAACAAATTCATCAATTAAAGGTAGCACTGATTTAGGTTTTGAAAACCTAGCAACAAGCTCTCTTTCTTTCTGAAGATTGATCTCCAGTCTCTTAATTTGATCATTCTTATAGGTGATAGTTCTCATCTGAATCACAGTAATGTGTTTCAGCCTGGCTACCTCATTCAGTTTTTGATCAAATTGTTTCTCAAAATCTGTTGCAACAGCCTTGAGATCTGCAATCTCCTTTGCCTGACTTTTGGCTAAGGTCTTGCTTTTCTTGTAGGCTTACAACAGTACCTTATATTCATCTATAAGCTGATGAATATCTTCCTCAGACTCAGATACATTCTCATCACTTGATGAAGAAGAATCTGAATCTGAACTAGAACAAGAAACTGAACTTGAACATGAACCTTATACCTGACTGGGTCCTGGCTGCTCCAGGATTTTGGCACTGTCTGTCAAAGCCATTAGTCCTTGGCAATGACTGTCTTCTTGTTCATAAATTGACTCCAAGATCTGCATGAATTCTTCCTCTTCTTCTTCAGCAAACAGCCCTATGTAGGCTTCAGCATCAGACTCAGATTCTGAAGAAGAAATGTCTGATAGAGTCTTCTCTTTCTTGGCTACAAAAGGACTTTTCCTTCTTGCCTTTGAAGTGAGTCTTTTTCCTGTCACTGGATTCCTTTCTCTTCTCTGGACAATCTGCAACAACATGTCCCTGTCTATTGCAGCAATAGCAGACTATCTTAGATCCAGTTGCCTTGCTTGACTTTTTCATCTTCCTGTCTTTCTTTGAGGCCTTTTTCTCCTGATGAAAGACTTCCTTTCCCTTTGAAGAAGAAGGTCTTGACCTCCACTGTTTCTTCTTCAAAAACTTCTGAAAGTGTCTAGTGAAGGCAGCAAAGTCTTCATCACTTTCACTGCTCTCACTCTTTGTGCTGACTGACTCATCAGACTCTGAATCAACTACCTCTGGAGGTGGAGTTGATGACTTATTCCTGCACTTTTTGGGAACTTCTGTCTTGAAAGCAACAGTTCTTTCTTTGTGCTCAGTCCTTGTTGATTTCTCCTCCTCTTTTCTCACTGTTAACTGCATTTCATAAGACAATAGCTTGCCAAACAGTGTGGGAGGAGGAATTTCCCCCAACTTAGCCATTTCTCTTATGGCACAGATCTTGGTGTCCCAATCTTTGGTTAGGGACCTTAAGAACTTGTCATTTAGTTCATAGTTACTGAACTCTCTTCCATAAGACATGAGTTCATTAACTATTCTGTAAAATTTCTTATAGCACTCAGTGATGCTATCACCCTTGCCTTACCTAAAGCTTTCATACTCCTGATTTAGCAAGGACTTCCTATCTTGCCTAACTTCTTCAGAACCTTCCATATAGACAATGAGGGTATCCCACATTTCTTTTGCTGTTTTACAGTGAATTAAGTTCTGAAAAGTTGCATCATCAATGGCACTCACTATTATGTTTTGTGCCCTCTTGTCCATGGTGGCCAGGACAATTTCATCCTTAGTCATCTCAGAGAAATCCTTTGGAGTTCTCTGGTTTGCATCCAATACTGAAATCTTCATTGGCACATAAGGCCCTTCCTTAACTGTGATGTAGATTCTAGGGTCAGAGGCTTCCATAAATAGCCTTACCCTCTCTTTCCAGATCCCAAAGATCTCTTTCCTGCATATGGGTAATTTCATGGAACCCAATTCCTTGTGATTCTCATAAGAACCCATGTTTCTTGATGTTCTTGAATTTCTTGAATCTGTGAATTGCCTTACACTGAATCTGCCAAACAGGATCTCCTCAGACTGTTAGTCCTTGTTTTGAGAAACCTCCCTCTGATACCACTTGAAAGATATGGTACCTAAACACCTAGAGGGGGGTGAATAGGTGACCTAATCCTTTTCTAACTTTATTGGCAGCAATCAGTTATATCACAGCAATCTAACTAGTTTATCACAGCAAACACAGCATACACAGCAACAATTTCAGCACAGTACAGCACACAGTGATTTATAGTGGTTCCCCAAGATATGGGTACATCCACTTTCCCCCTTCGCCTATCTAGCAGTGTACTAGATTCGGCCAAACTCCTGCACTGTCTCAGAACCCAAATTGGTTCCTACACCTCAGGCCCAAAGCCTTACAACTCAGCTTTATCCCAAAGCCTACACTCAGCCAATCAAGGCCTACACTCAGCCAATCCAAGGCCTACACTCAGCCAACAAGGCCTACACTCAGAGATCTCTATCTCCTACACTCAGGCTAACAAGCCCTACCCTCAGCCTTTATAATTATAGGCTTACAAATCACTCAGATCCAAAGGATCCTACAAGTTAAAAAGATATTACAAATGATAACTCTACAACTCAGAATAATAAGAGAGGAGTTGAGAGATTCTTGATGAGTTCTTGGAAGAACTCAGCTGTATTCACCCTGACTTAGCTTTCTTCAAAGCTTCTTGAGTAGAACTGAATAAGGCTGAATCCTCTGCAGTTGTTCCTTGACCTCTGCCACTTAAGAATCAGAATTGAATCTGAATCCTTCTTCTCAGCCTAGTTCCAGAGGCTGATTTCTTGGATGGAGCCCTCTCTCTCCAACTTCTTAGATCTGCACTTGGACTGCAAGATCTTCTTGTGTTGATACTCAGTATACCACTTTTCTGATTACTTGAATAATCTGTACCACTTGTTAATCACTTGATCAACTCTTTCAACAACCACACCCACCGTTTCTGTAAACTGTGGATGCCTATTTATAGGCCTTCTTCATGGTAACCGGCTGGTCCGGTTCATAACTGACTTCTGACATCTCTGACAGTTGCTGTAGACCGGCTGGATCGGCAGCTGTCATGTCAACCAGTCACTTCTTGAAAATCTCTAACAGTCAGTAAGTGTCGAGACTTTCTTTCTTTAAGTGTCGACACTTATAGACCAAGTGTCGACACATGTTGTGTAAGTGTCGACACAAGTCTACAAGGTGTCGACACAACTCCTTGTATGTCTCGACACAGATTCTTCTGCATGTGTCGACACTGAAATTGAGTGTCGACACAAGTACTTGTTCTTCTAGCTTTTGCTGAATTCTTCTATGTGTCGAATCTATCAAGTGTCGATACTGCTTCTTGGTGTCGACACATAGTCTTCTATGTTGAATCTTGCTGAGTGTCGACACAGCTCCTTGTGTCGACACAACTTCTTGTTGTTGAGACTTCAGCTGAGTGTCGACACATTCCTTAGTGTCGACACTTGTACTTAGAATATTTTGTTGATAATTCTGTTCTTTGCTAAGTGTCGACACAGCTCCATGTGTCGACACTTTCTTCCAGTGTTGAGTCTTCAGCTGTGTGTCGACACATTGTTCTTGGTGTCGACACATACTTCAAATGCTGACTCTTCTGTTGAGTGTCGACACATTGTGTTGAGTGTCGACACTTACTTCAAGTGTTGACTCTTCTGCATAGTGTCGACACATTGTGTTGAGTGTCGACACTTGTACTTAGACTCTGCAGACTTTTGCTGAGTGTCGACACAGCTCCAAGTGTCGACACTTTCTTGTGTAGACACAGCTTCACTGAGTGTCGACACAGCTCCTTGTGTCGACACTTTCTGTCTGTACTTTTCTTCACTGAGTGTCGACACAGCTCCAAGTGTCGACACTTTCTGTCTGGTGTCGACTCTGCATCCCATGTGTCGACACAATGACTCCAAGTGTCGACACTGCTTGTCTGGGTGTTGACACAAGACTTCTTAAGTGTCGACACTTTCCCTCTGGGTGTCGACACATGGACTTAGAAACTTTTTGCTTCAGTCCAGTAATTTCTTAACCTGCACAGGTAACTCAAACATACATCAAATACATTATGATGTATATCATTGAGTTGGGTGAGGCTTCTTCAAATCAGGTACATTTGACCAATGTACCCAACACAAGGCACCCAAAGGAAGGGATTGCCTGAGGAATGAGAGAAGATAGCCTGGAAGATAGGTCTGCAACTGACTTTAGGAGTGGAGCCAAGGAGGTCTCCAACAAAAGTGATAGTCTGGGAGCTATCAGCTCATAAAGTCTGTCTGCTAAGGCTGGAAGATCTACATGCTCAATAGGGACTTGAGCAGAGGTAGAGACTGTAGGTGGAACATCTGGAGATGTGGGTGGAGAACTGGTGTACGATGGAAATGAAGGTTGAGATATGGGGATTGTTGAAATGGAAGATAGTGGAATGGAAATAGAAGGTGTGAAGGAGGGTTGAGCAATGATGTCTTGCAGTAGCTGTTGATAAGATGTGGATGAGGAGGGTAGATCAGGAGGGGATGAAGGTGAATCATCCATAAAGGAATCATCTATCAGATTAAAGGATGGAATGTGAGATGATGTGTCAATATCTGGTTGAGGGTATTAATGTAGAGAATGGAATAGTTCTTCTATTAGAGGTGGAGGTGGTGAAACTGAAGTTGGAGATGGGGTTGAAATTATGATGGTGGATGAAATTTGAATTGTAGAGAAAACTGGTGGAGATGAAATAAGAGGTGGAGGAGGAGGAGAAGTGGCAGGCAAGTCTTCTGCAGGGGCAGAGACTTGAGGGGAAGAGACTGTAATAGTCCTTGTGCCTGAAGTTGCAGCTGTAGAGGGCCTGCTGGGCTTCACAATTTGTCTGTCCCACTTGCCAAACAGGGCACAGGAGAGCCTCTTGGAGGCATTGATGTGAATCCCATTTGATACTAGCAGAGCAGGGCATCTGTTTTGAAGAAACAGCCCTAGTATCCTTTCATAGTTAACAAAATTCTTATTTATCTTCTTCTTAATCAGATCAAAGAAAATCTCTCCCCAGTTTAATTGCTTCTTATCTACAATAGCACACATCAAACATAGTTGATACCTGGAGATGGTATCATGGGCTGAATGTTTGGCCAACAAGACTTTTCCCACAACATCAGCTAAAAATATGTATTCCACAGATAGAGTTTTCTTCAGAAGCTTGCTAGGGTTTGCATCTGAGTGACCCATTCTTTGAAGTACATCAGAAAATTCTTCTCCAGAAAGTTCAACAGAGTCTTCTCCAGAATTTAATCCAAAAATTTCTGTCAGGGCAGCAGGTGTAAGAGGTACCTGAGTTCCTGACACTGTACCAATAACCGTATTCTGGTCCTGGTTGTGGGAAGTATAGACCCACTCCTTGATTTCATCGGCAGCCAATTTTATTTTGGTAGACATTATAGTGACTAGCTTTTGTTCCTTAAAAAGTTCTAAAATGTCTTGGAAGATTTGATCACTGGTGCTGAAAGAATCCAGGTCAATGTCGAAACCTGCATCAAATTTCATGGCGGCTAGAACTGCAACTGAGACGGCCATTGTTTTCCTGCAAAACTCAACAAACAAACGACCAAGTGTAGAGATATTTGGAGAGAAAAGAAAATTTGCAGAGAGAACGAAGGCGCAAAGAGAGAACGATGACCGAAAAAAGAGTTTTATATTAGGGTTCGACGCAGAAAAGGAAGGATCGTTGAATCAGTTCGACGATCGGGGCTTCTAAAGGAAACTGAAGGGTCATCAACATCGTCGATCTCCGTTTGACGATATTGGAAAGCGTCGAGCTCCGTTCGACGATAGTTCAGCAAATAAAATCGTCGAGCTTCGTTTGACGATCGCTGACCTGGAGAGATAGTTGAACACTATATGAGAAGCGCTGAACTCTGGTCGACGATCTCGGAAAGCGTCGATCTCCGTTCGACGATCTGGGGTAAAATCGTCGAGCGCAGTTCAGAGACCAGAAACACTCTATACACTAGAAAAATTAAGATGTTTGCCTAGTCTTGGTCAATTTTTAGAGTTTCAAAATCTTGGAACTTATTTTAGACTTCCTCCATCTAACATTCCTAACTGATTTAGGAAGAAGGTGTGTTTCTTTTCATCCAAGGGTTTGGTGAAAATATCTCTCCTTTGCAAATCAGTTAGGATATATTGAAGTTCAATTTTGTTCTTCTCAACATTATCCCTTAAAAAGTGATGCCTAATTTCTATGTGTTTTGTCCTACTATGGAGGACTGGAGTTTGTGCTATAGAAATAGCAATGGTATTATCACAAAAGATTTTTGACTTCTCTAAGTTGTAGTCATAGTCTAGGAGTTGGTTTTGAATCCACAATATTTGTGAACAACAACTACCTGCAGCCATATATTCAGCTTCAGCAGTTGAAGTTGACACAGATGTTTGTTTCTTGCAAAACCAAGAGACAAGTCTGTCACCAAGAAACTGACAAGTTCCACTGGTGCTTTTCCTGTCAATTCTGCATCCAGCATAATCAGCATCAGAAAATCCAGTTAAGTCAAATGCTGAATGTTTTGGACACCAGAGACCTAGATTTGGACAACTTTTAACATACCTGAGAATCCTTTTTACTAATGTTAGGTGTGACTCTCTAGGGTTCACTTGGAATCTAGCACAGATGCATGTAGCAAACATTATGTCTGGTCTACTAGCTGTAAGGTACAATAAAGAGCCAATCATTGCTCTATAAGTTATCTGATCAACAGGTTTCCCATGTTCATCAGCATCCAATACAGCATTAGTAGGCATAGGTGTTTTCATACAAGATGCTTCAGACATACCAAATTTCTTGACCAATTCCTTTGCATACTTGGTTTGAGAAATAAATATGTCTTCAGCATGTTGCTTGATTTGCAATCCGAGAAAGAAGGATAGCTCACCCATGCTACTCATTTCAAATTTAGAGTGCATTAGATTGGAAAACCTTCTACACAAATTTGAATCAGTAGAACCAAAGATAATATCATCTACATAGATTTGTACAAGTAGGGTATGGGACTTATGGGTACTAATAAAAAGAGTTTGGTCTACTCTACCCCTTATAAACTCATTTTTCAGGAGAAAGTATGCTAGGGTCTCATACCATGCTCTAGGAGCTTGCTTGAGACCATATAATGCTTTATTCAATTTAAAAACATAATCAGGATGAGATGAAGAGATAAAACCTGGAGGTTGTCTGACATAGACTTCTTCTTTGATGTCTCCATTTAGAAAAGCACTCTTTACATCCATCTGGTATACTTTGAAGCCTTTGTGTGCTGCATATGCTAAGAAGATTCTAATAGCCTCCAATCTTGCAACTGGTGCAAAAGTCTGGTCATAATCTATGCCTTCTTCTTGAGAGTACCCTTGAGCAACTAGTCTTGCCTTGTTCCTTACAATTACTCCTTGATCATCCAATTTGTTTCTGAACACCCACTTTGTTCCAACAATGGAGTGATCCTTAGGCCTTGGTACTAGTTCTCAAACTTTGTTCCTTTCAAATTGATGCAGCTCTTCTTGCATTATAATGATCCAGTGTGGATCTTGCTCAGCATCTTGAATGGATTGAGGTTCAATTTGAGAAAGGAAGCAAGTGTGCATCAGGTTTTGGTTAACCTGATTTCTAGTTTGCACACCAGCAGAGATGTTTCCAATCACTTGGGAGATTGGATGGTCTCTTGATGTTACTAAATCAACAGGGGGTGTTGATTGTTCACCAACCTGTGTTGTTGTTTCCTCTTGTGGTACAACAACTGGCTCTTC
This sequence comes from Platanthera guangdongensis, assembly GCA_039583875.1. Taxonomy (NCBI): domain Eukaryota; kingdom Viridiplantae; phylum Streptophyta; class Magnoliopsida; order Asparagales; family Orchidaceae; genus Platanthera; species Platanthera guangdongensis. The sequence continues at coordinate 149,200,543 of CM077147.1, read as the reverse complement.
AAGAGGTTTCTCTTCATGATGTTGAATGTCTTCTTCATATTCACTGCTTTCCTCTTTTTGAATGATTTGTAATCTGTCCAAGTCTTCAGCAAGAGAATGTACCTGCAAAGGTTCTATGGTAGAAGTGTTCTTCTCCTTGAAAGACATGTTAGTTTCATCAAAAGATATGTGAACAGATTCTTCAATTTTAAGAGTTGATTTGTTATATACACTATAATCCTTACTGATCATGGAGTATCCCAGAAACACTCCTTCATCAGCTTTAGCTTGAAATTTTGCTAAATACTTCTTGTCATTATTGTGTATGTAACAGATACAACCAAAAATTCTAAAGTAATCTATTTTAGGTTTCTTCCCTTTGAGTAATTCATCGGGAGTCTTGCCCTTCAGTTTATGTATTAAACTTCTATTCAGCACATAGTTGGAGGTGTTCACTGCCTCCGCCCAAAAGGATAGAGGAAGGTGAGCATCTGACAACAATGTAGTGGCAGATTCAATAAGGGTTCTATTTTTCCTTTCAGCTACCCCATTTTGTTGAGGAGTTCTAGGAGCTGAGAAAGTGTGTCTGATCCCTTCACTCTAACAGAACTCTTGCATAATAAGAAGAGAATCAAACTCTGTCCCATGATCACTTCTGATCAGGGCAATGTGAGTATTTAACTCAGTCTGTATGCATTTGAGAAACTCTGTCAAACACTTAAAGTTATCAGACTTCTTCCTTAGAAAGAACACCCATGTGAATCTAGAGAAGTCATCTACAACTACTAAGGTGTAAGATTTCCCTCCTAAGCTTTGTACTGTAATGGGTCCAAAAAGATCCATGTGTAACAGATACAAAATCCTAGGTGAATCACTCTTATTAAGTGACTTGAAACTATTTTTAGTTTACTTTCCTAATTGACAAGCCCTGCAGAGTCCTTCCTTCTTGTAGGGGCCAAATGGTAGTCCTCTAACAAGGTTGTCCTTGGATAGCCTAGCAATGGTTCTAAGGTTTATATTCTCTAGTCTCTTATGCCATAATACATTAGGTTTACATATAGAATTAAACAGGCAAATATCTACATCTGTTGAAAGAAAGTCTACTAAGTAGATGTTACCTTTCATTTTACCTGTCAACACAGTTGTGTTGTCCTCTGACTTGATCTTGCATAAGGCTTTGCTGAAAGTCACCTGGTAGCCTTCATCACATAGCTGACTGATACTGATCAAATTGTGCTTCAGTCCATCCACAGGCTACCTTCTTGAATGTGACTGTGCCAATCTGGACTGCACCATATACTTTAGTTTGTCCAAAGTTTGAATCACCAAATATGACTTTGGGTCCAAGCTTGGCTTTAAAGGATGTGAGGTTATCCCTATTTCCTGTCATGTGCTTTGAGCACCCACTATCCAAATACCATTGCTGGTTTGATGTTGGATAGGTCTTCACCTGCACATAAGCAATTTACTTATTTTTGACCCAGTTTACCTTAGGCCTAGGTTGATAACCTTTAAATTCAGAAATAAATGACATCCCTGGTTGACTCTTATAACCTTCAGGATGATATCTCCTTGGAGGTATTATCCATTCAGTATAAGGGTTAAATCTTTGGGATGAAGGACCCCTAGGATTTGATTTTGATTTACCCTTGAAAGAATTTCCAAAGCTCTGATCTCTGTTCGACGATCGTTGAGCTGCATTCGACGATCTTGGGTCAGATCGTCGAGCTCCGTTCGACGGTCGACTGTGGCAGAGTTCAGAAATTAGAGATCGTCGACCTGAGTTCGACGATTTTGCCTGAGATCGTCGATCTGCGTTCGGCGATCGTCTAGCTCTGTTCGACGATTTCTGCTGGATCTTGGTTTTCTTAGGTAGATCAGAATTTTTCCTAACTACCTCTACAACTTCCTTCCCTTTATCAGAAATAAACTTGATTGGGGTTGTTAGAACTATAGGTTGGCTGGATGAAGCACCCAAGCCCAGTGTACTGTTGAATCTAGAGTTCACTGTGCTTGTGATGTCCATTAGTTTGATGCTTCTCCTATTAAGGGATTCTTCAAGCTTTTTGGCCTCTGATAGCTCACTTTTCAGTGAAGTTATCTTCTCCCTACAGCACTCCAACTCCTCAGAGAGTTTGAGGTTTTCTGATTTTAAGGTACTATGTTCAGTCAGTTGATTTCTGAGAGAGATAATTTCCTTCTCAGATTTTAATAGGTCTAAACATAGTGCTTTAAACTCAGACTTAAAGTCCTCAGAATTGAAATCAAAAGAGTCTATTACCTGGTCTTCTTCAGATTGAGTTTCTAAGTCTAACTCTGACTCTTCTGCATCAGAATTGTGTTGAGAGGAATTGATTGTCATCATGCAGAACTCCTTCTCTTCAGCATCATCTTCATCATCACTGGAGCTGGATGAAGCTTCTGATTCTTCTTCTGTTTCACTCTAAGATTCAGCAACAAATCCCTTCATTGTGCGTTTGTTCTTGCTGGAGGAGGGTTTGTCATTGCCATTCTTCTTGAAGTCTTTTTCTGTTCTCCTTTCTTTCTTGTCCTTTCTGTCCTTGTTTTTATTTTCTGGACAGTCAGGCACAATGTGGTCTGGTTTCCTGCAACCAAAGCAAATAATTTCTTTATTATTTGACTTATCATATCTTGGCTTGTCATGTTCTTTGTATGATCTATTCCTGAAGTCCTTTCTGGCAATTTTGTAAAATCTTTTGGCCAGCAGACTAAGCAGCTCATCATTGCCTGTGACTTTATCTTCAGGCTGATCTTCAGTTGCTTTGAAAGCTATTGTCTTTTCCTTTCTTGTGGCTGGTGAGGCAGCCTTCTGCTCTTCTTCTCTATTTTTGATGAACAGCTCATAAGACTTGAGCTTGCCCAATAGAGCTTCTGTTGTGATCTCATTGAGACTTCTGGCATCCTTGATTGGCCAGATCCTTGAGTTCTAAGTCCTTGGGAAGCACATTAGGATTTTGTCATTCAGCTCAGTCAATGAGATCTCCTTGTACAAGGTTTTCAGTTCATTGACTATGAGACTGAGTCTGTTGTACATATCTCCTACTGACTCAGCTTCTCCTTTCTTGAATTTCTCATATTGGGTTATGAGGTGAGATCTTCTGTCCTTTCTTTCATCAGCAGATCCTGAGACTATTTCAGATAGCTTGTCCCAGATCTCCTTTGCTGAGTTGCATTCAGCTACCTTTTGGAAAATGTCATCAGACATAGTCTGGGCTAGGATGTCCATAGCCTTTGCATCTGCTACCTTCCACTTCTTGATCTCTGCATCTGTTCCTGAAGGAGGTTGAACAGCATTTGTACTTATGTTCTCTAGAGGTCTTAGACACACTGTCAAAACAGAATTAAAGATGTCCTCATCAATAGAATTCATGTATAGTCTAATCCTTGCTTTCCAAAGTGCAAACTTAGACAGATTGCACACTAGAGGTCTGGTGCTAGCATAATCTTTGTTTTGGGCCATGTTTTGTGAAGAAAAATTCTAATAACAAAATCAAAACAAGCAGATCTAACTAGGGATCTTTGGGTTCAGGTGTTAGCCTTTGCAACCACTGAGATGTGGTATTTTTAACCAACCTCCCTCTGATACCAATTGAAAGTGTGAGTTAGATCTGATATACTCTAGAGGGAGGGTGAATAGAGTATGGTGCTTGCTAAAAACTTTTACAACAGTTGTTGTATTCTAATGTGAACAAGGAAGCAAATAGTAAATTTAACCACAGAATAATCACAATCTACAAAAGAAACTAATCACAAGCCACAGCCAGAAACAAAAAAAAGCACAAGCAACCAGAAGACAAAAGGAGCTATAATGGTTCCCCAATCAATTTGGGTACATCCACTCTTCTACCACCCTAGGTAGGAATCCACTGCAGGATGAGTTGATCAGGTGTCTTGGGCACCAATGAGCTTTTGATAAGGTGCTCAAAAACCAAACCAGATTTTTTGATCAGGTGTCTTGCCACCAATGAGCTTTTGATAAGGTGCTCAAAAACCACACACAAACTTTTGAAGGGAGTTTGAAAAACCCTTTACAGAGGTGGGGATGAGAGAGTGATGAAAGTCTTCTTTTCTCAATCACAGTGAGAAGACTATGTGGATTCAGTGATGTTGTCAAAGCTCCCCCTGAGATCTTGAGTTGTTCAGGAAATGAAGCTTTGCAGTAGGGTGATAGGCCTTCAGAAAATTGATCTCCAGCAAATGATGATTTCAGCAGCAACTGAAATGTGAGATGTCTGGAGTCTTGAATGATGATGGCCTTGAACACTTGAAAAAGAGATCTGAAGATTTCAGATGATTGATCTCCTTTGGTGATGTGTTCTGTATGAATTCTTGAGACAGAGAATGTTTGTAACTCTCTTTCTTTCTCTGTGTAATTGTTGTTGTGAGAGTTCTTGCGGAGAAAATTCCTCTTCTTTTCTTTCTCAGAGTTCTCTACTGGATTGATATTACAGAGGTTGAAGAAAATTATCTTTTATTTCTTCTGTCTGAATAGAAATTGTCCATTGTCCGAGATAGTCGTTGGCCTGTCATCAATGACTTCCTTAATTGCATTTGTCTTCTGGAGGAAAGTCCAATAAAACATTCCTTGAAAATCCCTTGAAACTTGCTCCAGAATAAATGAAAACGGCTACAAGATCTCTGAATTAAATGCTGAAAATAATTCCACAGCTGTCCAAATTTGAATCTTGAAAATCGTTGAACTCTTCAGAAAAACATCGAACTGAGCTCCACTATCGTCGAGCTGAGCTCAGAGATTTGAACTTAGACAGAAACAGAGATCGTCGATCTGAGCTCAACTATCGTCGAACTGAGCTCAGAGATAGAGAATCAAACTGGAGTCAAGATCGTCGAACTGAGCTCGAAGATCGTCGAATGGAGTTCGACGACTTGATGAAGTTGAGCTCAGAGATCGTCGAATGGAGTTCGACGACTCGTCGAAGTGAGCTCAACGATCGTCGATTGGAGTTCGACGATTCGTCGTACTGAGCTCGACGAAATGACTTGGTTTCCAAACTGAAAAACCTGGTCTTGAGGGCAGCTTCCAAACCTAACTACTAACCCTTAGACTCAATTCTAATTGACCTTTAGATCTATACAATGAGGTCAAAACAGGTTCCTAAGAGACATAGTGATCCTGACCCAAATTAGTAATAGGGTGTTCCAACAGGTTACCTCGGAACGAAGGCCTTGCCTAGAGGAGCTCGGATTCGTCCTCAAACTGGCGCCCTGACCTAAGCTAGGCAGGGAGACGGCAGTCGGAGTGCCTCCTTGCTCCGCCTGTTTCGCTCGATCCGCAAGGGGGCCGCCGGGTTGGGGAAAAGGAATTCCTAAACCTAATGACAACCTATATATATATATATATATATATATATATATATATATATATATATATATATATATATATATATATATATATATATATATATCTTAATTAACAATACACTAATCTAATTGATTTTAAGGATAAATAGGCAGCCACTAATTAAACCTAATTAGCTAAGTAAAAAATCATACATAAGTATGTATACCTATATACTTATATACCTATACACATATATACATATTTATACCTATTCATCTATTTATACACATACATATACTATATACACATATACGAATAGACACGCACATGCAACATTTTGTTTAGCTACGCACGCACGTGCAAGTATGCATTTATTCATTGGCATGCCTAAATCACTCAACAAACCAATCTGCATAAATATATAAACGCTTAAATAAAATGACTACCCGCTAACAAGCAACCGTCGAAATGATGCGAAAATAAACGATCTCGGATTCGACCAAACTCGCACCGTAGCTAAACACTCAGGCTACGAAAACAACAGCACAAGCCGGAAACGCATCAACGTAACGCCAAAGGGATATTAAATAAATACTGAAAAACCGGGGGTGTTACAGACACTCCCCCTAAAAGAAAGTTTCGCCCCGAAACTTTACACACAAGCTCCTAACAAGGAAGAAACAGAAACAGCCTAACAAGAGCTATAAAGGAGAAGGCAAAACATACCAGGCACAAAATCAAGGAAAGAGATGAGGGTGGGCCTCCCTCATTGTCGACTCCAACTCCCAAGTCGCGCTTTCCACCTCATGGTTCCTCCATAAGACTTTGACCCTACGAATGGTCTTCCGCCGCAACACTCTATCCTGGGAATCCAGAATGCGGACCAGCTTTTCCACAAAAGTCAGATTCATCTCCAACTAAGGCACAGCATCCAACACTTGCCTATTATTCCCCACGCACTTCCGTGCTGGCTCATATGGAAAACATTATGCACAACTGGAAAGGTTGCTGGCAAATCCAACCTATAAGCTGCCACGCCAATACGCTCCACTATCTTGAATGGGCCCACAAAACTTGGGTCAAACTTATGACTCTTGTCGAACCTCTTTACTCCAACCATCGGGGACACCTTCAATAATACCATATCCTCCACTGAAAATTCCAAATCGGATCTACGCCGGTTGGCGTTCTTCTCATATCTCTCCTGAGCTAAACTAAGCTTCTCCTGAATAAGCTTCACAGCAACTTCCATTTCCTCGAGCGCATCAGGACCCAACAAAGGCCTCTCACCAGCCTCAGTCCAAAACAACGGTGTTCTGCAGCGCCTCCCATACAAGGCTTCAAAAGGAGTCATTTGCAGGCTCTCCTGATAACTGTTATTATATGCAAATTCCATCAACCTCAAGCGCTCATCCCACGCTCCTCCGTGGTCCAGAATATAACAGCGGATCATATCTTCCACAATCTGGTTGACTTGCTCTGTCTGCCCATTAGTCTGCGGGTGGTATGCGGTAGAATATCTCAAGTCTGTACCCAAACCCTCCTGCAAACTCTTCTAGAAACGGGAAGTAAATCGGGAGTCTCGGTCTGAAATGATACAAACGGGAACTCCATGCAATTAGATGACTTTGCTCAAATACAGCTCCGCTATCTTTTTCATCGGATAATCAATCTTATACAGCACAAAGTGAGCACACTTTGTCAGTCTGTCCACTATCACCCAAACAGAGTCAAAACCTCTAGGAGACTTCGGTAAGCCTGTAATGAAGTCCATAGAAATGCTCTCCCATTTCCAAGTCGGGATCTCCAATGGAGTCAACTTGCCACCAGGCCTTCCATGATCGGCCTTAACTCGCTTGTAGGTATAACACTCAGAAACAAACCGTGCTATATCCCCCTTCATGCCATACCACCAGGCAATCTGCTTCAAGTCGTGATACATCTTGGTTGAGCCCGGGTGGTAGGCAACACTTGAGCCATGTGCTTCCTTACACAACATGACTCGAATGTCCAAAATAGCAGGGACGCAAAACCTGCCACGGTACTTCAAAGTACTCGCATCATCAATAGAAAAATCTGGCAATTCTCCCCTTTCAGTCTGGAGATACAGGTGCAAAAGATCTGGATCTTCCTTCTGGTGTAGCCTGGTAAGTGAAATCCAAGAAGGCTCTGCTACGGCCAAATTGCTCTGCAAGTCACAGCACCCCACCAAGATGTCCATCAAGAGGAACTCTTCCACCAAGCGCTTAATAGAGAGGTTAAAGATCTTTCCCATCTTACGGCTCAGGGCATCAGCCACCACATTGGCCTTGCCCGGATGATACTGGATCTCCACTTCATAATCTGCAACATACTCTAACCAACGCCACTGGCGCAAATTCAGCTCCTTCTGGGTGAAGACATACTTTAGACTTTTATGATCGGTGAAGATCTTGCACTGCGCACCATAAAGTAAATGTCTCCACAGGTTCAGGGCAAAGATCACTACTGCGAACTCAAGATCATGCGTATGATAGTTCCTCTCATGAGTCTTCAAGTGCCTCGACCTATACGCAATCACCTTCCCTTCTTGCATCAACACACCTCCGAGCCCAACATGTGAGGCATCCACATACACATCATAGTCCTTGCCCTCCGTAGGCAATGTCAAAACAGGAGCAGTGCACAATCTCCTCTTTAGCTCCATAAAGGCCTCTTCGCATTGCTCGCTCCAAATAAAGGCCGCATTCTTCTGCGTCAGCTTAGTCAAGGGAGCTGCCAGTGTATAAAAGCCCTCCACGAATCATCTATAGTAGCCGGCAAATCCCAAGAAGCTCCTAATCTCCTTGGGTGTGCTCGGCCTAAGCCAATCCATCACTGCAGAAATCTTTTCCAGGTCAACCGAAATGTCGTATTTGTTCACCACATGACCCAGGAAGGAAACCTGGGACAACCAGAATTCACATTTACTCAGCTTGGCGAATAACTGATGGTCTCTCAAAGCAGATAAAACCAATCGTAAGTGCTGATCATGCTCCGCAGCATCCCGAGAATAAATCAGAACGTCATCTATAAATATGACCACAAACTTATCCAGAAAATCCTTGAACACCTGGTTCATCATATCCATGAATGCTGATGGCGCGTTGGTCAAACCAAACGACATAACCAGGAATTCGAAATGCTCATGCCTCGATCTGAAAGCAGTCCATGGAATGTCCGACTCCCGGATCCTGAGCTGATGATAGCCTGATCGAAGGTCAATCTTAGAAAATACTGAGCTACCATGCAACTGATCGAATAAGTTATCGATCCTAGGCAAAGGATACCTGTTCTTAATGGTGACCTTGTTCAGCTCTCTGTAGTCGATGCAAAGGCGCATCGACCCATCTTTCTTCTTTACAAAGAGGACAGGGGCACCCCAAGGTGACGAACTCGGCCTTATGAAACCCTTCTACAACAACTCATCCAGCTGGGTACGCAACTCCTCCAGCTCTCGCGGGGCCATCCGGTACGGCGCCTTAGCAATAGTACGCGTACCCGGCTCCAAATCAATCACAAACTCGACATCTCTGAAAGGAGGAAGACCGGGAAGGTCGCTAGGAAACACATCAGAAAACTCATGTGCAACAAGAATCTCATCCAACCGCGACAAACTGCTAACAGTCCCCAGCACTGAGACTAAGCAAGCAGAACAATCAGAACTGAATAACCTCTGAACACATACCGCAGAAAATGCCGGAGAGACCTGGCGCGGATCTCCATAAATACTCCCAGGCTGACTGTTGTCCTTCTTGAAATCCAAGTGCTTACCCCTGCACTGGATCACCGCATCATATCGGGACAATCAATCCATGCCTAGGATAACATCGAAATCCTCCAAGTAAATCACCTTCAGATTTTCCTTAGCCAGAAAATCCCCCAACATAATTGGACAATCATGAATGCCCTGATCTGATATCACGGAATCACCCGAGGGGAACTTGACACAAAAGGCATCACTGACACGATCTAGATCCAACTGGAACCGCTCTACAAAGGCCCTAGCCACAAATGAATGGGTAGCACCTGAGTCGAAGAGAACCCGCGCTCAGCTGTTCTTTACCTTAAAACTCCCTATATGAAAGATAAAACAAAAAAAAATTTGTGCATGCATTAAGGAGGTAATAGCAAAACTAAAACTGCAGCTAAAACATAAAGACTAGAGAGAAAGTCTAATCTGAAATGACTTGCGTCGAAGTTTGAGCCTCCACTGATGATATCACATTCAGCTTCCCTTTGCCTTTATCCATAGACTAAGGCGGTGGCAAAGCCTGAAGAGGAACTGGTCGGAGCACAGACTGGAGCTGCGGGCACCTTGCCTTGGTATGACCCTTTTGTCCACACTGATAGCAGACCTTATCTTTCAACCAGCTGCGGGCAACATCATGCCACTCTTTCTTACACAAGGTACACACTACGTTCTGCCTGGGAGCGCCCTGAATAGCATGAACCTGCTCCTTCTGCGCTGCCAGCCTCTTGAAACATTTCTCCACGGGATGGCCCGGCCGGCCACAGATGCTACAGACCTCCTTGCTCCTCTTCCTTGAAGGAGCACCGGATACCTGGGGCTCTTCCCTTCAACCTCCTTCCTCTTTTCATTCCTCGCCTACTGCCCTCTTTGCTTAGCATTTTCGATGGCCTCCACTTTCAAAGCAGCTTCTACCGCACCAGCATAACTCACCGCTCCATGAGCAACCGCTAACTGCTGAACATTACTTCTCAGGACTCCAAGGAATCGCTTCGCTCTATCTTCCTCGGAACTCACCAAACTGGGGGCAAACCGACTGAGTTTGCTGAACTTAATCTCATACTCGCTGACCGCGAGCTGCCTCTGCTTCAGATGCAAGAAATCGTTCATCAATCTGTCCCGCTCAACTGTAGGTAGAAACTTCATCATCAATATCTCCTTGAAGGAATCCCAAGAGCATCCTCCTACCATGACCTCCTTCTCTCTCATCCACCAACTCTTTGCCAACCCCTTCATCTGGTAGGCGGCAAGCATCACCTTCTAATCATCAGAAACTCCAGAATAGTGAAACGTCTCCTCTATGGAAATCAGTCAATCATCCAGGATCATGAAATCCGCCTTCCCATCATAAGTAGGGGGTCGAAGTCGCTGGAACTGAGAGATGAAGGTCATCTCTGGGGGCACCACAACTGGAGGCACCAAAGGGGCAGGAGGTGCGGGAGGTGCAGGAGGTTCTGAAACAGTTGTACCCACAGTAGGATCCTGCGCTCTCGGGGCTAGTCCTTCCACTACAGATAATAAGGCCTGAATCTGAGACTAAACATCCACCATCTGCCTTGATAAGGCCTCATTGCTCTGCCTCAGATTTTCCACAACTACATCGCTTTGCGCTCCGAAAGACTCGCCCTCAGATTTGGGAGTCGACCTCGTCACTCTACGCTTAGGCTCCATGCTAAAAAGAAAAAACAAAACAATGATCTGAACCTAGTGCAACTACCAGGACTAAACAAACAAGTACAGAAAAACCTACATAAGTACTTACTTCAACTGCCAACTTGCTCTGGGGTTTTCAATTATAATGTTATGCCTAACTTAAGATGGTTCACCACCATCATACTAAATCAGGTGCCTAGACCATGAATGCATGTATTTATATTCTTTTTGACTCAAAATCATGTGTGTACATATCTCATCCTGCAAGTCTTTAGCTTGGCACGTTGTGCTTATGCAACGTTATGCTATGCATGATTGTTCTATGCATTCTAAAAAAAGGCCCTAATGCATGTTATGAGCGGCGTATACATGAAAATGTTATTCATCACATACTACATAACATTTCCATGCAACGAAAAAGAAAATGTGCTAGCTGCATTCATGTGGTGAGGTTATGCATCTCATACTACATAACCCTCACATGTTGCCTCCTCTGGTGGATCCATATACAAACACATGTTATGCATCCCATACTACATAATATTCCCCGTATTCTTCATGTTATGCTACGAGTGTAGTGTTCGTGCTTCAGCCAAGACGTGCTGATAACACATCGGTGTGTCTATAATATGATGCTAAACACCTAATACCTACAAGGAAAGGTTGCCCGACAAATTGTCAAGCAACCTCCCTCTGATACCAACTATCACAACCCAAATTTTATCTGAAATTAAGAAGTATCAGAGTAGGAGAAAACACGCGTTGTTATGCCACATCGGGCAGGGGATAACTGCCGACGCTCAGGCAACCACCAACTACTAAGACTAAGTATAAAAAAACATAAGCTTTAATGACTTGAAAACAATAATTATATTTTAGAGGCTGTATCCCTCGGCTCAGTGGATCAGCTAGTCCACAATTAAAAACTATATTTATATACAGTGAAAAAATACTTTAGTTGCATTACTTTGATATCCTAAGAGAGTGCATAAGTGTCCCAAGGGGGCAACTTATACTATGCAAGACCCTAGATTTATTTTATATCATATATAAGAAAATGATCTTTTATGTTATTAGGAAAGTAGTGTATGAGTTTAATAAAACATGCTGATCATGAGATATAAATATAATAATGCTTCTAGGTTTAAAAGTAACTAACAACCTAGCATAAATTTTCCCAAGATCAAGTTGAATAAACTCCAAAACAGGAAATCTAGCAGTATAAGCAAAGTACAAAGCATCTAAAAGAGAAACCACCAGTGGGCGTCAACAACTGACACGAACCCACTGGTGAATAGGCATATTTGTACTACAAGTCTATAGAAATAACCTCCCAAGAGTGAGGAATAAAACAAATCACAGCAGCAGCTATAGCACTAGCAATCTCCAGAAGAACCCTAGCCGCACAGTCGGCTATAAACTTGCACCTGAGGTATTTAGAAAATGAAGAACACCCTAGCAAAATAATTTATCAATAGGAAAATGAGACAATAGTATAAAGAAGAAGTAAAACAGGTAAGGACAAAGTAAACAGGTAAAGGAAAATACTCGCCAAAAGTGAGTAAAAAGGGGTGCACCAAGTGCACGGATGAAGTCAAGCTTCAAAAAAATCTCTGCAAGAAGGATTAGCAAAATAATAAAATCCTCACATAGAGCTAGAGCGGAAAGAATCTCCTAGGACTGGAGATGGACACAATCATTAACAAGGGCCTAGGCTGGTGGCAACAAGTCCAACCAAGTCTATCAGGCCTAAATATCACAAGGTGTTGTGGTGGTGGAATCAGTCCAACTCAACCAAACAGCCCAGAATGTCTTAGCACGACAAGAGGCAAAATAAGGGTGGTAGTATCGGTCCGACCCACCCCAAAAACCACATCCTACTCCAGTACTAAGCGACTCGGGAGAACCCCTGCTGGTGGCTCCATGTACCACCGAGAAGTCACACTGAACCCTAAACCATCTAGAGCAACCCAAATAAGAGACTTAGCTGCCTAGCGGCTGACGGCGTTGTTTAATTAGACATGCATCTATCCTCGCATAAATATATTAAACTTGAGTACACAAAGCACTACAGATAGTAAAACACTTGACAATTTTATATCATAAGTAGTTATCTTAGGCTAAACTTCAGTATCAAGAGGTCTTACGCCTACGAATTTTATATATTTACCAAAGAACTAAACCCCTAGATTGTTTATTCAAGTGATTTGATACGAAGTAAAAGAAAGTAACATGATACTAACTGTATCCAAGAAGTTTGATACTACACATGCACAAGTAGATTGATACAACACATGTACGATTAGTTCACTATCAAAACATATACGCTTAAATTGAGTGGTTTGATACCGCACATAAGCAAGGGAATTTGACATTAAATGCAAACCGGAGGATTAACACTAGATGAAAACATGAGATTTGGGTGGTTTTGATACAAATTCGATTTCGAAGCAACTACATAGCAAACTATATTATGTTATGCAGGAATAACAAGGGGGGAATAACAAAATAATGGCAAAACAAAAGGGAAGATGGAAGGCTAATCATGGAATACAAAGAACAACCAACCAATCTCATGGAAAAGTTACTTTCAAAATAATGACTATACAAATACCGATACAAAGAACAAAATAATGGCCATACAAATACCAATCTTAATTTCATATTCAAGTCCAAGAACAACCAACCAATCTCCAGGAATCAAGCAACAAAGATTAATCATGGAAAAGTTACGTTGGCAAGTGGATACTTGCCTTGGCTTTTGAAGGAATTCGGCCAACAGTGCTCTCCCCAACAGGACAAGATCACAGCAACAACCTATGAAAAATCTGGACGAGAAAATATGGGCGATCAAAGCAAGGAAAGAACAAGAACCCTCAACACCCGATCAGAAAAGAAGGTGGTGAAATCCCAAAATGGTTACCTCGGAACGAAGGCCTTGCCTAGAGGAGCTCGGATCCGGCCTCAAACTGGCGCCCTGACCTAAGCTGGGCAAGGAGACGGCGGTCGGAGTGCCTCCTTGCTCCACCCGTTTCGCTCGATCCGCAAGGGGGCCGCCGAGTTGGGGAAAAGGAATTCCTAAACCTAATGACAACCATATATATATATATATATATATATATATATATATATATATATATATATATATATATATATATATATATATATATCCTAATTAACAATACACTAATCTAATTGATTTTTAAGGATAAATAGGCAGCCACTAATTAAACCTAATTAGCTAAGTAAAAATACTACTTAAGTATGTATACCTATATACTTATATACCTATACACATATATACATATTTATACCTATTCATCTATTTATACACATACATATACTCTATACACATATACGAATAGACACGCACATGCAACATTTTTTTTTAGCTACGCACGCACGTGCACGTATGCATTTATTCACTGGCACGCCTAAATCACTCAAAAACCAAAATGCATAAATATATACACGCTTAAATAAAATGACTACCCGCTAACAAGCAACCGTCGAAACGACGCGAAAATAAAAGATCTCGGATTCGACCAAACTCGCACCATAGCTAAACACTCAGGCTACGAAAATAATAGCACAAGCCGGAAATGTGTCAACGTAACGCCAAAGGGATATTAAATAAATACTGAAAAATCGGGGGCGTTACAACGGGTCCATTCTTGGTAGCGCTTTTTATGCTCCACATAAGTTGGCCTTACAAAGTGACCATAGGACGTCTCAAAGTCGTATTTATTTGAAGGGAAGATTACTTTCTTAAAAGAGGGTTGACTTTGAGGTGCCTTTCATCTGCCTTTGTTAGTGGTTCTCTTAGCAGCCTTACCTTTCTCAATTATATGGCCAAGACCACTACCATTCTTCGAAGCAGAGAATTCATCAATGAGAGGAAGAATGGTGTTTGGTTTAGAGTAACTTTCAACAAGTTTTTTTTCCACCAAGAGCTTTTCTCCGAGCCCATCTAAGTACTTCTCCTTCTGACTTAACAGTTCAGCAGAGCATTTTAAATCCTCTTTCAAAGAGTGAACTTTATTTTCGAGAGGAGTTAATTCAGCAATTTCCTCCTTCATGCTTGATTCCACTGCCTTGAGAGAAGCAATCTCTTTTGATTGCTTTTTGACTACCTTGTGGCATTTGTCAAAGGCTCTCAAAAGTTCTTGATGCTGAGCCATCAAGTCAGATTCATCTTCCTCAGAAGAATAGTCTTCATGACCATTAGTAGAGGTTTTCTATTTATAGAGCATTTTGTGAGAGTTTACCCTCCCATGGAATTGGGAGTCACCTACTTCCTCATCTGATTGAGCCATGAGCCCGAAGTAAGCTTCTTCATTTTCAGAGCTTGACTCACTTGAGTCGTTGTCGCTAAGAGTCTTTATCTTCTTTACAATGAAGATCTTCTCTTCCTTCCTCTTATCTTTGAAGGATGTCTTGTCTTCCTTCTTGGATCCTTCCTTTTTTATATAAGGACACTCCGCAATCATGTGTTCTGGATTGTTGCAATAATGACAAACTATATCAGAGGAAGAATGTTTGTTAGGTTTAGATTTATACATGTCCTCTCAGTTGTGGCTTTTCTTAGACCGATCACCATCACGATGTGATCTTCTGAAATCTGAGGAGGACTGATTTTTCATTTGCCTCCTCTTGCTGAGCAGTCTTTTGAATTGCTTGGAGCTTAGCGAGAATTCTCCATCAGACAATTCAGAACCTGATGTGCTTGGCTCATAATCTTCTTGGGCATCAGAACCTCGTGTACTTTCTGGTGACACGACTTTAGATTTTATTTTCCCTTCAGACTTTAAAGATACTGACTTCTCTTTGCTTGAAGTCCTGCTACTTTACTCCTCTTTCTTTCGAGTATTCATTTGCAGTTTATATGAGAGGAGTTTTCCGAACAGATTCTGGGGATCAATCTCTGACAGCTTTTCGAATTCCCTAATGGCTACCACCTTAGTATCCCGATCTTTTATCAGGGATCTGAAAAATTTATCGTTGAGCTCGCCATTAGTGAATGTACGGCCATAGTTTCTGAGACCATTGACAATCTTAAAAAAATTCTCGAAGCTGTCAGCAATTGTATCATTTGTCTCTTGCTTGAATATCTCGTATTCTTGATTAAGTAGATATCTCTGATCATCTCGAACTTCTTCAGTTCCTTCCATGAAAACTACGAGACAGTCTCACATCTCCTTGGCAGATTTGCAGTGGAATAAACTTTGCAGCATTGAATCATCCACTGCATTGTCTATGATATTCTTTGCCTTTTTATCCAAGAAGACTAAAGCAATTTCATCCTTGGTCAAGTCCATCATTTTCTTCGGAATCATTATAGTAGGATTCAAAGAAGATGGTTGTATAGGAATGTGAGGTCCTTCTTCAACAATCTAAAAAATGCATGGATCAGTAGCTTCCATGTAGAATCTAACTCTTTTCTTCCACATGGGGAAGTTCTCCTTAGTACACACAGGCAACTTCATCGAAGACATGTCCCTACTTCTATCCATTGCAATTGAGTGGTATCTCTTGACAACCAGATAGGAGATCTTGTTCAAGGTGTTAACCTTATATCAAACAACCTCCTTCTGATACAAATTGAAAGTATCTAGTGTCAACCTAAATCACCTAGAGGGGGTGAATAGGTGAGTTTTGCATCTTTTTGCGGAATAAAGAATACTTAAAAATAAACACACAGAAACACAGAGATTTATAGTGGTTACCGGAGTTGGGTATGTCCACTGTCCTGCCTCATCTATCTACCACGAAGGGCTAGATTCGGCTACTTTACTTTTATCTCAGATTCTTCAAATCTTACACCTCACAGCCTCAACTCCTACAACTGGGAGACAATTCTCCTACTACTCGGAGAACAACCTCTCCTACAACTCGAAGAACAACCTCTCCTACAACTTGATCCTAAAATAAGGATCTACAACTCTGAGGCAAAACCTCCTACAATATCGTAAAAAGATATACAATAATAGATTAAAACGAATCTTCTACATATCTGAAAACTTCGGTCTTCCTTTCCTCTGAAAAGTGAAAATTGAAAATCTTGAGGAGAAAGGAAATCTGAAATCGTTGAAGGCTTGATCTAAACAAAGGATCTACTAGATCTGAATGGAACTTAAACCTCTTGGGAATAGAGATCTAGTCGACACTTCTTGAAGAAGATCAGATCGTGCGTTACGTTGATGTAGGTCGAGCGAGTCGTGAAGAATGAACGAAAGCCAATGGGTTCTTTTTTGGAAAGTTTCGATTTGAGTGTATATGCACGATTAGGGTTGAATGAAATCCACCCTAAATATTTATAGAGATCCTTCTTCTTCAATAGCTAGAAATCTCTTCCAAATAAAGAAATCGTGGAACACTGTACATGGCGGTCGGGAACGAGCCAAGTCGAAAATTTGAAAAAAGAAGAAATAAACCTTATGTATAATTCTTCGAGTATCGTCGAGTATATACGGGTATACTCGTCAAACTACTTCTAAACTTGACTAAAATCACTTAGAATTTTAGTCAGATCCAACCGACAACTCAACGCTTTCCAGAATAGATACTCGACGAATTCTACGAGTATTTGCTAGTTCACTCGATGAATTCGACGCCTAGGCCAAGTAATATTCATCGAATATCACTTAGAGAAATTCAGAGAAGTAAATTCGAGAAGTCTCGATGAATTCGTCGTGTATTGACATGTATATTAAACGAAATCGTCGAGTATTGATAAATATACTCGACGATTTCGATGAGTATACAAGAAGATACTCAGTGATTTTTACTTGACTGATTTCCAAAAGTTCAGAGATTATTTCCTAAGTAAATACGACAGATTCGACGAGTGCTAGTAAGAATACTCGACAAATTTGACGAGTATTCATGAGTATTCTTGACGAATTCGAGGAATATTCACTATTATATATACTCGACGAATTTTACTTAGAGAAAAATTTTTTCTTTTCATCTGAACGCAACAAATTGTCCTTCCTTGAATCTCCTAGTGTACTTGAATCAGAAGTACACACTAATAGAGAGATTATAAGTGAGTCAACACATTGGCCTACACAATGAAGAATTACATTGTATAGTCATGTGTGTTCATGACCCACTATAACCTGACATTGGGTTGTACTTAGCAATATAGTCCTGTAAGCACACTAGAAAACGGCGTCAAATACAATCTCAATTCATCTAGTTCAAGGGACACTTCTTCAAATCAGGGTTATTGTGGATGCAATACCCAACAGGATCGACACGTCCTTGTCGGTCGGATCCTTGGGTTGTACGAGTGCTTCGTCTTACCATTTCTTTGAATTGTTCTTAGGATCTTTATAGGATTCTGGGAACTGAGTTTCTACAGACGGCGCCAAACTATTGTGGACTACCCGAGCCTCTAGGTAGACCAGACTAACTGAATCGCCCCAGCTCAAAGAACGGTTGAGCGTGCAAACAGTCTTAGAAAAAGAAAGCAGACAAAGTGATTTTTTTAATTTGGAAAACCCGTAAACCAGGTGAAAAACCACGTGGCTAGATCGGTGCCGACCAAACTTCCATTATACTTTTACTATTGTATAAGGCTTTGGGAGAATACAAGACCGTTGGATGGCTGTCGCGGGAGGAAAATCGGTGCAAGGAAGTCGATCTGGAGGCCGACTATAGCCCTTGCGGCCGTTCGTGTGGGGTCGCAGTGCGTGATGCGGCTAGCCGGGATGCCGGTTGCGGTCCTTGCAGGTGTTCACGGGCTACATTGATGCGTGAGATGGCCGGACGCGATCCATTACGGCCGCCACCGGGCAATCGTGGGGCACGAGGAGGCTGTCCGGGTGGCAAGCCATGACCATTTGTGGCCTCTTGTGGGCCGCCTCGGGGTGCGAGGCGGCCGGCCAGGATGCCTACTATGGGCTCTTACGGGAGCGGAGCAGTCTGCCGGGAGGCTTGCCGCGACCCCTTGCGGCCACATGTGGGAGGCTGCGGAGCACGAGGTAGCTGGCGGGAGGCTGGATGTAGCCCATTGCTGCCTCTTGCGGGCGGTCGCGGTGTAACGGCCCATGTAAGACCCTATTTTTTTCCTTCACCATCGGGTCTTACTCCCAGAACCATCGCCTTACGGTGACTCCAACTACCAAGTTAAACGCCACTGCACGACGCTGATCCTATCGGCTAACACTATCACATCACAGTAGGCCAACAAAAGAGAAGTAAATAAGTAATACAAGTCCACAGATAAAAGCTCACTATCAATATATATATAAGAGCAATAGTCCACAATGAGTACAAAGTATGAAAGAGAGTAGAAAAATAGGCATAAGCCCGGTACATGTCTAATACAAAAGATCTCTCTCACACAACTCACACATCTAGCGGAAGCAAACTGAAAACTATCCTCGACCTGTCGCCGAGTAGTAGCAGTAGTTCACAGCAAGTGCTCCTCAAGTCCTGACATCCTCCTGCGACTGGTATAACACCTCGAATTCCTAAAATGATATGGTCCATCGACCGTTAGTCAAAAGACTAAGCCACTGTCATCCTCGCCTAGCCCCCATGACTCCTAAGCATCGTGCGGGGAGGAGGAAAGGAAAGATATTTAAGGTGGAGAATGAACAAGAGCATGTGACAACTACCCTATCAGGAGTATGTACAAAGGAACTACAACAAGGTAGCAGTAATATAAATAAGGTAAAGTACAGAGCAGTAAGCACATGCTACACCATAAGTAATAAAAGTACAAGTAAAGAACTGCAGCTACCTTCTACCATAGATAAAGTAAAGTAAGCTATAGAATAAGTAACCTTAACTTATAAGAATGTTCATACAAACTCATAAGTTAAGAGGTCGTTTTGCAAGGCCTATCGTATAAAAAGTCTCATACCAATTTATACGATATGTGTGGTCATTTAAATGCAATGATGACATGATATGCTATGTTATGCTGGTTTAATGTTATGTTCATACAAGTGCAACACACACACCCGACTCTATGCGTACAGACCATTAGTTCCCCAGTTTTGGAAGCTAGCTTCACTCCCAGGAGCCTCTGTAGTGGCCAACGGAGACAGTGGGTTGGGCAACCCCACTCCTATGCAGGTAACCGCGCTATCAAGCTTAGCCCTTATGTACGCCTCTGAAGGACACACCAGAGTCATCACGTACTAATGCTGACAAACCCGTCAGTCTTTTGGGGTCAAGTGTAGGGTCACTAGGTAAGCATCTCCACATACATTAGCAATGTACAACCTTGGGCTCGTGAGAGGCAGCTCATGTAGTAGAGAGAAGAAGGTTGTGAGAGGAACTGAAGAGGAGAGTGGGACCATGCAGCCAACTTGCCGGAGGCGAGACGGGGCTCGACTGGGTAGGTGAGACGTCTCACGTGGCGCGGGCTGGCCCTTGAGGGCGAGATGGCTCTCATAAGGCGGGAGGCCTGTGAGACGAGCAGATGAGCTCGTCTTGCCCGCTGGTCATTTCCCCACTCGCCATATATGAGAAATGTGTTTTTACCTTCTTAACCCCAAGGGGGGTTTTACTCTTCTATCCCAGGTAATTTTACCCTTCTACCCTCGGTGGTCTGCATATAACCCTTCAGAACTGCGGAGTTTTGTTGTTGGTAGACCCAACCCAGGGTATTTTGGTAATTTTAGGTCGATTCAGTATGGTTATTAGCCATTCAAACTCAGAAGTCTATAAATAGACCGATAAGTTACCTTGAAGAGGTTGTTGAACCTTTCCATCTTCTTCCTCAGAGGCACCTAGCTCAGCATTGGCTAGGGAGGGGGAGAACTTCTGATTCTTCCGGGTAAGAGGTGGGACCTCCGAGCTGAGACCCTCGGTCTGTTTTTGGTCCTGTGACTCACGTCGAGAGGGTGGTTCAAGAAGAGTAGGTGTGTGTTGTAACTTCAAGTCCGAACTCTAGGTGGAGCTGGGTTACTGGTTCCAACATTTTTGGTGTGGTGAGCATGGACTGCAGCCTATACGGAAGAATCTCGAGCTACCTCATGGCAGGAGGTTAGGGAGAAGGAGACGGAGATGGGTCAGATAACCCTGTAGGATTCGTTGGAAGGGAGGAATTCATGGTGTCCATTAAAGGCATTATGGACATGTTACAAGGGATCTCGCGGCAGGGCGATTGCTCGACCCCGTTACCTCAGGTACATGCTCACGCTCTGTAGGATGAGCTCGTCTCGGCAAGAGTAGGAGAAGATGCCCCCGGGAGGCAGCCGGGGAAGGAAGTGATGGTCGAAGGAGGCGGGCGGGACCTAGCGGGAAGGGAGTTGTTCCCAAGCCCTGCGAGCACCGTCTCGCTAGGAGACGTTATCGAGTGAGTGGGGGCGGGGAGACCAGTAGCGAGAGAGTCCCTGTTCTACGAGTTGATCCTATCAGCTCCAGTCCCATAAGGGTTCAGGGTGCCTGAGATGAACTACTATATGGGGAAGGATGATCCTGTACAGCACTTGCAATGGTTCGAAGATGCGATTTCCATTAGACCGATGATAGATGCATTCAAGTGTCGTCCTTTCGCCATCACCTTGAAGGATAAGGCTAGGGACTGGTTTCATCAGCTCCCTACGGGCTCGATATACAACTTTAAAGACCTAACTATAAGCTTTTAGTTGCTCTTCTCAACTTCGAAGAAAAGGAAGAAGAATCCGGAGACAATTTTTCTAATTAAGTAGAGGGCGGATGAGTCCTGGCCCAGTATATAGACAGGTTCTAGGAAGAGATCTTGGATATTCAGGAAGTGCTTGGATTTGCCCTCCAGATGGCCTTCACCGTGGGACTACGGGGGGGGGGGGGGGGGGGTGCTTCTTCAAGATGAGCCTCACTCGGAAGGCACCACTATCGTTTGAAGGGTTGATGGAGAAGGCTGCGAAAGAAATAACAATGGAGGCGGCGAACCCAGCCTTTGCTAAAAAGCTAGCAAGGCTAACGGAGGTTGAATCAAGAGAACCAGGAGGAGGGAGGCAGCAAGAAGGAGGAAGAAGAGAAGAGTTGAGGGCGCCGACATACCAGGATTTGGGATGGAGGCAGCAAGGAGGCCCTACCCAAGGGCGAGGAAGACGATCTCCCCAGGAGGGAAGGAACCAACCAGGGGGACCAGGAAGGTTTAACCAGCAGGGGTGGGGGTATGGTCCTAAACCACCCCTACCCCCGCCGCAACAAGCTATGCTCATCGTCCAAGGGAGAGGTAGAGGTCGAGAGAGAGGAAGAGCAGGAGAGGGAGATGGAATGAGGAGGAACCCTCAGGAGGGGAGATGGGGGAGGAGGTAGCATTGCCATACTGTGACTTCCACAAGGAGTAGGGTCACGTAACCGCTACCTGCCTGGAGTTCTTGGAGATGAGAAGAGCTAGGGGAGCAGCGGATCAGCAGATGTCGGTGAGGATAGTAGAGGTAACAGGGACCGGAGAGGAAGATCGGTGTGTGGATCGAACGGATGTAGGGGACCGAGGTGGGATAGGAGTGATCCATGTGAGATTGGGGATTGAGGCTGCCCGTAAAGCGAGCCTTCATACCATGTACCATCGGAGTGTAGCTTTGACGTCACAAGCCCCTCGCCTGGAAGGGAAGATCACCTTCTCTAGAAAAGACATGTCGGGCCATTAAGACCCCTTTTGTGATGCGCTGGTGATCCGAACCGCCATTGAAAACTTCATGGTGTCACGGATCCTGGTCGACAATGAAAGCTCAGTAAATGTTATCTTTAAAAAGGCGTTTAATGAGATGAGGGTGGAGGCTCGAAGGGTGCTGACAGCGGATGGTCCGTTGTTCGGGTTCTCAGGAGAGAGGAAGGATGTTGAGGGGGAGTGGGACTCCAGGTGACCTTGGGGGGCTATCCAGGAACTGTTGTTTTGTCATAGTGGATGCACCCAGCAGTTACAATGCCATTTTTGGGCGCCCCTTGATCAGTGCTTTTAGATGTATCCCGTACTCTTTCCATAAATGCTTGAATCTCAACGTCGTAGGTACCCAGATCAGAGTACGAGGAGACCCAAAGGTGGCCCGGGAATGCTATGTGACAGCGATAAACACCATCTCATGGCAGGGATAGGCCGAGGAGATGGGGAAGAGTATGGAATGATGAAAGCATGAGTTTGAAGGTGAAGTA
Organism: Platanthera guangdongensis; assembly: GCA_039583875.1. Lineage (NCBI taxonomy): Eukaryota > Viridiplantae > Streptophyta > Magnoliopsida > Asparagales > Orchidaceae > Platanthera > Platanthera guangdongensis. Next base: position 149,177,714 of record CM077147.1, on the reverse strand, counting down.
GAGGAGGAGAAAGGAAGGGAGGTCGAAGGGGATGGAGAAGTGGAGATGGAGGGAGGCATTGCGGTGGTGCCAGAAATGGCAGGAGAGAAAGATGAAGAGATAGAGGTGGAAGAGGAGAAAGGAGATAGGGAGGTCGGAGGAGAAAGAGAAGTAGAGATGGAGGGAGGTATTGCGGTGGAGTTGGAAACAACAGGAGAGAAAGATGGAGAGATGGAGGAGGAAGAGGAGAAAGAGAGGTCAGAGGAGAAAGAGAAGTAGAGATGGATGGAGGCATTGCGGCGGAGCCGGATACGGCGGGAGAGAAAGGAGGAGATAAGGAGTCAAAGGAAGGTGGAGGGAGGAGGAAATAAAAGAGAAAGATGGAGGAAGCATGAAGGTCGTCCAGTGGGGAAGCCCGGCTGGAGAAGATAAGAAGTTCACTACTGGAAGGAGGAAGAGAAGTTTTCGTAAGAAATGGTTGTGGCTATTACGGAGCATGAGGAAACTTACCAGGAAGCCAGAGAACAGGAGTATATGTTGGGGAAGCAGGAGAAAGAGGAGGAGCCGTCAAGGCTGAAGGCAGTCGTGGAGGTACTAGAGATGGAGATTCTCACTAAAGAAAGAAAGAGAATATAAAAGTCAGCGATGAGCTCAGTTTAGAAGAACAGGAGGAGATTAAGGTCTGCGTACAGAGGAACATTGACGTATTCGCCTGGAGCGCGGCTGACATGTCGGGGGTCGATGCGGACGTGGCATGCCACCGTCTCAACCTCGACCCCAACGCTCGACCGATACAATTGAAGAAGAGGGTCATCGCCACTAAGATTGTTGGGCCCATCAGAGAGGAAGTAGAGAAGCTTCTTAAGGCGGGATTTGTGTCTGTATGTAAATACCTGGGGTGGGTAAGCAACGTTGTAATGGTAAAAAAAGGGGGAGGGTAAGTGGAGGATGTGTGTGGATTTCTCTCTCTTGAATAAAACATGCCCTAAGTATTATTATCCTCTGCCTCGAATCGACGTGTTGATTGACTCAGCCGTCGGTTTTTCACTAATGAGTTTTCTAGATGCATTTTTAGGATACCACCAAATACGCATGCACCCTCTGGACATCAAGGACGTCACCTTCGTCACGGAGGATGGATGCTTCTGTTTCAAAATGATGCCCTTTGAGTTGAAAAATGTGGGGGCGACTTATCAAAGAATGATGGATCGGATATTCCGAGAGCAGAAAGTGCGGAACCTCAAAGTTTATGTGGATGAACTGATGATCAAAAGCCGAGATCTCAGATCTCATGTCTTGGATCTTGAGGAAACCTTTGGAACCTTAAGTAAATATAATATGAGACTCAACCCCTTGAAATGTGTCTTTGGAGCCAATAGGGGAAAGTTTCTAAGACATCTCCTTACCTCATTCGGAGTAGAGCGCAATCCCGATAAGGTAAAGGCGATCCTAGAACTGGAATCTCCCAGAAATACCAAGGAAGTCCAACGTCTCACCGGCAAGCTGGCTGGAATAAGCAGGTTTCTCTCTCGGGCAAGGAAAAAATGCTCGCCTTTCTTCCGAATATTAAGAGGAGGCAAGAAGTTCGAATGGACCCCTGAATGCGAGGAGGCTTTCCAGGCTTTAAAACAACAGCTCACCCGGAAGCCTCTACTCTAGGGGCCAAGGAAAGGGGAGGTCATGTTATTGTACCTGGGAGTAGGGATCAAAGTTGTGAGTTCAGTTCTTGTACGAGAGGAAGGAAAAAGTAATTCCCCATATATTACGTAAGTAGGGTCCTAAGGAATGCGGAACTAGGGTACCCTATCCTTGAAAAGTTGGCGTTCGCTCTCATCATATCATCCAGGAAGCTTAGGCCATACTTTCAGGCCAACACGATTCAAGTAGTGACATATCACCCGCTTCGTCGCATCCTGGAGGGGGTGGAGTATTCTAGGAGGTTGGCCAAATGGTCGATAGAACTCAGTGAGTTCGACCTTACTTTTACTCCTCAGTTTGCCATTAAAGCAAAAGAGGTGGCCGATTTCCTAGCAAATTACATAGTCGAGGTCCAAGAGGCTGAAGCACCCCATCGAGCTACCTGGGAAATGCTAGTAGATGGAGCGTCAGGAAAAAAATTATTTTGGAGGAGGGATGATCCTGGTAAGTCCAGAGGGGACCAGAATTGAGCAGGCTTTGAAGATCCATTTTGCGATCACTGACAACCAAGCGGAATATGAGGCAATCATTGCAGGACTCAGGTTAGCTCGGGAGCTGGGCATACAAGACATTAGGGTCTCCACAGACTCTATGGTGGTTGCGGGCCAAATCAAAGGAGAGTTTGAAACGAGGGATCCCACCCTCCAGTTGTACCTGGCGAAGGTCAAAGACATCATCGGGCGGTTCCGTAGATTTTCAATTCAACACGTTACGAGGGATAAAAGCGCTCAGGCTGACCAACTCGCCAAGTACGGCCCTCGAGCTGGAGGAATGGTGATGGAGCTCTTCAGGCCGTGTTGGGTATTGTATCCACAACGTACCTAATTTGAAGAAGCCCCTGAACAAGCTAAGGTAAATAGACAATGTATTTGATGAAATCTTTTAAGTTGTGCTTGCAGTTATTCCACGCTAAGTACACACCAATGTCAGGGTGCAGTAGGTCAATATACATGGGTCTGCGCGACGTAATCCCTCGTTGAGCAGATCAGTGTGTTGGCCTACGTGTACTCTCTCTATTGGAGTGTACTTATTTTCAAGTACAGGGCTGTGATAATGCAAGAGCAGACAAGGAGCAAGGATGGGTCAAAGAGCAGCTCATGGGTGGAAAGACGAAAAATCGTCTAAGTAATAATCGACGAGAATCACCAAGTGATTCTCGCCGATTCGGGGTCAAAGAGCAGCTCATGGGTGGAAAGACGAAAAATCGTCTAAGTAATAATCGATGAGAATCACTAAATCATTCGGCGAGAATAAGTGATTCTCGCCGAATCGTCGAGAATCACTGGCTGATTCTCGCCATCTCTATCCGGCTAAATCAGAGCGTACAAATCTGTCGCTAAGTCAAAATCGTCGAGAATCACTGGCTGATTCTCGCCGAATGACCTTCGATTCTCGCCGACTTTGCCTTAGGAGAATTTTCTGGAACCCGCTGGACCGGACTCAGCCGCTGGCGCTGTTTTGAACCGGGCTTGGGGTTTCTTGTTGGTGGGGCCCACAACGGTCATCTAGAAGACCTAATGTATAAATACATCTGTATTTTTGAACAGTAACATAAGAAGACAGAAAAACATATAAGAAATTTAAAAAGGAAGAAGTCGAGCCGCCGACGTGACCTAGATCGGAAATCCTTCTCCGCCGCCGTCGTCGCCGCTCGTGCCAGTTGATCGCCGTCTTTTGATCGTGGTTTCTTCCAGATCTCCCGGCGACAGAAGCTCAGCCAAGCAGCGTCTCAGCGTCTAACCAGAGATCCTTTGTCTCTTGATTCGTAGATCGGGAAAACCTTCCCCTTCGGAATCGATCGAGACGATCGATCCTAGTATGACCATTGGAAGACCTTGCTAGCTTTGCTACGAAAGTTGAATCTCCAAAGTACAGCAGCAGCACTCCGTTGTCGCCTCCGATCCCGAGAACCAAGCCGCCGCCCTTCTTGCCGCCGCCGGTTTCGGGAGAGATTCTCTCTAAGTGAGATTTAGGGTTGTGTACACTTCGTTGACTTCAAGAACACGTCGTCGAACGAAGAGGGACACCTTATTCTCCATAAGTAGTTTGTATTTCTAATACACTCCAATTTCTATTTTGTTGTAAAGGAACGTTGGTTCCTATTTGTAAGGGTTGGGTGCAACCCGGGTGTGGGAGTGGTGACTCCTATGTGTGGAAGGGTTCCTTCCATTAGTGCAAGGATTGGATTTCAATCCTGTTGGTGAAGTGACCGAGTCGTCCCTGGTTGGGAGATAGGTCGCAGGGGGAAAGTGGACGTACCCAAATCGGGGAACCACTATAATTTGCTTGTGTCCTTTCTGTGTTGTGTTGTTTTGTTTTCTTGTGCAGGTACGACTTTAATTCCGCAAAAATGCTACAAGACACCTATCCCCCCCCCCATAGGTGAAGGTAGTTGACACTAAGTGGACTTTCAAGTGGTATCAGAGGCAGGTTACTCATCAAAAAGGTTCACACCTTGAGTAGAATCCTGCCACCAGTGTTAAAAGCATGGAGCTGGATCATGGGATCTCTCCACTAAGACTTCCCACGTGCACAAAGGAGTATTATCCTGTCTGTAAGATGAGAGTGTCCTATCACTTGGAGGCTATCGATCCTCGAGCATCTCTCATCTTGGAAGAGGGTCCATTCATTCCTATGAAGACCTCCGGCTCTGGAAAGGATATCCAAATTCCCAAGTGTATTACTGAGATGTCGGAGACTGAACTCTCATTATTTAATCTGGACAAGATGATTCGTCAGATCATCTTGGATGTCTGGTCTGGACATTCTCGATCTAGATTGGAAAAGTGTGGGACGGCCAACTCTATGTGGGTAACCATCTCAGATCTCATGGAGGGATCAGAGAAAGCAGGGATCTGCGGTCAGCAAGAGGATGAAGCCTATGTAGGGGTCCTCGCCACTGAAGATGAAGGCAAGGATCAATCGGACAGCATCAGGGCTCTGGTGTCCTTGTCAGAGACTGAATAAGAAATTGAGGAAAGTAGTTCTGATGAAGCTGACACAACGGTCTCTGGCGATAGTAACAGTAACTCTGAAGAGCAGGTAACTTCTTCATCTTGCCCCTTTTCTCTTGAAGTTCCTGAAGACAGGAATTGTTACCCTTCAGAAAATCCTGATTCCCTGAAGAGAGCCCTTCAGAAAAGCAACCTACTTGTTGAGGAGCAAGCTCAGGAGATTGCTCGGCTGAAGATCTTGTTGGTTCTCCAATTAGCATCCAACAAGGTTAAGGAATCTAAAATCTCAGATCTAGAGAGTAGTCTAGAGAATGAGAAAAGGATAGTATCTAACTTTTCCAAGGTTGATGCTATCAAGAGAAAGGAAGAAAATGGGTGGATCTCCCGAATTATCAATTCATGGAGAAATGGGGAAACGGTATTCAGACCCCCCACTCCAGGCAAGAAGAGTACTCATCATGCCTTCAGGTATGATCACAGGAACAACCGTGGTCACTGCAAGGGTGATCTGTCCTCATGTGGAGACACCCATAGTGCAAGGGTTGTCATGGCCACCCTTGAGAGAATACCTAAGGCTCATTCTGAACCCTTTGTATTCTCGGCCACTGCCCCAACTCGGCATGAATCTGCTGGTATCAGCTCTCAGTGCGCTTCTCACCACCCTAGGACACAGGAAAGGGAGGTTAGAAGTCATGCAGTTAGTTCTCATGGGGTCTCTGGAAGGGTGCTGACTGAAAGGAAGGCACCACCTCCCAGGCCTTATGACGCTCGCTACATGCATTCCTTCCACCCTTCCAAGTGTCACGATGGAAGAGGCAATTTTGTGAGCAGATCCGGCTCTATCCCGTTTAGACCTAGGACCATGACTACCTCAGTCACTGGATCAGGTCAGAAACGGAGGTACAACATTCACACGTGTTGGTGCTGTGGCAAGGTGGGACACTTTGCCATAGACTGTTGGCACAACCCCTCTGTGTCAAGGGCAAGGGCTTATCCACCTCTTCTGGGCAGAGGTAGTCTTCCTGACAGGATTTCTGAGGGAAGGCATTCGAGTTTTTATGCTAACAAGAACCTAGGACCCAATACATATTGGGTTCCTAAGGTAAGGTAACACTCTTTTGCAGGGTAGTCTAGGTTCCCGTAAATATGATGGGATCTAGACAGAAGATGTTTCAAGAATGAATTGGAACAAGTATCTGGAATAACAGAAGTACTATCTACAATGGAAGCTTGCTTAACAGCAATTCTTCCAGCGGTATTCTTGAAGATGCAGGTGCACGACTTGAACAGCTGAGTCTCGATGAGACCGCTAAAGATGAAACTCCTAAGTACGTCAAAGTTTCCACCTCAACGTCAACTGGGAATGTTGAAGATCAAAATGGAGCAAATCTCTTAGAAGAAGGAGAAGCCCAAGAAGTAGTCGAAGCTCCAGACGCCAGACTTCTAGAGCTCCGGCATGTGAGGGATCATCCTAGAGATCAGATCATCGGAGATCCTCGTGACGGTGTCAGAACTCGAAGAGGTACTATTAATGAGATTTTGCATCTTAGCTTTCTGTCACAGGTTGAGCCAAAGAAGTTCGACGAGGCGAACAAAGATGCGTCATGGATTTTGGCCATGCAAGATGAACTGCATCAATTCGAACGATGCAACATTTGGACGCTGGTTCCCAGACCACAAAAGCAGAATGTGATTGGCACCAAGTGGATCTTCAGAAACAAACTGGATGAACATAGTGTCATCATAAAGAACAAGGCCAGGCTGGTGGCTCAAGGTTACAGACAGGAGGAGGGGATTGACTTCGACCAGACCTTTGCACCAGTGGCAAGGCTCGAGGCAATCAGATTGTTCCTGGCGTATGCTTCGCACAAAGGATTCACAGTCTATCAAATGGATGTGAAATCAGCATTCTTGAACGGAGACGTGAAAGAGGAAGTATACGTCGCTCAACCCCCAGGTTTTGTCAATCCTACTTATCCCAATCATGTATATTTTCTTAATAAAGCTCTATATGGTTTAAAACAAGCTCCACGAGCTTGGTATGAGACTTTATCTACTTTTCTTCTTGAGAACAAGTTCTCTAGAGGTAAAATAGATAAGACATTGTTTCTCAGGGAAGTCAAAGGCAAGATTTTGCTGGTGCAAATCTATGTCGATGACATTATATTCAGCTCAACGGACAACAATCTTTGCAAAAAGTTTTCTAAACTTATGCAAGGAAAGTTTGAAATGAGCAGTATGGGAGAGCTAAAGTATTTCTTGGGACTTCAAGTGAAACAGTCTGAGGATGGAATCTTCATCTCTCAGACGAAGTTCACAAATGAACTCCTCAAGAAATTCGGTATGGAGAATGCAACCTCTATGAGGACTCCAATGGGATCCACTATGTCTCTGGATAAGGATGAGAAAGGTAAACCTTTCGATGAAACCAAATATAGAAGCATCATTGGATCCCTTCTCTACCTTACTGCCAGTAGACCGGATATCATGTTCTCCACATGTTTCTGTGCCAGATATCAGGTGAACACTAAGGAATCTCACTATGTCGCTGCAAAGCGAATTCTAAGATACCTTAAAGGTACTCCCAATCTTGGCTTGTAGTACCCGAGAAACAATGATGTCGAGCTAATAGGTTTTTCAGATGGTGATTTTGCAGGGAGTAGGGATGACAGGAAAAGCACTTCCGGGACGTGTCAATTCCTCGGAAGAAGGCTTATCTCATGGAACAGTAAGAAGCAGAATTGTGTAGCAACCTCCACAGCAGAGTCTGAGTACATCTCGGCAGGCAGCTGTTGCGCACAACTCCTATGGATCAGAAACCAGTTAGCCGACTACGACCTTCAGTTCAAGGAAGTACCAATGTACTGCGACTCCTCCAGTGCAATTGCAATTGCCAACAATCCGGTATCGCACAGCAGAACGAAGCATATTGAAGTGCGCTACCACTTCATTCGGGAGCACGTGGAGAACAAGGACATCTCTCTCTGTTATGTCCCCACGGACAAGCAGATTGCAGATATTTTCACAAAGCCCTTAGACGAAGCCAAGTTCAGTATTTTCAAAACTGAATTGGGGATGCTAAACTATGAGGAATAAAGACTACAGAAGCTCCAGGCTCGTGTATCTAGGGGGAGCCTCTGCCAGGAACTCAAGTCTGAGCACAGGTGCAAGAACTGAGGGGGAGCAAGGGGTCAAATGCAACAGATCCAGATTTGCAGAAGCCGAAAAGGGGGAGATTACCCTCTCGGCTAAGGCTAAGGTGGCTCCAAGTTTGCTCTCAAGAAATTGGTATTGGTAATGAATATCTCTCTCAACTCTCAAGAAATTGGTATTGGTAATGAATATCTCTCTCAACTCAATTTTAAGTTTATGATTTTCATTCCCATACGCTCTATTCACCTTAGCTTGTAGGGTTTAGGCTTCTTCAAATAGGGGGAGATTACTGGGTATTGTATCCACAACGTACCTGATTTGAAGAAGCCCCTGAACAAGCTAAGGTAAATAGACAATGTATTTGATGAAATCTTTTAAGTTGTGCTTGCAGTTATTCCACGCTAAGTACACACCAATGTCAGGGTACAGTAGGTCAATATACACGGGTCTGCGCGACGTAATCCCTCGTTGAGCAGATCAGTGTGTTGGCCTACGTGTACTCTCTCTATTGGAGTGTACTTATTTTCAAGTACAGGGCTGTGATAATGCAAGAGCAGATAAGGAGCAAGGATGGGTCAAAGAGCAGCTCATGGGTGGAAAGACGAAAAATCGTCTAAGTAATAATCAACGAGAATCACCAAGTGATTCTCGCCGATTCGGGGTCAAAGAGCAGCTCATGGGTGGAAAGACAAAAAATCGTCTAAGTAATAATCGACGAGAATCACCAAGTGATTCTCGCCGAATCGTCGAGAATCACCAAGTGATTCTCGCTGAATCGTCGAGAATCACTGGCTGATTCTCGCCGTCTCTATCCGGCTAAATCAGAGCATGCAAATCTGTCGCTAAGTCAAAATCGTCGAGAATCACTGGCTGATTCTCGCCGAATGACCTTCGATTCTCGCCGACTTTGCCTTAGGAGAATTTTCTGGAACCCGCTGGACCGGACTCAGCCGCTGGCGCTGTTTTGAACCGGGCTTGGGGTTTCTTGTTGGTGGGGCCCACAACGGTCATCTAGAAGACCTATTGTATAAATACAACTGTATTTTTGAACAGTAACATAAGAAGACAGAAAAACATATAAGAAATTTAAAAAGGAAGAAGTCGAGCCGCCGACGTGACCTAGATCGTAAATCCTTCTCCACCGTCGCCGTCGCCGCTCGTGCCAGTTGATCACCGTCTTTTGATCGTGGTTTCTTCCAGATCTCCCGGCGACAGAAGCTCAGCCAAGCACAGCGTCTCACGCGTCTAACCAGAGATCCTTTGTCTCTTGATTCGTAGATCGGGAAAACCTTCCCCTTTGGAATCGATCGAGACGATCGATCCTAGTGTGACCGTTGGAAGACCTTGCTAGCTTTGCTACGAAAGTTGAATCTCCAAAGTACAGCAGCAGCACTCCGTTGTCGCCGCCGATCCCGAGAACCAAGCCGCCGCCCTTCTTGCCGCCGCCGGTTTCGGGAGAGATTCTCTCTAAGTGAGATTTAGGGTTGTGGACTCTTCGTTGACTTCAAGAACACGTCGTCGAACGAAGAGGGACACCTTATTCTCCATAAGTAGTTTGTATTTCTAATACACTCCAATTTCTATTTTGTTGTAAAGGAACGTTGGTTCCTATTTGTAAGGGTTGGGTGCAACCCGGGTGTGGGAGTGGTGACTTCTACGTGTGGAAGGGTTCCTTCCGTTAGTGCAAGGATTGGATTTCAATCATGTTGGTGAAGTGACCGAGTCGTCCCTGGTTGGGAGATAGGTCGAAGGGAGAAAGTGGACGTACCCAAATCGGGGAACCACTATAATTTGCTTGTGTCCTTTCTGTGCTGTGTTGTTTTGTTTTCTTGTGCAGGTATGCTTTAATTCCACAAAAACGCTGCAAGACACCTATTCCCCCCCCCCCAAAGGTGAAGGTAGTTGACACTAAATGGACTTTCAGGCCGACCATAGAAGAAGGAGAACTAATGGAGATAGGTCAGCAAGGGTCTTGGATGGACCCCTTCATCACCTTTTTGACCTCAGGACAACTTCCCGAGAGGGATCTTGATAAGAAGAGGGTTAGGTATAAATCAGCATACTACCTGCGTAAGGAGGGGGCATTGTACCATAAGACGCTATAGGGTATACTGGCTCGATGCGTATCTGAGGAGGAGGTTCCAAAGGTCCTGGAAGAAATTCATTCAGGGGAATGCGGGAGTCACTCAAGGAGTTGGAATTTAGAGGGGAGAGTGTTGAGGTAGGGATAATTCTGGCCTACCCTCAGAAAAGATGCAGAAGAATTCGCGAAAAGATGTCAAAAGTGTGAGGAGTTCGCCTCCCTTCAACTCCTTCCTGCCCAAAGGCTACGTACAATCACGGCTCCCTGGCCCTTCGCGATATGGGGTCTAGATCTGGTGGTATTTTTCCCCAGGCAAGTGGCCAGAGGAAGTTTCTACTGGTCAAGGTGGATTACTTTTCAAAATGGTTGGAGGCAAAGGCGTTGGCTAAGGTGACATCGCAGGTGGTCAAAAAATTCATATGGGGAGAGATCATCTGCAGGCATGGGCTACTACTGGCCATTGTCACTGATAACGGACCACAATTCGCTAGCAGGGAATTCATCAATTTCTGCATCCGGGTGGGCATAGACCTCTGTTTTGCCTCGGTTCATCATCTACGAAGCAATGGACAGGTGGAAGCAGTAAACAAGATTATCGTTAATATTTTAAAGAAGAAAGTGGAGAACTTAAGAGGAAGTTGGGCGGAACAGCTACCTTCGGTTCTCTGGGCCTTGAGGACCACACCAAACATCGCCATGGGGGAGACACCATTTAAACTCTCGCATGGCTCGGAGGCCGTCATATCGATAGAGTTTGAGGTCACATCCCCAAGAGTAGCTGCTGTAAGGAAGGTAGACGAAGGATGGAGGGCAGAGAACGAGGAGGAGCAAAAACTCTCTCTTGATTTGGTGGAAGAACTCATGGATTTGGCAATGATCCGACAGGAAGAAATCAAGCGCCAGATGGCGAGATATTTTGACAAGCACATAAGGGTCAAGCAATTCCAGAAAAACGACTTGGATCTCAAGAAAGTAGACGCGGCAGGCAAAGGAGCATCAGTAGGAAAGCTCAATTCCAACTGGGAAGGTCCCTTTGCAGTGAAAGAGGTCTTGAAGTCAGGGGGTATGTTGGAACACCCTATTACTGATTTGGGCAAGGATCATTATGTCCTTAGGAAAATTGTTTTGACCTACTTGTATAGTTTTTAAGGTCAATTAGATTGAGTCTAAGGGTTAGAATTTAGGCTTGAAAGCTGCCCCCAAGACCCTCAGTTCAAATATTCAAATTTAGGAGACTAAGTCATTTTCGTCGAGCTCAGGTCGACGAATCGTTGAACTCAGTTCGACTATCTCTGAGCTCAGTTCAACGAGTCGTCGAACTCCGTTCGATGATCTTCGAGCTTAGATCGACGTTTCTGTCTCTAGCTGTCTTCCCAGTCTCTGAGCTTAGGTCGACGATAGTTGAGCTCAGATCGACGATTTCTGTTTCCAGTCTAGTTCCAGTCTCTGAGCTCAGGTCGACGATAGTTGAGCTCAGGTCGACGATTTTCTGGAGAGATCGACGATTCTCAAGATTCAAATTCAGACAGTTATGGAATTCTATCTTATTTATTCCCAACATTTATTTCAAGGATCCTGTAGCCGTTTCAATTAATCTGGAGCAAGTTTCAAGGGAGATTTAAAGAAATATTTTCTAGGACTTTCCTCCAGAGACAAAATTCATTTAAGGAAGTCATTAATGAGTGGCTAACGGCTATCTTGGAGACAGAGAATCATTTCATTCTTTTCAGATCTAGGGAATAAAAGAGGATATTATTCTGCTACTTCCAATAGTCATACACAGAAAGAGAACAATCACAGACAGATACACAGACAGAATTCTTTCAGAACACACACCACTGAAGGAGATCAACATACAGAAAAGAAAATTTTCTAGATCTCTTTTGACTCAAGTGTTCAGAGGCTTCATCCATCAAGACTCCAGACACTACACATTTCAACAACTGCTGGAATCATCCTTTGCTGGAGATCTAATCTACTGAAGGCCTATCACCCTAGTGCAAAGCTTCTTTTCCTGAAAAACTTCCAGATCTCAGGGGGAGCTTTGACAACATCATCCACTAGTCTTCTCTCCGATTGTTGATAGAGAAGAACATCTCACCTCTTTCTTTTTTCTGCTGTAAAAGGGTTTTTCAAAACTCCCTTCAAAAGTTTTGTGCTGGTTTCTGAGACCTTGTCAAAACTCAGTGGTGGCAAGACACCTGATCAAAAAAACTAGTTTGGTTTTTGAGCACCTTATCAAAAGCTCAGTGGTGCTCAGGACACCTGATCAACTCATCCTGCAGTGGATTCCTACCTAGGGTGGTAGAAGAGTGGATGTACCTAGATTGATTGGGGAACCACTATAGCTCCTTGTGTCTTCTGGTTGCTATATTTTGTTTGCTGTGTGCTTTATTTTTATTTCTTGCTTTCATAATTTTTATTTACTGCAAGCACCTTACACATATATTTAAATTAATTCTTCCACTGCTAAATAATTTTTAACTTGAAAATTATTTTAATAAACTCTATTCACCCCCCCCCCCTTCTAGAGTTAAGGTAGATCTTATCCCCACTTTCAATTGGTATCAGAGCGAGGTTGGTTACTTTGGTTGTTATTCAACTAAATCTTCATCAGATTAGTTGCTCCTACAGGCTAACACATGAACCAAAAGATCTCTGATAAGATCAATCTTTTATAGAGGGTTTCAATTTTATTATTTGTACTATATTTATCTTTATATAAAACCATGGCACAGAACAAAGATTATGCTAGCACCAGACCTCCAGTGTGCAATCTATCTAAGTTTGCACTTTGGAATGCAAGGATAAGATTGTACATGAATTCTATTGATGAAGATATATTTAACTCTGTTTTGACAGTGTGTCCAAGACCCCCAACAAATACAAGTACAAGTGTCGTTCCACCTCCTTCAGGAACAGATGCAGAAATCAAAAAATGGAAAGTTGCAGATGCCAAAGCATTGAACATTTTGGCACAAACCATGTCTGATGAAATATTTCAAAAAGTAGCTGAATGCAACTCAGCAAAATAAATATGGGACAAACTATCTAAAATAGTGTCAAGATATGCAGATGAAAGGAAAGATAGAAGATCTCATCTCATAACTCAGTATGAGAACTTCAAGAAAGGAGAAACTGAGTCAGTTGCTGATATGTATAACAGACTCAGTCTTATAGTCAATGAACTGAAAACTCTGGACAAGTAGATCTCATTGACTGAACTCAATGACAAAATCCTAATGTGCTTCCCCAGCACTTGGGACTCAAGGATCTGGCCAATCAAGGATGTTAGAAGCCTAAATGAGATCACCACTGAGGCCCTTTTAGGCAAGCTCAAGTCTTATGAGCTGCTCATTAAGAACAGAGAAGAAGAGCAGAAGGCTGCCTCACCAGCAATCAGAAAAGAGAAGTCAATAGCATTTAAAGCTATTGAGGATCAGCCTGAAGATAAGGTCACAGGCAATGAAGAGCTACTAAGCTTATTAGCCAAAAGGTTTTATAAAATGGCCAGGAAGGACTTCAGGAAAAAGTCATTCAGATGGCATGAAAAGCCAAGGTATGATAAGTCCAATAACAAAGAAATTATTTGTTTTGGATGCAGGAAACCAGGTCACATTGTGCCTGACTGTCCAGAAAACCAGAATAAGGACAAGAAGGACAGGAAAGAAAGGAGAAGAGACAAAGACTTCAGGAAAAACAGCAATGACAAACCCTCCTCCAGCAAGAACAAACATACCAAGAAGGGGTTTGTAGCTGAAACCTGGAGTGAAACAGAAGAATAATCAGAAGCTTCATCCAGCTCAAGTGATGATGAAGATGATGCTGAAGAAAAAGAGTTCTGCATGATGGCTATCAATGCCTCTCAACACAATATTGATGCAGAATAAGAGTCAGAGTCTGAATCAGAAACTCAATCTGAAGAGGATCAGGTAATAGACTCATTTGATTTTAATTCAGAGCACATCAAATGTGAATTTAAGGCACTTTGTTTAGATCTATTAAAATCTGAGAAAGAAATTATTTCTCTCAGAAATCAACTGTCTGAACAAAGCACCTTAAAATCAGATAACCTCAAACTCTCTGAGGAGTTGGAATGTTGTAGGGAGCAGATAGCCTCACTGAAAAGTGAAATATCAGAGGCCAAGAAGTTTGAAGAATCCCTCAATGGGAGAAGTATCAAACTAATGGACATCACAAGCACAATGAACTCAAGATTCAATAGTGCACTGGGCTTGGGTGCTTCATCCAGCCAACCTATAGTATTAATAACCCCAATCAAGTTTATCTCAGATAAAGGTAAGGGAGTTGTAGAGGTGGCTAGGAAGAATTCTGATTTACCTAAGAAAACAAAAGTTTAACAGAAAACGTCGAACGGAGCTCGACGATCGCTGAATGGAGATCAACGATCTCAGGCTGAATCGTCGAACTCAAGTCGACGATCTCTGAACCCTGAACTCTGGCATAGTCGATCTTCGAACGAAGCTCGACGATCTGACCCAAGATCGTTGAACTCAGCTCAGAGATCGTCAAACAGAGCTTAGAGTTTTGAAAAGTCTTTCAAAGGTAAATCAAGCTTCAATCCTAAAGGTCCTACATCTCAGAGGTTTAACCGTTATATTGAATGGATAATACCTCCTAGGACATATCATCCTGAAGACTATAAGAGTCAACCAGGGATGTCTTTTATTTCAGAATTTAAAGGTTATCAACCTAGGCCCAAGGTAAACTGGGTCAAAAACAGATAAATTGTTTTATGTGCAGGTGAAGACCTATCCAACATCAAACCAGCAATGGTATCTAGATAGTGGGTGCTCAAAGCACATGACAGGAAATAAGGAGAATTTCACATCCTTCAAAGCCAAACTTGGACCCAAAATAATATTTGGTGATTCAAACTTTGGACTAATAAAAGGATATGGTGTAGTCCAGATTGGCTCAGTCACATTCAAGAAAGTAGCTTATGTGGAAGGACTGAAGCACAACTTAATCAGCATCAGTCAACTGTGTGATGAAGGCTACCAAGTGACTTTCAACAAATCCTCATGCAAAATCAAATCAGAGGACAACACAACTATGTTGACAGGTAAAAGGAAAGGTAACATTTATCTTGTAGATTTTCTTTCAACCAAGGTAGATATATGCTTGTTCAATTCCATTTGTAGACCAAATGAACTATGGCATAAAAGATTAGGACATGTAAACCTTAGAACCATTGCTAGGCTATCCAAGGACAACCTTGTTAAAGGACTACCTTATGGCCCTTACAAGAAGGAAGGACTTTGCAGGGCATGTCAATTAGGCAAGCAAACCAAAAATAGCTTCAAGTCACTTAATAAGAGTGATTCTCCTAGGATTTTGTATCTGTTACACATGGATCTCTTTGGACCCATTACAGTACAAAGCTTAGGAGGGAAATCTTATACTTTAGTAGTTGTAGATGACTTCTCTAGATTCACATGGGTGTTCTTTCTGAGGAAGAAGTCTGATAACTTTAAGTGTTTGACAGAGTTTCTCAAATACATATAGAGTGAGTTCAATACTCACATTGCCCTGATCAGAAGTGATCATGGGACAGAGTTTGATTCTCTTCTTATGCAAGAGTTCTGTCAGAGTGAAGGGATCAGACACACCTTCTCAGCTCCTAAAACTCATCAACAAAATGGGGTAGCTGAAAGGAAAAAATAGAACCCTTATTGAATCTGCTACTATATTGTTGTCAGATGCTCACCTTCCTCTATCCTTTTGGGCAGAGGCAGTGAACACCTCCAACTATGTATTGAGTAGAAGTTTGATACATAAGCTGAAGGGCAAGACTCCCTATGAATTACTCAAAGGGAAGAAACCTAAAGTAGATTATTTTAAAATTTTTGGTTGTATTTGTTACATTCACAATAATGACAAGAAATACATAGCAAAATTTCAAGCTATAGCTGATGAAGGGGTGTTTCTGGGATACTCCATGATCAGTAAAGCTTATAGGGTGTATAATAAATCTACTCTTAAAATTGAAGAATCTTGTTGGGTATTGTATTCACGATTACCTAGATTTGAGGAAGCACCTGTCAAGCTAAGATGAATTCACAATGTATTTGATGAAACATCTCAAGTTGTGCTTGCAGTTCCTCCACGCTAAGTGCACACCAATGTCAGGGTACAGTAGGTCAATATACACGGGTCTGCACGACGTAATCCCTCGTTGAGCAGATCAGTGTGTTGGGCTATGTGTACTCTCTCTATTGGAGTGCACTTACTTTCAAGTACATGGCCGTTCATATGCAAGAGAAGACAAGGAGCATGGAGAATCAAGGAGCAGCTCCTGGGTGGAAGACGAAAATTCGTCCAAGGCAAATTCGACGAGAATCACTAAGTGATTCTCGCCGATTCGGCGAGAATCACTAGTGATTCTCGCCGACTCCTTCTGGACACCTCTAAATGGTGCCAAGTAAGATTCGGCGAGAATCACTAGTGATTCCCGCCGAACCAGTGGCCAAGGAGCTCATATATACAAAGTGAAATTCGTTGAGAATCAATAAGTGATTCGGCGAGAATCACTGACGATTCTCGACGAATCGTCGAGAATCACTTGGTGATTCTCGCCGATTCGTCGAGAATCGTATGCGATTCTCGCCGATTTTTCCTTGGCGTTTTCTCTGGAATTTTCTGAACCGGAGTCTGCCTTTAGACTAGCTTGAACCGGATTTGGGGATTTCAAGTGTGGGTCCCACAAACGGTCATATTGGAAAGCATCTACAGTATATATACTCCAGTATTTTGAACAGTAAACATACGGAGAAAGAAAAAGAAACCGAGCCGTCTCCTAACCCTAAATCCGCGACTCCTCTCCGCCGCCGCCGTCACGCTCGGGAACGTAGGTCGCCGCCACTGATCGCTCTTCTTCCCGATCTCCGGCGACAGAAGCTTAGCAAAGCTTGTGTCTCATGTGTCTATCCAGAGATCTCTTGTCTCTCGATTTGTAGACCGGGAAAAACTCCCCCGTCCGAATCGATCGAGACGACCGATCCTAGAGTGATTGTTGGTAGACAGAGTTTGCTTCGCTACGAAGTTTGGGTCTCCAAGTTCAGCAGCCGCTCATCATCGTAGCCGCCGATACCGAAGCTAGCCGCCGCTCGTGTTGCCGCCGCCGGCTCCGGGGAGATCCTCTCCAAGAGAGACCAAGGTTGTAGACTCTTCATCGACTTCAAGAACACGTCGTCGAACAAAGAGGAACACCGTAGTCTCCAAAAGAAGTTTGTATCACGTGTACACTCTATATTTAATTTCGTTGTAAAGGAACTTTTGTTCCGTGTTGTAAGGGTTGGGTGCAACCCGCTTTGTGGGAGTGTTGACTCTCACGTGTGGAAGGGCTCCTTCCGTTAGTGAAGGGATTGGATTTCAATCCCGTTGGAGAAGTGACCGAGTCGTCCCTTGTTTGGGGAGATAGGTCGAAGGGGGAAAGTGGATGTACCCAAGTCGGGGAACCACTATAAATTTGCTGTGTATTCTGTGTGCTGTGCTCTTTAATTTTATTGTGCAGGTACATCCGTAAATTCCGCAAAAGAACCACACGTCACCTATTCCCCCCCCCCCCCCATAGGTGCACATAGTTGACACTAGGTGGACTTTCAAGTGGTATCAGAGGGAGGTTACTCATCAAAAAGGTTAACACCTTGAGTAGAATCCTGCCACCAGTGTCAGAAGCATGGATCTGGATTATGAGATTCCGCCACTCAAACTCCCCGCATGCACAAAGGATTATTATCCCATCTGGAGAATGAGAGTATCCTTTCACCTTGATGCCATCGATCCTCGAGCATCCTTCATCCTGGAAGAGGGTCCGTTTATCCCCATGAATACCTCCGACTCTGGGATCCTAGTGCCCATGGACGTTGCTGAGATGTCTGAGACGGAACTATCTCTATTTCACTTGGACGAGAGGATTCGACAAATTATCATGGATGTCTGGTCCGGAGCCTCTCGCTCTAGATTGGAAAAATGTCGAACGGCTAAATCTCTGTGGATGATGATCTCAGAGCTGATGGGGGGGTCAGAGAAAGCTGAAATATGCTGTCAATCAGAGGATGAAGCGTATGTGGGGGTCATCACTTCTGAAGATGAATGCAAGGATCCCTCGTATTGCATCAGAGCTCCCGTGTCCATGTCAGAGACTGACGAGACCAGTGAGGAAAGCAGCTCTGACGAGGACGAAACAATGGTCACTGATTCTAATGACAATAACTCAGATGAGCAGGTAACATCTTTACCCTGCTCCATATCTTTTGACTTTTCTAAAGACAGAAACTGCTCTCCTCCAGAAAATACTGATTCCCTGAAGAGAGCACTTCAGGAAAGCAATCTACTTGCTGAGGAGCAAGCTCGAGAGATTGCTCGACTGAAGATCTTGTTGGTTCTCCAATTGGCGTCCAACAAGGTCAAGGACTCTAAGATCTCAGCTCTAGAGAATAGTCTAGATAATGAGAAACGTATAGTATCAAACTTTTCCAAAGTTGATGCTATAAAGAGAAAGAAAGAAACCGGGTGGATCTCCCGGATTATTCAGGGATGGAGAAATGGGGAAACGGTATTCCGACCCCCCACTCCAAGCAGGAAGGCAACTCATCATGCCTTCAGGTATGACCACAGGAGTAATCGTGGTCACTGCAAGGGTGATTTGTCCCCATGTGGAAACGTCCATAGTGCAAGGGGCGTCATGGCCACCCATGAGGAAATACCTAAGGCTCATTCTGAGCCCTTTGTATTCACGGCCACTGCCACAACACAGTGTGGATCTGCATGTCCCAGCTCACAGAAGACTTCTCACCATTCGAGGACACGGGATAGGGAGGATAGAGGTCATGATGTCAGGCTTCATGGGGCCTCAGCAAGGGAGATGCCTGAAAGATTGGCACCACCTTCTCGGACTCATAACGCTCACAACATGTATTCGTTCCACCCTTCCACGTGTCACGATGGAAGAGGAATTTATGTGACAAGAACATGCCCTATCCCGTTTAGACCTAGGACCGTGACTACGTCAGTCACTAGATCAGGTCGAAAACGGCGATACAACATTCACCCTTGTTGGTGCTGCGGCAAAGTGGGGCACTTTGCCATTGACTGTTGGCAAAACCCCTCTGTGCCCACAGTAAGGGCTTATCCACATTCTAGGGACAGAGGTAGTCTTCCAGACAGGTTTTCTGAAGGAAGGCAGTTGCGTGCTTATGCTAATAGAAACCTAGGACCCAATATGATTTGGGTTCCTAAGGTAAAGTAATTCTGTCTTGCAGGGCAGTCCAGGTCCCCGTGAATACGATGGGGACTGGACAGTAGGTGGCTCAAGGCTAACGTGGAACAAGCGTCTGCAATAACGGATGTGCTACCTGTTTGAGCATATTCACCTTGAGCCTCTAATGTGTTCTACCTGTGGAACTAAAACGATAACTCTCAAAATCCCAGGTAATTTTGATCAGTTCAAGGACTTGTGTCGTGATGCACCCTCATTCAAAATAAATATATATATATATATTTCTATCCTTGTGTATACGTATACTTATGCTTATCATGTATGTGTGCACCTTACGGAGAGATTAACTCTATGCATGCAAACCATTACGCATCAATAAAAGGTTAACAAAGATATGTCATTGTAAATTTCGACAAATCACAATTGACATCAAGATGTGTCTGGAGAAGTTCCGCTCAAATCCGAATAGATTGTCGTTACAATAAACGTGTATTTATTACTCTTATGTTAATTTGACATCCGAAGAATTTGAAAATGTTTCAATTCCTAGTAAAGAAAACCTTAAATTACAATTGGTAAAGAAAGACCTCACTTTCACTGTATATACTAGGAATCCCGCCGAAAGAGCTCGCCGACCCTTGGCATTCACCCCGGATCCCGACGATCTAGATAAATCCCGCCGAACGCGTCCCTCCGCCCATTCGCCTTCTTCACGACACTCGCAAGACTTCTCCAGCAAGAACTCTCCCGCTGACCCGCAAGAGTTCTCCCGACGACCCGCAAGCGCTCTCCCAAGCTCTTCTGCCGACTTCACGACACTCGCAAGACTTCGCCGCAACCCGCAGGAGCTCCCCCTCCGACTCGCCGAAACCCGCAGCTCGTGAAGTCTCCTCCTTAGCTCCCGCAAGGGTCTCGCAAAGTTCTCCTCGAAAGACTCCCGACGACTCACGCCGAAGCTCGCACCGTCGATCTTCCCAAGTCACGATTTTTCTCCGCTCAAACCACCTCACCGACTTCACCTCTAGGTATCCCCTTACCCGAAGTATCCACTAATGAAGTTCTCCTTTTGAAAGTTCATTAACGTTTTGAGTAGGGCTTCTCTCTAGGTCTACAATGGCTCCAAGGACGACTGCAGGGTTGGTCTCTGGCTGCGAGCTGGTTCGCACTGGATTTTCTCATGCCTCGGACGAATTCCGCAATATCATTCTAATGCTGGAAGAGGCTGGGCTAACCTTCGTCCTGGAGCACCCTTGCAAAATTCTTGACAAAGAGGTGCTGGAATTCTTCTCTACGGCCAGGCTCCGAGATAGAGACTCCGTAATCAAGAGCAAGGTGGCTGGGACAAAAGTAAAGATGTCTGCCAGCAAGCTGAGTCGCTACCTGCAGCTTTCTAGTTCGGAGCAGGAGGACTATCTGGAGGACGCGGACAAAGCCAGAACTCTCTTGTTCTGCGGTCTTCCAAGAGGCACTCGATCAATAAAGAGAAAAGAGATGAATGAAGAAGGGAAGCTCCTATCTGACGTCATTGGAAAAGTGCTCATCTGCAAACCAGGCTCGCATGATCATATCTCAGGAGATATGTTCAAAATCCTCATAGCTGTTGTCTGCCGCAAGAGGTTCAACTGGGGGGAGTTGCTGTTCCAGAAGATCAAGGACACTCTGGGCACTCCTAGTTTCGGCCGCATCATAAGTCTATATCTCAACCAGCTTAACGGAGACAAGTTCGACATGAGCAAAGGAGTCCCTCTCCACTACTTGAAAAAGATGGATGCTACTGTGTTTGATCGATGGGAGCGGCGTATCGGGCAGCCTGCTGTGGAAGAGCAAGAGGAAATATCTCCAGCAGCCACCCCCCGTGAAATTCCTGATACCCTGACTGCAGGAATCGAGGGGGAGACTCTACCCCCTCATACGGCTGTAGTTTCTGAAATCGCCCAGGTGGCCAGGGATGCGGTGGCCGAAATTCATGACGTAAGTGAACCTGAGCTGGAGGATGAGGAGGTCCTGAACCGACACACTCAAGGAACCGAAGCTGAAGCACTGGAAACTGCTGATAGGGAATTGGAAGAAGCTGCTGACATAGATGAATTCTTGGATGAGGACGGCGAGGAAGATGAGAATGAGGGACATGGCGCATTTGAGACTCCGGATCCTGTTGAACCTCCATCTGACAAGTCTGCACCCGTGGAGGGGGAGTTAAATAAATCTACAGAGGCCGCCCACACTCCTCCTGTAGAGACTGTGATGGTATCCAGCTCCACAGATGCGTCTGCAGAAATGCAAGGCCCACAAGTGCCTCCGACCATCCCATTACGAGATGAGCTAGCCACTCACACTGTCAATATCGTTCAGGGCATTGTGAATGAACTTAAAGTCTCATTTGATGAAGCCCAGAATAAACTGCTGAACAGGATTAAGTCGTCTGAAGATCTCATGCTTAAAAATATGGTAGAGATCAACCATAAACTGGATGTGATGGAGAAGAAATTCGAAGAAAAGTATACCGCGGCCGGCGAAGCTGTCACACTTTTAATGGCCGGTTTGGAAAAGAATACTGACACTCTGGCTGTTGTAAATCAGAACGCACACGTTGTAGCCAACAATATTCAGAAATTTGATGGTAATATGGTCACTTTAAATGCCAATCAGCAGGCCCTGATCATTGAATTCACCAAGACAACTAAGCATATTGATGACTCCCTGCACTCATATGCCAACTGCATAGCTGTCGAAGCCAAAAAGGGGGAGAAAGAGTATATCGCTAAGTTGGCCGAGCTCCAAGAAAGCATGGATACAAACTTCGCACAATCAAGCAAATATGTCTATGAGAGTTGCTGGTGGATGCTCCAACAGGCGCTAGGTACGTTAGGCGTCGTTCTGCCTGACAACCCTGCCGGTATTCATGTCCCTGAGACATCTAAGGCTGCTGAGGAAGTAAGTGTTGCTGAGGATGTAAGTGCAAGTGCTGCTGCAGATACTCCCACACATGACGCTGATGCTAGGGCTCTCTCCAAAGCTAAACTGAGGAGTATGTTTGACCAGGAGGCTTTAGCAAAAGCCAGGGGAAAGAGAAAAGTTCAAGAAGGGACATCCAAGGAGACACAGGCTGCAAAGAGAACTCGAATGAATGAGGAGGATGTACGAAATGAAAGGTGGAGTCCAGTTTCAAGGAACATCATCTTAGACACCTTCCGCCTGCAAGAAAGAGGAAAGATCAATCGAAATGAAGCATATAGCCAGTATGAATGGGAAACGCACAAAGCATTTGAAGCGAAACGCAACATCTTTTTCCGAAACAACAAGGATCCAGATAAAGTTGCTCCTCCCAGGTACTACCCGAAGCCCAAAGAATACATGGAGAGGCAAAGCAAGAAGTACTTGGCTCAAAATCTTAAGGGTGACATAGCTAAGGACAAATAGTCAACACCTTATAGCTTGTCACTGTGTCTTAAGAACATTTAATGATTATTGTTGTCATATAAACAATTCTGGATTATATGTGAATAATTTTATCCTGGTATATATATATTTGAATTTGTGAATGACTCAAGTCCTGATCTGATTGCATATATTCTCTTGTGCTGCATGTTTAATTTCTGAATGCTATGTTTATTATTTGATAAGTGTTATTCATCTTAGCTAGTAGGGTTTTGGCTTCGTCAAATAGGGGGAGATTGTTGGGTATTGTATCCACGATTACCTAGATTTGAGGAAGCCACCTGTCAAGCTATGATGAATTCACAATGTATTTGATGAAACATCTCAAGTTGTGCTTGCAGTTCCTCCACGCTAAGTGCACACCAATGTCAGGGTACAGTAGGTCAATATACACGGGTCTGCACGACGTAATCCCTCGTTGAGCAGATCAGTGTGTTGGGCTATATGTACTCTCTCTATTGGAGTGCACTTACTTTCAAGTACAGGGCCGTTCATATGCAAGAGAAGACAAGGAGCATGGAGAATCAAGGAGCAGCTCCTGGGTGGAAGACGAAAATTCGTGCAAGGCAAATTCGACGAGAATCACCAAGTGATTCTCGCCGATTCGGCGAGAATCACTAGTGATTCTCGCCGAATCGACGAGAATCATTAGTGATTCTCGCCGACTCCTTCTGGCCACCTCTAAATGGTGCCAAGTAAGATTCGGCGAGAATCACTAGTGATTCCCGCCGAACCAGTGGCCAAGGAGCTCATGTATACAAAGTGAAATTCGTTGAGAATCAATAAGTGATTCGGCGAGAATCACTGACGATTCTCGACGAATCGTCGAGAATCACTTGGTGATTCTCGCCGATTCGTCGAGAATCGTATGCGATTCTCGCCGATTTTTCCTTGGCGTTTTCTCTGGAATTTTCTGAACCGGAGTCTGCCTTTAGACTAGCTTGAACCGGACTTGGGGATTTCAAGTGTGGGTCCCACAAACGGTCATATTGGAAAGCATCTACAGTATATATACTCCAGTATTTTGAATAGTAAACATACGGAGAAAGAAAAAGAAACTGAGCCGTCTCCTAACCCTAAATCCGCGACTCCTCTCCGCCGCCGCCGTCACGCTCGGGAACGTAGGTCGCCGCCACTGATCGCTCTTCTTCCCGATCTCCGGCGACAGAAGCTTAGCAAAGCTTGTGTCTCACGTGTCTATACAGAGATCTCTTGTCTCTCGATTTGTAGACCGGGAAAAACTCCCCCGTCCGAATCGATCGAGACGACCGATCCTAGAGTGACCGTTGGTAGACAGAGTTTGCTTCGCTACGAAGTTTGGGTCTCCAAGTTCAGCAGCCACTCATCATCGTAGCCGCCGATACCGAAGCTAGCCGCCGCTCGTGTTGCCGCCGCTGGCTCCGGGGAGATCCTCTCCAAGAGAGACCAAGGTTGTAGACTCTTCATCGACTTCAAGAACACGTCGTCGAACAAAGAGGAACACCGTAGTCTCCAAAAGAAGTTTGTATCACGTGTACACTCTATATTTAATTTCGTTGTAAAGGAACTTTTGTTCCGTGTTGTAAGGGTTGGGTGCAACCCGCTTTGTGGGAGTGTTGACTCTCACGTGTGGAAGGGCTCCTTCCGTTAGTGAAGGGATTGGATTTCAATCCTGTTAGAGAAGTGACCGAGTCGTCCCTTGTTTGGGGAGATAGGTCGAAGGGGGAAAGTGGATGTACCCAAGTCGAGGAACCACTATAAATTTGTTGTGTATTCTGTGTGCTGTGCTCTTTAATATTATTGTGCAGGTACATCCGTAAATTCCGCAAAAGAACCACACGTCACCTATTCCCCCCCCCCACCCCATAGGTGCACATAGTTGACACTAGGTGGACTTTCAATCTGTTCATGTATCCTTTGATGAATCTAACATGTCTTTTAAGGAGAAGAATGCTTCTACCATAGAATCTTTGCAGGTACACTCTCTTGCTAAAAATTTGGACAGGTTACATATTATACAAAAGGACGAAAGCAGTGAAGATGAAGAAGGTATTCAATATCTTGGAGAAAATCTTCTTGAAGAGCCAGTTGTTGTCCCACAAGAGGAAACAACAACACAGGTTGGTGAACAATCAACACCCCCTGTTGATTTAGTAACATCAAGAGACCATCCAATCTCCCAAGTGATTGGAGACATCTCAGCTGGTGTGCAAACCAGAAATCAGGTCAACCAAAACCTGATGCACACCTGCTTTTCTCTCAAATTGAGCCTCAATCCATTCAAGATGCAGAACAAGATCCACACTGGATCATTGCAATGCAAGAGGAATTACACCAATTTGAAAGGAACAAAGTTTGGGAACTAGTGCCAAGGCCAAAGGATCACTCCATTGTTGGAACAAAATGGGTGTTCAGAAATAAATTGGATGATCAAGGAGTCATTGTAAGGAACAAGGCAAGGATAGTTGCTCAAGGATACTCTCAAGAAGAAGGGATAGACTATGACTAGACCTTTGCACCAGTTGCAAGGTTAGAGGCCATAAGAATCTTCTTAGCGTATGCAAGCACACAAAGGATTCAAAGTATATCAAATGGATGTAAAGAGTGTTTTTCTCAATGGAGACATCAAGGAAGAAGTCTATGTTAGATAACCCCCAGGTTTTATTTCTCCAACTCATCCTGATTATGTTTTCAAATTGCATAAAGCATTATATGGTCTAAAGCAAGCTCCTAGAGCATGGTATGAGACCTTAGCATGCTTTCTTCTGAAAAATGATTTTATAAGGGGTAGAGTAGACCAAACTCTTTTTATTAGAACACATAAGTCCAATACCTTACTAGTACAAATCTATATAGATGACATTATCTTTGGGTCTACTGATTCAAATCTGTGCAAAAGGTTTTCCAACCTAATTGCATTCTAAATTTGAAATGAGTAGCATGGGTGAGCTTTCCTTCTTTCTAGGATTGCAAGTCAAACAGCATGCTGAAGGCATATTCATCTCTCAAACCAAGTATGCAAAAGAACTGGTTAAGAAATTTGGTATGTATGAAGTATCATGTATGAAAACACCTATGTCTACTAATGTTGTATTAGATGCTGATGAACATGGAAAACCTGTTGATCAGACAACATATAGAGCAATGATTGGCTCTTTATTGTACCTTACAGCTAGTAGACCTGACATAATATTTGCTACATGCATATGTGCTAGATTCCAAGTGAGCCATAGAGAGTCACACTTAACCTTAGTAAAAAGGATTCTTAGGTATGTGAAAAGTTGTCCAAATCTAGGTCTCTGATATCCAAAAGACTCAGCATTTGACTTAACTGGATTTTCAGATGCTGATTATGCTAGATGCAGAATAGACAGGAAAAGCACCAGTGGAACTTGCCAGTTTCTTGGTGACAGACTTGTCTCCTGGTTTTGCAAGAAACGAACATCTGTGTCCACATCAACTGCTGAAGCTGAATATATGGCAGCAGGTAGTTGTTGCTCACAGATCTTGTGGATTCAAAATCAGCTCCTAGACTATGGCTACAACTTAGAGAAGTCAAAAAAATTTTGTGATAACACTAGTGCTATTTCTATAGCACAAAATCCAGTCCTCCATAGTATGACAAAACATATAGAAATTAGGCATCACTTTTTAAGAGACAATGTTGAGAAAAATAAAATTGAACTTCAATATATCCCAACTGACTTGCAAAGGGGAGATATTTTCACCAAACCATTGGATGAAAAGAAACATACATTCTTCCTGAATCAGTTAGGAATGTTAGATGGAGGAAGTTTATAATAAGATCCAAGATTTTAAAACTCTAAAATTGACCAAGACTAGGCAAACAATTTGATTTTTCTAGTGTCTATAGGTTGTTTCTGGTCTCTGAACTGTGCTCGACGTTTTTCCCAAAGATCGTCGAACAGAGATCGACGTTCTTAGAAATCGTCGACCGGAGTTCAGCGCTTACAAGATAGTGCTAAGCTATCTTCTTCCGGTCAGCGATCGTCGAACGGATCTCGACGCTCTCCAATATCATCGAACGGAAATCGACGAGGTTGAATACCTTTCATATTCCTTTAGAAGCCCAGATCGTCGAACGGAGTTCAACGATCTTTCCTTTTCTGCGTCGAACCCTAATATAAAATTCATTTTTCAGCCGTCGTTCTCCCTTTGCGCTTTCATACTCTCTGTAGAATTTCCCTTTCCCTCCAAACTTTTCTACACTTGGTCTTTTGTTTGTTCATTTTTGCAGGTAAAAATGGCCGTTTCTGTTGCAGTTTTGGCAGCAATGAAATTTAACACTGGATTTGATATCGATATGGACTCGTTTGAGAACAGTGATCAGATTTTCAAGGATATTCTGGATTTATTCAAAAATCAACAGCTAGTACACATCATGACCACAAGGATAAAACTGGCTGCAGATGAAATCAAAGAATGGGTGTATACTGCTCACAATCAAGATCAAAATACAGTGATTGGAACTATATCAGGAAATCAGGTATCTCTTACTCCTGCCATATTAACTGAAGTTTTTCAATTAAGTACTGGTCAAGATTCTCTTAAGTTGTCTGGAGAAGAGTTTGCAAGTATGCTTGATAGGATGGGTCATTTAGCAGCAAACCCTAACAAGCTGCTTAAGAAAAATCTGTCAGTAGAATACAGGTTTCTAGCAGATGTTTTTGGAAAGGTCCTGTTAGCAAAACATTCTGCCCATGATACCATATCCAGGTATCAATTATGTTTAATGGGTGCTTTGGTGGATAAGAAACAGTTGAATTGGGGAGAAGTTTTCTTTAATCTAATTAAGAAGAAAGTGAATAAGAACTTTGCCAATTTTGGAAGGATTCTAGGGTTATTTCTTCATAGCAGATGCCCTGAGCTGCTTGTTTCAAATGGGATGCATATCAATGCCTCTAAGAGGTTAACCTGTGCCCTTTTTGGCAAATGGGACAGGCAAATTGCAAAGCCAAGCAGAGCCTCTGCAGTCACCTCATCTTCAGGCACCAGGACTGATCCAGTCACTTCCTCTCAGACAACTGCCCCATTAGAAGAACTGCCTGTCTCCTCATCTCCACCTTCTCCACCTACTGTTCCCTCAATAATTATCACATCCACCATAACCATCTGAATTTCATCCCCCATATCCATTCCATCTCCAAACTCAATTCCTTCACCAACACCAATATCCACTGAAGATGTTTTACATCCATTATATCATTATCCACACATAACTGTTAACTCATCATCTCACCTTCCATCCTTCACTCTCTTAGATGATTCCTACATGGATGATTCTCCCTACTCACGCCTTGAGCCACCATCTTCTTCTACATCATATCAACAACTACTACAAGAAATCATTGCTCAACCATCATTCACTCCATCTATCTCCATTCCATTAACTTCCATCTCCACCATTCCTATATCTCAACCATCAATTCTACCATCCACTTTCACACTTTCTCCAACCCCATCTACAGCTCCTCCTACATCCATCCCTGCCACACTCATCTCTACCTCTACTCAAGCACCACTTGGGCAAGTAGATCACTCGGCCATAGCAGATAAGCTCTATAAGATGTTAGCCCCAAGGCTATCACTCCTGTTGGAGACCTCCCTGGCTTCACTTCTGAAATCAGTTCAGGAGTTATCTGACAGGCTTTCCTCCCTATATCCTCCTTAGGCAATCCCTTCTGTTGGGTGCCTTGATCCAGTATCTACTGAATCTAGGCAGGGGGAGATGTCATATGAAGTAGAGAGATTGCCTGCTTCAGAGATTACAGTTCCAGCTCTAGTTCCAGTTATAACAGTTGACCTCAGGTCACTGCTGTCAAAGTTTGATCCTGTTTACCTCAGCTATCTTCCAGATCAGAAAACTGAAGATCTTACTAAGGCCATTGTGCCTATTTCTAGCTGTGAGCCCCGCATAATATCTTCTTATATAAATTCTTTCAAGGCTGTGGACAGTGCCCCTTCAGTTTCTGTTGTTCCTGCTGCTGCTGCTGATGCTGTTTTAGCTTCTGATGATGTGCTTATGACAGAGGCAAATGACTCTGAGCCTGTTGATTCTGTTGTTACTATTTCTGAATCTGTTGTTCCAGTTACACCTGTTAGTGCTGTTTTTGTTACTGTTGTTACTGTTGTTTCTTCTGTTCAATCCCAACAACAAAGAGATTGCATCAAAAAGCCTGATGAACTATATGACAATCCTCAGAGCTCAGATAGTGATCAATTTAGAACTGATTCTGATGATTCATCTACAACCATTGCAAGGAATAGGAAAGCTAGAAGCAAGGCCCTAAAGAGAGTTCCCCAGGAGAAAATTAAAAATGTAAATGATATTCCATACTATATTTTGCATAATTGTCCAATTTCAGAACCATGGATGCAGTTTTCCAGGAATCAACTAAAGGCAATGAAGAAAAAAAGGAAATATGATAAAGGATCATCTCACTTCAATCATCCTCCTCCTCCTCCTCCTTCACTGGATGCAGGTACTGGTGGAAGTTCTGCTTATCAGTCATCTATTGCTAAGAGTCAAAGCACCTCTCAGTTTCAAGGAAGTTCTCAATCAAGAGACTGTCAATCAAGAGGCTACCAGTCCAGAAGAGGACAGTATAGGGGAAATCAAAGAGAATTCAGAGTTTATTCCAAAGGTTACTCTAGGCAGCATCATTATCATAGGGAAAGACAAGGTCCCACTGACACTACATCTGGTCCTTTCCCTTATAAGTTAAGAGATCTAGTTTCTTCCAGAGCTACTCCTGATGATTCATCAAATAGATATGAACCTCCTGTCCCATTTGAAGACCCAGAGAATAATCCTACTTCTTGGACAGCAAGAATGAAAGAGTTGGTTGCATTAGATTAAATTAAAAAGGCAAGAGAACAAGAAAAAGATACATCAAGTTTCACCGCTCTATCATAACAAAGAAAGAAAGAACTTGAAAGATATTCTTCTAGCAAATTCTTTGACTCAGAAAGTTATATGAAGCTGCACCCAGAAGCTGTAGTCCCCAGGGCAAAACATCAAACTTTTCTAGGTGCAGATGATGACAGAAGATCCAAGAAAGAAGCTCTTAACCCTAACAGAGAAATAGTTCTCAAAAAGAGCAAGGAAAAGGAATGATTATGTAAGCTGACAGTGTTATCTATTCTGACTTTCTGATGTGATTTTATTTATGTTTCTGCAATGATGTTTTTGATTTTATATCTGCATTGTATGCTTTTATTTCCTATGTCATGTAAATAGTAATCATAACCCAAATAGAGGGAGATTGTTGGAACACCCTATTACTGATTTGGGCAAGGATCACTATGTCCTTAGGAAAATTGTTTTGACCTACTTGTATAGTTTTTAAGGTCAATTAGATTGAGTCTAAGGGTTAGAATTTAGGCTTGAAAGCTGCCCCTAAGACCCTCAGTTCAGATATTCAAATTCAGGAGACTAAGTCATTTTCGTCGAGCTCAGGTCGATGAATCGTCGAACTCAGTTCGACTATCTCTGAGCTCAGTTCAACGAGTCGTCAAACTCCGTTCGACGATCTTCGAGCTCAGATCGACGTTTCTGTCTCTAACTGTCTTCCCAGTCTCTGAGCTCAGGTCGACAATAGTTGAGCTCAGATCGACGATTTCTGTTTCCAGTCTAGTTCCAGTCTCTGAGCTCAGGTCGACGATAGTTGAGCTCAGGTCGATGATTTTCTGGAGAGATCGACGATTCTCAAGATTCAAATTCAAACAGTTATGGAATTCTATCTTATTTATTCTCAGCATTTATTTCAAGAATCCTGTAGCCGTTTCAATTAATCTGGAGCAAGTTTCAAGGGAGATTTAAAGGAATGTTTTCTAGGACTTTCCTCCAGAGACAAAATTCATTTAAGGAAGTCATTAATGAGTGGCTAACGGCTATCTTAGAGACAGAGAATCATTTCATTCTTTTCAGATCTAGGGAATAAAAGAGGATATTATTCTGCTACTTCCAACAGTCATACACAAAAAGAGAACAATCACAGATAGACACACAGACAGAATTCTTTCAGAACACACACCACTGAAGGAGATCAACATACAGAAAAGAAAATTTTCTAGATCTCTTTTGACTCAAGTGTTCAGAGGCTTCATCCATCAAGACTCCAGACACTACACATTTCAACAATTGCTGGAATCATCCTTTGCTGGAGATCTCATCTACTGAAGGCCTATCACCCTAGTGCAAAGCTTCTTTTCCTGAACAACTTCCAGATCTCAGGGGGAGCTTTGACAACATCATCCACTAGTCTTCTCTCTGATTGTTGATAGAGAAGAATAACTCACCTCTTTCTTTTTTGTGCTGTAAAAGGGTTTTTCAAAACTCCCTTCAAACGTTTTGTGCTGGTTTCTGAGACCTTGTCAAAACTCAGTGGTGGCAAGACACCTGATCAAAAAATCTAGTTTGGTTTTTGAGCACCTTATCAAAAGCTCATTGGTGCTCAGGACACCGGATCAACTCATCTTGTAGTAGATTCCTACCTAGGGTGATAGAAGAGTGGATGTACCTAGATTTATTGGGGAACCACTATAGCTCCTTGTGTCTTCTGGTTGCTATATTTTATTTGTTGTGTGCTTTGTTTTTATTTCTTGCTTTCATAATTTTTATTTACTGCAAGTACCTTACACATATATTTAAATTAAGTCTTTCACTGTTAAATAATTTTAAACTTGAAAATTATTTTAATAAACTCTACTCACCCCCCCCCCCTCCCCTCTAGAGTTAAGGTAGATTTTATCCCCACTTTCAGTGTACCACCTCTAGGATGTGGACGAGGTATCCCTCGATCGTGCCCGAAGCGGCGATGACTTAAAAAGATTTTATCCATAACATTTTTTCATCTTTCAATGCTTGTAAAGTTGTGCAGACCTTTTGATATAATGGAACCGCAGGTGTCTTCTTTCATGGAATGAGAGTGAAAAGGATGGATGGCAAGACCCCGAGCAGACCTGCTGACCAGGCTCTCACCTAGCTGACAGGACTGTAGGCTCACTCGGTGGTTGGAGATGATTTGGAGAGGGGACCCCAAGCAGACCCGCTGACCAGGCTCTCATCTAGCTGGCAGGGTTATAGGCTTACTCGGTGGTTGGAGATGATTTGGAGAGGAGACCCCAAGCAGACCCACTGACCAGGATCTCACCTAGCTGGCAGGGTTATAGGCTCACTCAGTGGTTGGAGATAATTTGGAGAGGAGACCCCTATAAGACCCGCTGACCAGGCTATCACTTAGCTGGCAAGGCTGTAGGCTCATTCGGTGGTTGGAGATGATTTGGAGAGGAGACCCCGAGCAGACCCGTTAATCAGGCTCTCACCTAGCTGGCAAGGATGTAGGCTCACTCGGTGGTTGGAGATGATTTGGAGAGGAGACCCCGAGCATACCCGCTGACCAGGCTCTCATCTATCTGGTAGGGTTGTAGGCTCACTTGGTGGTTGAAGATGATTTGGAGAGGAGACCCCAAGCAGACCCGCTGACCAGGCTCTCACCTAGCTGACAGGGCTGTAGGCTCACTCAGTGGTTGGAGATGATTTGGAGAGGAGACCCCAAGCAGACCCACTGACAAGGCTCTCACCTAACTGGAAGGGTTGTATGCTCACTCGATGGTTGGAGATGATTTGGAGAGGATACCCCGAGCAGACCCGCTGACTAGGCTCTCACCTAGCTGGCAGGGCTGTAGGCTCACTCGGTGGTTGGAGATGATTTGTAGAGGAGACCCCGAGCAGACCCGCTGACCAGGCTCTCACCTAGCTGGCAGGGTTGTATGCTCACTCGGTGGCTGGAGATGATTTGGAGAAGAGACCTCGAGTAGACCCGCTGACCAGGCTCTCACCTAGCTAGCAGGGCTGTAGGCTCACTCGGTGGTTGGAGATGATTTGGAGAGGAGACCCCAAGCAGACCCGCTGGCCAGGCTTCCATCGAGCTAGCAGGGCTGTAGATTCACTCGGTAGTAAGACGAGTGATACGATTTCCCCCAAAGAAAAATATCATAACATGTCAGAGAATAAAGAGGGTATGAAGAGAACGAAAAACTCCTACGAGTGGGAGAAATGGGTGAGATGCAAATAAGGATGGACATCCCCAACCAGCGTTCGACATTGAGGGTCTCGCCTATAGCGAGTAGGCGCTCTGTGGCAAAGGGTAGGCCTTGCACAAAAAGTTAATGAGGGATGACTTATCACAAAATCGGATTGATCCCCTAGGTCTATTCGTGCTGGATTGGTCTCGAGGCGAAACGAGGAGAAAAGACAAAATGGACTCGCGCACGGAGAAGGCGAGAAGAAGGCTAACGACTCGCGCCCTAAACTGATTCTTAATCGAGACGGTTGTGAGCTCTACCTCGCGAGTAGAAATAGAGCAGAGGGTTACCCACAATGAATAAAGTAAAATGAAATAAAAAGAAAATAGCCCACGGGAAAGACGTGACAAAAATTTCTATGTTCATTACAAAAAAATGAGGGAGACTCTCCCATGAACAAGCATTTTGATGCTTCAAAAATGAGTATACAGGTAAAAAAAGCCAAAAAAAACAGGGCAGGGGTCTCGGGCCCGGCTAACGCCCCTTCATTCCTATTCACTAGAAATAGAACCGTCATCCATCTCGCCGTAAAGCTGTGGGACCAGGTCGCGGGCTGTGACCATCTCGGCATCTTCTCTGACAACCCCCAGCTCCTTCATCACCTTTAGGATGAGCTCCGCTATCTTGATGTTAGCGTCTCGGCAAAGGACATCGACCTCGTCCAAAGAGTAATGAGTGGGCGGGGAGCTTGGAGCAGATTTGGATGAGAGTGAAGCAGGGTACTATCCAGAAGGCGGGTGTTCTCAGCCTTTAATTTCCTGTTCTCCTCCTCCAAAGCAGCTATGTGCGAACATATTCGATCGGTCGTCTCGGCATCCTACGAGAAGGTGAGACGGCTTGACGGCGAGGTCCTTGTGACTCTTCCACGGAGATGGGGGTCAGAGACCCCGACATCTCTTTCCTTTCCTTGGGAGCAGTTCCCTTTTTCCCTTTCAGGTGCGACACCACCTTCTTGATATTCTTTTTAGGGTTGTACCGAGGAGCGGCAATATCATCCCCAGCTCTTTTCTTAGGGGCGGGGGTTAGCGATTCCTTTGTCGCCTCTGCTGTCATACTGGCGAGGGCGAGACCTTTGGATGGCCCCGCACTGCTCAGATAGGGGGGATGGATGGGAATAGTTCTCTCTCCTAAACAAGAAAACGGTTCGAACAGGGTAAATGAATGGTGAACATAGACTAAGGGAGCACGAGTATACCTTCACTGGGTAAGACGAGAAGGAGCGAGTCGAGATCTCGCCGTAGGTAGTTAACTTCAAAATTTTTCCCTACGAAGAAATCGCAGAGACCCTTTTCCACGCCCCCGACCTTAGGGGTCTCGTAATATACCTCGGCAGGCGATACCAGGGCAAGTGGGATGCCTCCTAGATTGTCGCAAATGAAGATGAAGCGAGTGAGCCAGTGGTGGTTTTTGTTGTGGGTCTCGCACACCTTCTGTAAATGTTTACTTTAGGATAGAAAATGACCTAGAGTGGGGTGAATAGGTCCAATTTAATTATGGCCCCCTTTTCTTTAATCAGAGTACTACTTTAAATCAAAATGATTAACTCAGTCAGATAATCAACATAAACCAAACAGTAATTAACTAAATTTATTGGGTACATTGGAAAATATATACTTGATTTGAAGAAGCCTCACCCTACTCAATGATATACATCAAGGTGTATTTGATGTGCTTTGAGTTTCTTTGTGCAGGTTAAGTAACTGCAGGTTTGCAGGAAAAGTTTCTAAGTCCATGTGTCGACACCTCGAAGAAAAGTGTCGACACTTAAGAAGGCTTGTGTCGACACCCAGAGAAGCTGTGTTGACACTTGGAGAAATTGTGTCGACACCAGGAATGCAGAGTCGACACCAGAAGGAAAGTGTCGACACATACAGGCAGTGTCGACACACAATGAAGAAAAGTCTAAAGAATTAGTGTCGACACCCAGAGGAACTTTGTCGACATCAAAAGTGTCGACACTAGGAGGTTGTGTCGACACTCAGCAAAACATCAACAAAGTTCAAGTAAAAGTGTCGACACTAGGAGGCTGTGTCGACACTCAGCAAACTTCAACAGAGTTTAAGTACATGTGTCGACACAAAGGAGATGTGTCGACACTCAACAAAAGTCTCAACACATGAAGAATGTGTCGACACAAAGGATATGTGTCGACACTCAGCAAAAGTCTCAACACATGAAGAATGTGTCGACACAAAGGAGATGTGTCGACACTCAGCAAATGTTTCAACACAGAAGGCATGTGTCGACACAAAGGAGATGTGTCGACACTTAACAAGTTTTCAACACAAGAAGATGTGTCAACACAAAGGAGTTGTGTCGACACTTAGCAGAAATCAACTAAGTATTGAAGAAGAAGGACAAGTGTCGACACACACATAATCAGTGTCGACACATTCTGAAGAAGCAGTGTCGAGAAGTAGTTTCTACAACACAAGGAGTTGTGTCGACACCATGAAGGCTAGTGTTGACACTTAGTCTACTTGTGTCGACACTTGGTCTATTTGTGTCGACACTTAAAGACTATCTGTCTCGACACTTTCAGACAGTGACAGAGTTTTCAAGAAGTGACTGGATGACTTGACAGCTGCCATTTCAACCAGTCAACTGCTACTGTCAGAGCTGTCAGAAGTTCGTTAGAAACCGGATCAGCCGGTCACCATGAAGAAAGCCTATATAAAGTCTTATTCCTTCAACAGAAGGAGATCGACAGATAGAGAATAGCAATCAATGAAGTGAGAAACAACAAACCAAAAGAAGACCTTCAAGTGAAGATCTAAGAAGTTGGAGAGAGACAGCTCCTTCTAAGAAGACAGCTATTAAACCAGGCTGATAAAGAAAGTTTCAGATTGAGATCTGATTCACAAGTCAGCAGTTGATTGAAGATCATCTGCCTAGAGATTCAACCCTATTGTGTTCTAATTCAAGAAGCTTTGAAGAAAGCCAAGGGAGGTTGATCTCAGCAAAGTTCATTCAAGAACTCATCAAGAAGCCAGTCAACTCAACTTTCTCAATCTGAGTTGTGGTTATTAATCTTTGTAATATTAAATTTCTTGTAGGATCCTAAGGGATCTGAGTTGTAAGCCTATATTATAAAGGCTGAGTGGTAGGGCCTTTGTGCCTGAGTGTAGGAGATACTTTTTCTCTGAGTGTAAGCCTTGTTGAGGGCTAAGTGTAGGCCTTATTGAAGGCTGAGTGTAGGTCTTTGTGAAGACTGATTGGTAGGGCTGTGTGCCTGAGTTGTAGGAGTGGGATCACTCTGAGTTGTAGGAACCTATTTGGGGTTCTGAGCTGTAAGATCTGTGGATCTGAGAAGTAGTGGAAAAGTTAGGCCGAATCTAGTACACTACTAGATAGGCGAAGGGGGAAAGTGGATGTACCCAGACCTTGGGGAACCACTATAAAATTTGTGTGTTCTCTGTGTGTGCTTTATTCTGTGATTGCTGTGGTGTATGTGTTGTATTGCTGTGAAGAGTTGCATATAATTCTGTGTTTCTGCCTTTAAAGTTTAAAACGATTAAGTACACCTATTCACCCCCCCCCCCTAGGTGTTTAGGCACTAGTTCTTTCAAGTGGTATCAGAGGCAGGTTACTCAAAAAGGACATAACAGTCTGAGTAAATTTCCTGTAGGCAGAATCAGCATAATCAAGAATCAAGAAAATGGGTTCAACTGAGAATCACAAAGAGCTTGGATCCATGAAGTTGCCAATCTGCAGAAAGGAGATCTTTGGTATTTGGAAAGAAAGGGTTAGACTTTTTATAGAAGCCTCTGACCCCAGAATTTACATTACATTCAAAGAAGGGCCTTATGTGCCTATGAAAGTATCTGTTTTAGATGCAAATCAGAGAACTCCAAAAGACTATTCTAAAATGACCAAGGATGAAATAATTCTGGACACTATGGACAAGAGGGCCCAGAATATTATTGTAAGTGCAATTGATGATGCCACATTTCAGAATCTGATTCATTGTAAAACATCAAAAGAGATGTGGGACACACTGATAGTCTATATGGAAGGATCAGAAGAGGTAAGATAAGACAGGAAGTCTTTATTGAATCAAGAATATTAAAGCTTCAGACAAGGAAGGTCTGATAGCATAACTGAGTGCTACAAGAAATTCTATAGGATGGTCAATGAGTTGATGTCTTATGAAAGAGAGTTCAGCAATTATGAATTGAATGATAAGTTCTTGAGATCCCTGACTAAGGACTGGGATACCAAGATTTATGTCATAAGGGAAATGGCCAAATTAGCAGATATACCTCCTCCAACATTGTTTGGAAAACTGTTATCTTATGAGATGCAGTTAATGGTAAGGAAAGAGGAAGAGAAGACTACCAGAGTTGAGCACAAAGAAAGAGTTGTGGCTTTCAAGACAGAAGCCACTAGGAAATATAAAAGTAAGTCTCCATCTCCACCTCAAAAAATTACTGAGGCTGAGACAGATGAGTCAGAAAGCAAGAATTCTGAAAGCAGTGAGAGTGATGAAGACTTTGCAGCTTTCACCAGACATTTTCAGAAGTTTCTAAAGAAGAAACAGTGGAGGTCTAAGCCATCCACTTCGCAGAAGTCATCAAAGAATAAAAGAAGAAAGTCCAAGCCAAGTAAAACTACATCCTCAAAGATAGTTTGTTATTGTTGCAATCGACAAGGACATGTAGTTGCTGATTGTCCAGAAAAGAGAAAAGAGTCAACAGACAAGAAGAAGACTCAGTTCAAGGGCAAAAAGGAAAGATCCTTTGTTGCTAAGAAGGACAAAAGTCTGTCTGTTGGAACACCCTATTACTAATTTGGGTCAGGATCATTATGTCTCTAAGAAACCTGTTTTTGACCTCCTGTATAAATCTAAAGGTCAATTAGAATTGAGTCTAAGGGTTAGTAGTTAGGTTTGGAAGCTGCCCTCAAGACCAAGGATTTTCAGTTTGAAGACTAAGTCATATCGTCGAGCTCAGTACGACGAATCGTCGAACTCCAATCGACGATCGTCTAGCTCATCTTCGACAGATCGTCGAACTCCATTCGACGATCGCTGAGCTCAACTTCAACAAATCATCGAACTCCATTCGACGATCTGCGAGCTCAGTTCGACGATCTTGACTCAGTTTTGATTCTCTATCTCTGAGCTCAGTTCGACGATAGTTGAGCTCAGATCGACGATCTCTGTTGTTGTTTAAGTCCAAATCGCTGAGCTCAGTTCGACGATAGCAGAGCTCAGTTCGACGTTTTTCTGAAGACTTCAAGGATTTTCAAGATTCAAATTCAGAACAGTTAAGGAGTTATTCAGCAATTAATTCAGAATATTTTCTAGCCGTTTTCATTTATTCTGGACCAAGTTTCAAGGGATTATCAAGGAATGTTTCATTGGACTTTCCCCCCAGAAGACAATTGCAATTAAGGATGCAATTAATGACAGACCAACGACTATTCTTGACAGAGGATGATTTTCTATTCAGAACCAGAGAATAAAACTGAAGATTTTTGAATCTCTAACACAGATCAGACAGACAGCACAGATAAGCAGAATAAGAAGAAGAAGAACAAAACATTCTTTGCTACAATATTCTCTGAACAACATCTTTCTCAACATCAACTGTTCATAAGAGAAAGAGCTAAAAGAATTCATACAAGAACACACACCAAAGGAGATCAACAAATCTGAAAATTTTCAGATCACCTTTGACTCAAGTGTTCAAGGCCAACATCTTTCAAGACTCCAGACACCTAACATTTCAGATGTTGCTGAAATCATCAATTGCTGGAGATCAACTTC
The DNA here is from genome assembly GCA_039583875.1 of Platanthera guangdongensis. Classification (NCBI taxonomy): domain Eukaryota; kingdom Viridiplantae; phylum Streptophyta; class Magnoliopsida; order Asparagales; family Orchidaceae; genus Platanthera; species Platanthera guangdongensis. The sequence goes on along the minus strand of CM077147.1, from coordinate 149,139,306 downwards.
TGAAGGCCTATCACCCTACAGCAAAGCTTCATTTCCTGAACATCTCAGGGGAAGCTTTGACAACATCAAATCCACATAGTCTTCTCAGCTGCTTTGAGAAAGAGAAGACTTCCATAACTCTCTCATCCCCATCTCTATAAAGGGTTTTTCAAATTCTCTTCAAAAGTTTGAGCTTGGTTTTTGAGCACCTTTTCAAAAGCTCATTGGTGGCAAGACACCTGATCAAAAAATCTGATTTGGTTTTTGAGCACCTTATCAAAAGCTCATTGGTGCCCAGGACACCTGATCAACTCATCCTGTAGTGGATTCCTACCTAGGGTGGTAGAAGAGTGGATGTACCCAAGTTTAGGAGAACCACTATAGCTCCTTGTGTCTTCTGGCCTGCTTGTCTTTATTTTTGTTTCTGGCTATGATTGTTTTGTGATTAGTTAGGATCTATGATTTATTTTTTGCTTCCCTGTTCACTCAGATTACAACAATTATTGTAAAAAGTTTTTAAGCACCATATACTCTATTCACCCCCCCCCCCCCCTCTAGAGTATATCAGATCTAGCTGCACTTTCAATTGATATCAAAGCGAGGTTAGTTAAAAATACCACATCTTCCAGGTTGGTTAAAAATACCACATCTTCCAGGTTGGTTAAAAATACCACATCTTCCAGGTTGGTTAAACATACCACACCTTGGTGGTTGCACAGGCTAACACCTGAACCCAAAGATTCCTAGTTAGATCTGTTTTCTTTTAAGTTTATTATTAGATTTTGTTTTCACCAATCATGACACAAAACAAAGATTATGCTAGCACCAGACCTCCAGTGTGCAATATATCCAAGTTTGCACTTTGGAAAGCAAGGATTAGATTATACATGAATTCTATTGACGAGGATATTTTTAATTCTGTCTTGACAGTTTGTCCAAGACCTCCAGAGAACACAAGCACAAATGTTGTTCCACCTCCATCAGGAACAGATGCTGACATAAAGAAGTGGAAGGTAGCTGATGCAAAGGCTATGAATATCCTAGCCGAGACCATGTCTGATGACATCTTTCAAAAGGTGGCTGAATGTAATTCAGCAAAGGAAATCTGTGATAAACTCTTTGAAATAGTCTCAGGCTCAGCTGATAAAAGAAAGGACAGGAGATCCCACCTCATATCTCAATATGAGAATTTCAAGAAGGGAGAAACTGAGTCAGTTGGAGATATGTATAACAGGCTCAGTTTAATAGTCAATGAACTCAAGACCTTGGATAAGGAGATATCACTAACTGAACTTAATGACAAAATCCTAATGTGCTTCCCAAGCACTTGGGACTCAAGAATCTGGCCAATCAAGGATGCCAGAAGTTTGAATGAGATCACCATAGAAGCTCTTTTGGGCAAGCTCAAATCTTATGGGCTGCTCATTAAGAACAGAGAAGAAGAGCAGAAGGCTGCATCACCAGCCACAAGAAAAGAGAAGACAATAGCCTTCAAAGCAACTGAAGATCAGCCTGAAGACAAAGTCACAGGCAATGATGAACTGCTCAGTCTGTTGGCCAAAATATTCTACAAGATGGCCAGAAAGGACTTTAGAAAGAGATCATACAAGGAGCATGATAAGACAAGGTATGACAAGTCAAATAATAAGGAAATTGTCTACTTTGGTTGCAGGAAACCAGGGCACATTGTACCTGACTGTCCAAAAAAACAAAAACAAGGACAGAAGGGACAAGAAAGAAAGAAGAAAGGAGAAATACTTCAAGAGGAATGGCAATGGCAAACCCTCCTCAAGCAAAAACAAACACACAAGAAAGGGATTTGTTGCTGAATCCTGGAGTGAAACTGAAGAGGAATCAGAAGCCTCATCCAGCTCCAATGATGATTAAGATGATGCAGAAGAGAAGGAGTTCTGCATGATGACAATCAATGCCTCTCAACATAATTCAGATGAAGAAGAGTCAGAGTCAGACTCAGAGACTCAACTTGAAGAAGACTAGGTAATTAGTTCTTTTGATTTCAATTCAGAGGACTTTAAATCTGAGTTTAAAGCATTGTGTTTAGACTTACTAAAATCTGAGAAAGAAATTATCTCTCTCAGAAATCATTTATCTAAACATAATACCTTAAAGTCGGAAAACCTCAAACTCTCTCAGGAGTTGGAGTGTTGTAGGGAGCAGATAGCTTCACTGAAAGGTGAGCTATCTGAGGCCAAGAAGCTTGAAGAATCCCTTAATGGGAGAAGTATCAAGCTGATGGACATCACAAGCACAGTGAACTCCAGATTTAATAGTACACTGGGCTTGGGTGCTTCATCCAGCCAACCTATAGTTCTAACAACCCCAATCAAGTTCATTTCTGATAAAGGGAAGGGAGTTGTAGAGGTAGCTAGGAAAAATTCTGATCTGCCCAAGAAAACTAAGTTCCAGCAGAAATCGTCGAACGGAGCTCGACGATCGCCGAATGCAGATCGACGATCTCAGGAAAAATCGTCGAACTCAGGTCGACGATCTCAAATTCCTGAACTCTGCCACAGTCGACCGTCGAACGGAGCTCGACGATCTGACCCAAGATCGTCGAACGCAGCTCCACGATCGTCGAACAGAGATCAGAGCACTGGAAATTCCTTCAAGGGCAAATCAAAATCCAATCCTAGGGGTCCTACATCCCACAGCTTTAACCCTTATACTAAATGGATAACACCTCCAAGGAGATATCATCCTGAGGTTATAAGAGTCAACCTGGGATGTCTTTTATTTCTGAGTTTAAAGGTTATCAACCTAGGCCCAAGGTAAACTGGGTCAAAAACAAATGAATTATTTTATGTGCAGGTGAAGACCTATCCAATATCAAACCAGCAATGGTACTTGGATAGTGGGTGCTCAAAGCATATGACAGGAAACAAGGTGAACCTCACATCCTTTAAAGCCAAGCTTGGACCCAAAGTTATTTTTGGTGATTCAAACTTTGGACAAACTAAAGGATATGGTGCAGTCCAGATTGGATCAGTAACATTCAAAAAGGTAGCCTATGTGGAAGGACTGAAGCACAATTTGATAAGCATCAGTCAGCTATGTGATGAATGCTACCAGGTGACTTTCATCAAAGCATTATGCAAGATCAAGTCAGAGGACAACACAACTATGTTGACAGGTAAAAGGAAAGGTAACATCTATCTAGTAGATTTTCTTTCAACAGATGTAGACATTTCCTGTTCAATTCTGTCTGTAGACCTAATATTTTATGGCATAAGAGACTAGGACACTTAAACCTTAGAACTATTACTAGGCTATCCAAGGACAACCTTGTTAGAGGACTACCTTTTGGCCCCTACAAGAAGGAAGAACTCTGCAGGGCTTGTCAATTAGGCAAGCAAACTAAAAATAGTTTTAAGTCACTTAATAAGAGTGATTAACCTAGGATATTGTATCTGTTACACATGGATCTTTTTGGACCCATTACAGTACAAAGCCTAGGAGGGAAATCTTACACCTTAGTAGTTGTAGATGACTTCTCTAGATTCACATGGGTGTTCTTTCTGAGGAAGAAGTCTGATAACTTTAAGTGTTTGACAGAGTTTCTCAAATGTATACAGATTGAGTTCAATACTCACATTGCCCTGATCAGAAGTGATCATGGGACAGAGTTTGATTCTCTTCTTATGCAAGAGTTCTGTCAGAGTGAAGGGATCAGGCATACTTTCTCAGTTCCTAGAACTTCTCAACAAAATGGGGTAGCTGAAAGGAAAAATAGAACCCTTATTGAATCTGCCACTACATTGTTGTCAGATGCTCACCTTCCTCTATCTTTTTGGGCAGAGGCAGTGAACACCTCCAACTATGTGCTGAATAGAAGTTTGATACATAAATTAAAGGGAAAGGCTCCCTATGAATTACTCAAAGGGAAGAAACCTAAAGTTGATTATTTTAGAGTTTTTGGTTGCATTTGTTATATACACAATAATGACAAGGGATATTTAGCAAAATTTCATGCTAAAGCTGATGAAGGAGTGTTTCTGGGATACTCCATGATCAGTAAGGCTTATAGGGTTTATAATAAATCATCTCTAAAAATTGAGAAATCTGTTCACATATCATTTGATGAATCTAACATGTCTTTCAAGGAGAAGAACACTTCTACCATAGAACCTTTGCAGGAACATTCTCTTGTTGAAGACTTGAACAAGTTACAGGTTACTCAAAAAGAGGAAAGCAGTGAAGATGAAGAAAGCATTCAACATACTGAAGAGAAACAACTTGAAGAGCCAGTTGTTGTACCACAAGAGGAAACAACAACACAGGTTGGTGAACAATCAACACCCCCTGTTGATTTAGTAACATCCAGAGACCATCCAATTTCCCAAATAATTGGAGACATCTCAGCTGCTGTGCAAACCAGAAATCAGGTCAACCAAAACCTGTTGCACACTTGCTTCCTATCTCAAATTGAACCTCAGTCCATTCAAGATGCAGAGCAAGATCCACACTGGATCATTGCAATGCAAGAAGAGTTGCATCAATTTGAAAGGAACAAAGTGTGGGAACTAGTGCCAAAGCCTAAGGATCACTCCATTGTTGGAACAAAGTGGGTGTTCAGAAACAAACTGGATGATCAAGGAGTAATTGTAAGGAACAAGGCAAGGCTAGTTGCTCAAGGATACTCTCAAGAAGAAGGCATAGATTATGACCAGACTTTTGCACCAGTTGCAAGATTGGAAGCCATCAGAATCTTCTTAGCTTATGCTGCACATAAAGGCTTCAAGGTATATCAGATGGATGTCAAAAGTGCATTTCTAAATGGATACATCAAAGAAGAAGTATATGTTAGACAACCTCCAAGTTTTATCTCTCCAACTTATCCTGATTATGTTTTTAGGTTGAATAAAGCATTATATGGTCTCAAGTAAGCTCCTAGAGCATGGTATGAGACCCTAACATGCTTCCTTTTGGAAAATGGATTTATAAGGGGTAGAGTAGACCAAACTCTTTTCATTAGAACCCATAAGTCCCATACCCTACTAGTACAGATTTATGTATATGATATTATTTTTGGTTCTACTGATTCAAAATTGTGCAGAAGGTTGTCCAACCTAATGCATTCTAAATTTGAAATGAGTAGCATGGGTGAGCTATCCTTCTTTCTAGGATTGCAAGTCAAACAACATGCTGAAGGCATCTTTATTTCTCAAACCAAGTATGCAAATGAATTGGTTAAGAAATTTGGCATGTCTGAAGCATCTTGTATGAAAACACCTATGCCTACTAATGCTGTATTGGATGCTGATGAACATGGTAAACCTGTTGATTAGACAACATATAGAGCAATGATTGGCTCTTTACTGTACCTTACAGCTAGTAGACCAGATATAATGTTTGCTACATGTATATGTGCTAGGTTCCAAGTAAGCCCTAGAGAGTCACACCTAACACTAGTAAAGAGGATTCTCAGGTATGTTAAAAGTTGTCCAAATATAGGTCTCTGGTATCCAAAAGATTCAGCATTTGATTTAACTGGATTTTTTGATGCTGATTATGCTGGATGCAGAATTGACAGGAAAAGCACCAGTGGAACTTGTCAGTTCCTTGGTGACAGACTTGTCTCTTGGTTTTGCATGAAACAAACTTCTGTGTCAACTTCAACTGCTGAAGCTGAATATATGGCTGCATGCAGTTGTTATTCAAAAATCTTGTGGATTCAAAACCAACTCCTAGACTATGGCTACAACTTAGAGAAGTCTAAAATCTTTTGTGATAACACCAGTGCTATTTCTATAGCTCAAAATCCAGTCCTCCATAGTAGGACAAAACACATAAAAATTAGGCATCACTTCTTAAGGGATAATGTTGAGAAGAATAAAATTGAACTTCAATATATCCCAACTGATTTGCAAAGGGGAGATATTTTCACCAAACCCTTGGATGAAAAGAAACACACCTTCTTCCTAAATCAGTTAGGAATGTTAGATGGAGGAGATCTAAAATAATATCCAAGATTTTAAAAGTTTAAAAATTGATCAAGACTAGGCAAACATCTTGATTTTTCTTAGTGTCTAGAGTGTCTTTCTGGTCTCTGAACTGCGCTCGACGATTTTCCCCCAGATCGTCGAATGGAGATCGACGATTTCCGAAATCGTCGACCTGAGTTCAGCGCTTCTCAGATAGTCTGAACTATCTCTTCCGGTGAACGATCGTCGAACGGCGCTCGACGATTTTATTCTCTGAACGATCGTCGAACAGAGCTCGACGCTCTCCAATATCGTCGAACGGAGATCGATGATATTGAAGACTCTTCAGATTCCTTTAGAAGCCCCGATCGTCAAACTGAGTTCAACGATCTTTCTTTTTCTGCGTTGAACCCTAATATAAAATTCATTTTTCGCCGTCGTTCTCCTTTTACGCTTTCGATTTCTCTGCAAAAATTCTCTTTCCCTCCAAACATCTCTACACTTGGTCATTTTGTTTGTTGATTTTTGCAGGTAACAATGGCCGTTTCTGTTGTTGTTCTCGCCGCAATGAAATTTGATGCCAGATTTGATATTGATATGGAATCCTTCAGCACTACTGATCAAGTCTTTCAAGATATTTTGGAATTGTTCAAGGAGCAGAAACTTGCTACCATCATGACCACCAGGATCAAGCTGCCTGCTGATGAGATTAAGGAGTGGGTTTAAACTGCCCACAACCAGGATCAAAACACAATAGTTGGTTCAATTTCTGGCACCCAGGTACCCTTGACTCCAACCATTCTGACAGAAGTTTTTGAGTTAAGTTCTGGTAGAGATTCTGCTGATCTGTCTGGAGAGGAATTCTCTGATTTGCTTGTAAGAATGGATCACTCTGAAGCTAACCCTAGCAAGCTGCTGAAGAAGAACCTAGCTGTGGAATACAGGTTCTTGGCTGATGTAGTAGGCAAAGTTTTGTTGGCCAAGCACTCAGCACATGATACTATTTATAGGTATCAGCTGTGCTTGATGGGAGCCATTGTGTACAAGAAATAGTTGAACTTGGGAGAGGTCTTCTTTGACCTTATTAAAAAGAAAATCAATAAGAACTTTGTGAATTTTGGGAGGATCCTAGGGCTCTTTCTTCAGAACAGATGCCCTACTCTGCTTGTATCTTCTGAGATCCATATTAATGCTTCAAAGAGATTGTCATGTGCCCTATTTGGTAAATGGGATAGGCAGATAACCAAGCCCAGCAGGCCCTCTTCAAGCACACCTTCAGGCACCAGGACTGTAATAGTCACTTCCCCTCAAGTCTCTGCCCCTGCAGATGACTTGCCTGCTGCTGCTTCTCCTCCTCCTCATATTCCATCTCCTCCAGTTCCATCCATCATTCAAACTCCATCCACTATCATCATCTCCAGCCCTTCTCCAACATCAATACCTTCTCCAATTCCAACTCTTCCAGTCACAGAAGAAATCTTCCACTCATTATATTCCTACCCTCAACCAGACATTGAAACATCATCCACCATTCCATCCTTCAATCTTCTTGATGATTCCTTCATGGATGACTCACCCTCATTTCCTCCTGAGCTACCCTCCTCATCAACATCTTACCAGGACCTTCTGCAAGAAATTATTGATCAACCTACTTTCACTCCCTCTATCTCAATCCCACTGTCTTCCATCTCCACTATACCCACACCTCAACCATCACTTCCCCCCTACACCAGCTCTCCACCACCATCACCTATTGCTCCACCTCCATCCTCTACCTCTGCTCAATTGCCTGCTGAGCATGTAGATCTTCCAGCCCTAGCTGACCAGTTATATGAACTGCTAGCCCCCAGGCTATCTCTTCTATTGGAGACCTCCTTGGCTCCATTACTTCAGTCAGTGGCAGCTCTTTCTGCCAGGCTACCCTCCTTATTTCCTCAGGCAATCCCTTCATCAGTGTGCCTTGATCCAGCCTTATCTGAATCTAGGCAGGGGGAGATGCCTTATGAAGTTAGCTTGCCTGTTGTTTCTTCAGTTGTTGCTGCTGCTGCTGCTGTTGTTCCTCAAGCTCCAGTTTCAGTCTCTGCTGCAGTTGCAGTCTTCTCAGTGGACATCAGGTCCTTACTCTCAGTTTTTAATCCAGCTTACTTCAGTTGTCTTCTAGAGACAGTTACAATCCACCCTTCAGAGGATCTTTCCAAGGCCATTGTGCCCTTCTCATGTTGTGACACCAGCATTATTCATTCTTTTATCAATTCAGTATATGCTGCTGCTACTCCTGCTGAGAGTAGTGTTGATGTTTCTGTTGCTGCTGCTGTCAGTAATGATGCTGCTGTTGTTCCAGTTTCTGATGATATGCAGATGACAGAGGCACATGATTTTGAGCCTTCTGTTTTTGCTGATGATATTCCTGTTATTGCTGATATTGTTGTATTTGAAAATGTTTTATCTGAATCTGTTGCTGCTCCAGCTACTACTGTTAGTACTGCTGCTATATCTTCTGCAAGGATTGCTCCAGAAAGCTCTATGATTGTTACTGCTGCTGCTGCTGCTACAACTTCTATTGTCACTAGTGTTGTATCTGCTGCTGTCACCACTGCTATTTCATCTGCTTCAACCCAGCTTCAGAAAGAATACATGAAAAAGATTGATGCTCTATATGATGAGCAAAGTTCTGAAAGTGATGAATTCAGGACTGATTCTGATGACTCCTCTGCCACTATTGCCAGGAAGAGAAAGGCAAGGAGCAAAGCCATGAAAAGAGTACCTCCAGCCAAAGTAAAGGACACTAATGACATACCATATTACATTCTTCATGACTGCCCCATAACTGAGCATTGGATGCAGTATTCCAAGAACCAACTTAAAGCTATGAAGAAGAAGAGGAAGTATGAGAAAGGATCTTCCCAGTTTCATCATTCTCATCCTCCTCCACCACCTCCTCCTGATGCAAGTGCAGGTGGAGGCTCAGCTGCTCAACCTCATGCTAAAAGCCAAACCCCCTATCAGCCTCATGCAAGATCTTATCATAGGGGAAGCCAGTCCAGAGGTTCTCAATCTAGAAGAGGAAGCTATAGAGGAAATCAAAGGGAATTCCAAGTTTATTCAAAAGGTTATTCAAGGCAACATCCTTACTCCAGGGAAGGACAAGCTTCATCAGACACAACATCAGGTCCTTTTCCCTATAAGCTAAAGGAAGTAGTTTCATCCAGACCTCCTCAAGATAATCCATCTAATATATATGAGCCATCAGTGCCCTTTGAAGATCCTAAAAATAACCCAACTGCTTGGACTGCCAGGATGAAAGAGCTTGCTGCACTGGACCAAATTAAGAAAGCCAGAGAGCAAGGCAGAGATTCCTCCAACATTACTACACTGTCTGAACAAAGAAAGAAAGAATTGGAAAGATATGGCTCAAGCAAATTCTTTGACTCTGATAGATATATGGAGCTGCATCCTGAAGCTGTGGTTCCAAGGCCCAAACAGCAAACCTCTTTAGGTGCAGCAGATGACAGAAGGTCAAAGAAAGAAGCTCTCAATCCCAATAGAGAACTCAAACTTATAAAGAGCAAGGAGAAAGAATAACTATGTAAGGTGACAATCATTCTGAATTCTGAATTCTGTCTGGGATAATATATATCTGTGGTTCTGCAATGTTCTGCTTATTGAATTTCTGTATTGTTGCTTTGTATGTTGTTATTTAATTTTTCCAAGTTCTGTAAATAGTAATCTTAACCCAAATAGGGGGAGATTGTTGGAACACCCTATTACTAATTTGGGTCAGGATCACTATGTCTCTAGGAAACCTATTTTTGACCTCCTGTATAGATTTAAGGGTCAATTAGAATTGAGTCTAAGGGTTAGTAGTTAGGTTTGGAAGCTGCCCTCAAGACCAAGGATTTTCAGTTTGAAGACTAAGTCATATCGTCGAGCTCAGTACGACGAATCGTCGAACTCCAATCGACGATCGTCTAGCTCATCTTCGACAGATCGTCGAACTCCATTCGACGATCGTTGAGCTCAACTTCAACAAATCGTCGAACTCCATTCGACGATCTGCGAGCTCAGTTCGACGATCTTGACTCAATTTTGATTCTCTATCTCTGAGCTCAGTTCGATGATAGTTGAGCTCAGATCGACGATCACTGTTGCTGTCTAAGTACAAATCGCTGAGCTCAGTTCGACGATAGCAGAGCTCAGTTCGACGTTTTTCTGAAGACTTCAAGGATTTTCAAGATTCAAATTCAGAACAGTTAAGGAGTTATTCAGCAATTAATTCAGAAGATTTTCTAGCCGTTTTCATTTATTCTGGACCAAGTTTCAAGGGATTATCAAGAAATGTTTCTTTGGACTTTCCCCCAGAAGATAGTTGTAATTAAGGATGCAATTAATGACAGGCCAACGACTATTCTTGACAGAGGATGATTTTCTATTCAGAACCAGAGAATAAAACTGAAGATTTTTGAATCTCTAACACAGATCAGACAGACAGCACAGATAAGCAGAACAAGAAGAAGAAGAACAAAACATTCTCTGCTACAATATTCTCTGAACAACATCTTTCTCAACATCAACTGTTCACAAGAGAAAGAGCTAAAAGAATTCATACAAGAACACACACCAAAGGAGATCAACAAATCTGAAAATTTTCAGATCCCCTTTGACTCAAGTGTTCAAGGCCAACATCTTTCAAGACTCCAGACACCTAATATTTCAGCTGTTGCTGAAATCATCAATTGCTGGAGATCAACTTCTGAAGGCCTATCACCCTACAGCAAAGCTTCATTTCCTGAACATCTCAAGAACTCAGGGGGAGCTTTGACAACATCAAATCCACATAGTCTTCTCAGCTGCTTTGAGAAAGAGAAGACTTTCATAACTCTCTCATCCCCATCTCTGTAAAGGGTTTTTCAAACTCCCTTCAAAAGTTTGAGCTTGGTTTTTGAGCACCTTGTCAAAAGCTCATTGGTGGCAAGACACCTGATCAAAAAATCTGATTTGGTTTTTGAGCACCTTATCAAAAGCTCATTGGTGCCCAAGACACCTGATGAACTCATCATGCAGTGGATTCCTACCTAGGGTGGTAGAAGAGTGGATGTACCTAAGTTTAGGGGAACCACTATAGCTCCTTGTGTCTTCTGGCCTGCTTGTCTTTATTTTTGTTTCTGGTTGTGATTGTTTTGTGATTAGTTAGGATCTGTGATTTATTTTTTGCTTCTCTGGTCACTCAGATTACAACAATTGTTGTAAAAAGGTTTTAAGCACCATATACTCTATTCACCCCCCCCCCCTCTAGAGTATATCAGATCTAGCTGCACTTTCAATCTGATATGTCATCTCTTCAGAAACTGATTCAGAAGTCGAAGCTTATATTGGACTGTTTGCTGAAGAAGAAGAAGATGAGTTCATACAATTAATGAACTCAATATATGAGCATGAGGACAATCAGTGTCAGGGACTGATGGCCTTATCAGAAGGAGACAAAATCCAGGATCAGCTTGGACCAAGTCAGGTACAAAATTGTTCTGCTAGTTTAATTTCTAGTACTGAGTCAGATTCAGATACATCAGCATCAAGTGATGTTAGTGGATCTGAATTTGAAGGAGACATTCATCAGTTGATTGATGAATATAGAGTAGTGTTGTAGGCTTTGAAGAAAAGCAAACTCTTGGCCAAAACTCAGGCTAAGGAGATTGTCAGTCTTAAAGTTGCTGCAACAGATTTTGACAAGTTGCTTGATCAGAAATTAAATGAAATAGCCAGACTGAAGCACATTACATTATTCAGATGGGGACTATAACATTTAAAAATGATCAAATTAGAAATCTGGAGATTAGTCTTCAGAATGAGAGAGATATTGTTGCAAGGTTTTCTAAACCAAAATCGGTTCTACCTTTAATAGATGAGTTTGTACCTCATAAGGGTAAAACTGGATTAGGGTTTACAAAAACCTGCCTGGACAGTAAAGTCCAAGTCTAAGGGCAAAGGCCTAGTACTCAACAAGAAGCCTGCTACTGATAAAACAGCCAGGGTTGTACCTAAACAAAGGTACAACAGATTTGAGTGTTGGTGTTGTGGCAAGATAGACCACTTTGCCATAGATTGTTGGCATAATTCAAATGCCAAGGTGAGTAGCAAACTGCCTGCTAGAAATGCTACAGGTAGTTTTGTTAAGAGTAAGACTAACTTGCACCAAGGACCCAAGAATTATTTGGGTTCTAAGGTTAAGTAATCTGTTTTGCAGGTGAGTCCTAGTGGCCATGCCCCAATATGATACTTGGACAGTGGATGTTCCAGGCACATGACTGGAACTAGGGGATTGCTGAAGGACTATACACCAATCAAGGATGGTCCTAAAGTCACCTTTTGGTGTAGGGATGTTTGTGAGATGGACGTGCTTACGTGAACGGCGGATTACCCATCACAGAACATAGAAAAAATAAGAGAGTGCTCCGACCAAAAGCGAACGAAAAGGGGTCGGTTGGCTCTCAAAAATACGGGACTCGATACAACGTCCTTAGGACCTACTCTCCAACAAGCACACAACTCGCGCCTAGCCGGACTCGATACCACGACCTTAGGACCTACCTCTCCAACAAGCACACATCTCACCGCACCTACACAAGCATCTATTCTTTTCACAATAAGTCGTCAATCGCAGCAAAAAAATATATTTAGGAGCGGCGGTAAACGATAAGGAGGGATCAAGAACAAGTTGAGATTAACTCCCTTGTTAGCACCAAAGCGTGCCCAATCTTGGAGAACAAGTCAAGGCTTGGCCTAGTTTGTTCTCTAGCGGATCTTCCAATCCGGAAAACAAGAGGGTCAATAACAACGTTCGATTCAGATTTGCAAGCGAAAACACTTTCACTTAAAATCGCGGAAAAGACGGATGAATAACCTCCACAAAATTCTCACAGCAAGAAACACAAAGGTAGGGAAGAGATTACCCAACCAAGAAGAAGATCACACAATATTTGTGGGAGAATCACTCTCTCCACGGTTCCACCGGTTTCACACCGAAGGGGGCTGCTTCCTTCTTCCACGGAGTCGCACCGAGAGAAGCCACGCCGGAGTCGCACCGAACGGGGATGGAGGAGGCAAGGCTTGGCTTCACACCAAAGGGGAGGAGGTGGCTATGGCTTTCACCACCATGGTGGCCGAAATTCCTCAAGGGGGGGTTACTTTAGGTTTCTTTTTCCAATGCATAACTCATCATAATATCCTCCTTTAAATAGGAGTTACAAAAGAGATCCAACCATCCATGATGGAGATGAAATCTCATCCATCCGGGCGGTATTACATACACACCAAGAGTTTAATAGCACACCAACATGAAAATAAAAATATTACAAGCCAAATGTTTTAAGCAATTAAATAAAACTAAGTAGAATTATTAAGCAAGCTTTGCGCGCCGCGGACGGAGGTTGTATCGCAGCTTTCCGTTAGCGTCCGTGGCGTTGTCATGACGCCGCAAATCTTTAACTTGTTGCGCCGCAGCAACCGGGTCATCATCAGGAAGTGTTGGAGGGGGCCGCAACAACCGGGTCATCATCAGGAAGTGTTGGAGGGGCCGCGCCATCAATCCTCCCCCACTCAAAATCGCGCATCTCCGATGCGTGGGCTGATAGAAAGCGGCGGAGAAGCTCGGCATCCAAACGTTGAAGCTCTGTCGCGAGGACCCATGAGTCGTCCGACGGTGGGCGGTCACGCCAACGGATGAGGAAGCGGTAGTAGCACCGACAGGAGTAGTAAGTGGCTCAGCAGCGAGTATCATATCTGATGGAGAAACGTCTTGGAAACCTGGGAAACATGTCCAGCAA